>JARVLU010001073.1:21226454-21239056 GCA_031762415.1 Simpsonichthys santanae | reverse complement strand
TTTACGCTGGGTAACACCATTCTGGTATTGCTGCACTATCTTTCTGCGCAACAATGGTGGAATTGGTGATCCTCTTAAGTCTCCCCCATAGCTCTGCATCCAGTACGCGCGTACGGACACGCGTACAGCCGTACGCAGAGCTATGGGGGAGACTTTACCATCTTGGCTTCTGAGAGACACTGACACTGTGAGAAGCTCTTTTTATACCCAATCATGTTGTTAATTGACCTAATTAGTGTTAATTGGTCTTCCAGCTCTTCGGTATATGCTCAATTTCCTTTTTCCAGCCACTTATTGCTACTTGTCCCAACTTTTTTGGAATCCGGTTTGTACTCTGCAAATCAAGTAGTTCTGAAAAAGACAGTATGTTCAATACATCTATCTATCCTCAGATAAATAACGTTATTAACTTACTTTTTATGTACTATATATGAATGTTTATGTTCAGTACACTGAAATGACGTCTGTTGTGATTTGGGGCTGTATAAATAAACTGAACTGAATTATATGTGCTCCTCAAAAAGAAAAGTTATCACTTAAAACTGTATTTTTCATCTCAACTCCACTTTTTTTTGTCTTGCATGTCTACAAACAAAACTACAAAAGTGTTTGGTTAAAAAATACACAAAAAAAAAATCTTTATGTAAGGTGAATGGAAAGTTCAGTCAAACCATACTGTTATCTTGTGAGCTTTTGTTTAACACCTTTAAAAAGCAGAGACCAATGTGTTAGCAACTCAGAGGTTCGTATTCTGCTGCAGCTGCTTTTGTTCCTCACCCTCTCTGGCGACTGCGTAGCTGACTGAAGCTCCACAGGACACTCCTCTTGCCGGCTCCATCCCCTTCACAGGTGTGGGCTCGCTTTTCTCTTCAGCTCCTTGACCCAGACCAAGGCGTCCGTACTCCGCTCTACCAAGGCTGTAAACCTGGCCTGAAACACAAAATTCACTTTGTTGTCAAACATCAGCCCAGCTGTGTCCTAAACCCTGTACGCTGAACAGAACAGGTCTATTGTCTAAAATGTGCAGATGGACATGTGGGTCAGCTGTTACCTTCAGCATCTAGGCAGACAGTGTGATGCTGCCCTCCAGAAAACTCCACCCAGGCGGTCGTGGAGTTCTTGAAACATGTCAGCTTCACAGGGACAAAACACATCTTGGTGCTTTTAGTTCCTGCACAAATAAGACTATTTAATATCAATCATCAAATGATCTTGGCAAATATTGAGTAGCAGCTAATGCTGAACACAAAGAAATGCCGTTTACCAGAAGAGTTCAAATCCCTGTTATTAATTACTGTAACACTAGTAAGCTACACTGACCCAGCTGGTGGTAGTTTGAGAGGCCAAATCCATACACGTATCCTTCTTTAGACACAGCAAATGTAAAATATGCCCCACAAAACACATCAGTGAAGTGGACTTTCCCTTTCACGATCACCATCTGTGGCACTAGCAGTCGCTCTGAAAAAGGAAATAGAAAATAAACAACACACACTATAAATAAAACTCGTCAAAGTCATTAGAAAGTAAGGGTATATGTAAAGTATTGTGGTACCTACCGAGACCTTTCCTGCCCCCTCTGTTTGAAAACTGCTCCGGCACTCGTCCCAGCTGTCCCTGCTCTGCACAGCCCAATGTGTACAGATTCCCATCCAGCGTCAACAGTGCCACGTGATCATTACCTAAGAATACATCCACAAAAGTTGGACATAAACACGGAATATATTTTAAACTGTGAATGACTAAAGCAAGCAACTGTGTCATACCTGAGGCTATTTTCATGACAGGCTCTGTGAGGGGAATTTTAACAGGAACAAGGCATGTTTTCATGGGCTCCAGGAGGCCAATAACACCATTGTTGTCCTGGAAAGTCAAGTACACAGGAGGCAAGCACAGTTAAAAAAAAAAACCAGAGCAGAATATATTGAAGCTCATTAGCCCAAGAAAAAATTGAAGGAAAAAAAGAAGGAAAAAATTAAGGAAAGCATAAACCTATTACAAAATACAACAATAAAAATGTTTAAATTGGGAAACCTATATTTCTTACCATAAAACAGTGGGGATAAAACAGATTTAAAGTAGACATACCTGTACAGATAAGCCAATTTGTTCACTTTCAGGCTGATGATACAGTGGTTTTTAAATTAAAAAAGTGGCAAATTAATGTGTCTGTAAGAGCACTTTAATGCCCCTGTTCCTTTTTAATATTATTTTACATCATTTTACATTATTAGTGTTTAGCATATCTTTGTTTCTTTTTATACTTTATATTTTTGACATTTTTTGGTGTAACTGGGAGTACACAGGTTCGTTCCACCTCATGTATCACATGTGATGTGAATGACAATAAACTTGAACTTTTTAAAATGGCAATTTAAATTGATTGGATCTAGCAGCATAAACACAACTTTCAATAAGGTACTAGTTTGAGGTGCACAAGTAACATGAAACGCTTCTTCCTTTTTTGGGTTGCGGGGGTCACTTCATCCCAGTATCACTGGGTTCAAACAACAACTGAGCAGTTTGTCACTGCAGATGGTCTGTGTGTTATTGTCCCAGAAAAGAACAACAAAAGAAATGTGTATCACTCAAAAAGACAAGTTGTAAGATCAATTCTTTATATTTCACAAATGTTTAAATTTCATTTTAAGTTGAAAACGGCAGTTTACCAACCCTGAAGGAGCCCCAGATAAACACTGATCCATCGTCTGTGAGTGCCGCTGTGTGGCTGTCCCCGGCAGACACTTGGACCACCTTCTCGTCCAGAGTCACCTTCTGTGGAAGCGTCTCAGATCCTTCTTCTGACGTGTCCCGTCCAAGAGCTCCCTCATCGTTACAGCCAAAAGTGTACACCTGAACAGATGAAGACAGTTTATGTGAAAAAAGTATGGCTTTTCATTTAAAGAAATTTTAATATAAAGAAACAAATTTCCACTTACTTGACCTGTTTCACTGAGACACACTGTGTGCATGCCTCCTGCTACCACTTGCACCATTTTCTCTGGTAGGGACACAAGGGCTGGCTTCTTCCTCTCAGTGATACTCTCACCTAGGCCCAACTGCCCAACATCACCCTGGCCCAAAACTAGAACTTGGCCCACCTCCTTGCAATGACTCCTGTGTGAAACTGATACAAACACAGACACAGTTACGATTCCCTACACTGTTCATTTAATAAGTCTGCAGATTTGATTGGGCTTTCAAGGACAAAGTTGACTATGAAATTTAAAAAAGTGCACGCAGTTTGTGACAGTTAAACTGTGGTATTGCACTGCACCACATTTATAGGTGACAACTACTGTATTCTCTGAAGTCATGTGTATAGTATAAGATCAAAACATCAATTTATTCAAAAACTACAGAACAATATCTATCCATCCATCCATCCATGTTGAAACGTTTTGTCTTTAATTCAAAAGACTTCTTCAATCTGAAGAGCTGCATAAATAACACCTTCTCATCAACCAGTTTGTTGTTGACATCCAGAACTATCCTGATGCATGCTCAATAATCCAGGTAGAAAATTCTAAAAAAGTTAATTCTGGTCCTCTGGACATTCAAAAAATAAAACAAATTGTTGAAATGTTTCGAATTTTGTCCAAAAGACTTTGTCAGTCTGAGGTGCTGTATTCAGCTCAGTCTTATAAATAGCACCCTCTCACAGTGGGTCAACCAGTTTGCTGCCGACAGCCAAAACTATCTGCTCACATGATCAAGGAGGACCATCATCATAACGATAGATCATTAGCACCCTGATGGTTGTTTTCTATTCACAGAGGGCTGAGTGATACTAGCAATAACAGCATTGTAAGAGGGGGACAGTTGAACACAGGGGCCTCTGCTCCTGTTAATGATGGATGGCTTCTCTTCTTCACAAAGATGGCCTCCTTCACTCCTCTCTCAAACCATCGTTCCTCTCTATCAAGGATGTGAACATTTTCATCCTTGAAAGAGTGACCGCTGGCCTGGAGATGAGTGTAGACCGCAGAGTCCTGGCCTGATGATGTTGCTCAGGTATCATTCAGCCCTCTGTGAATAGCAAACAACCATCAGGGTGCTAACAATCCATTGTTAGGCTGATGGTCCTTCTTAATCATGTGAGCAGCTAGTTTTGGCTGTCAGCAGCAAACTGGTTGATCCACTGTGAGAAGGTGCTATTTATAAGACTGAGCTGAATACAGCTACTCAGACTGACGAAGTCTTTTGGATAAAAGACTAAACATTTCAACATTTTTTTTAACCCGTCCAGAGAACTTGACTTAAGTTTGTTTAGATATGACTACAATCCAACCACTGCTTCTAATAATGTTTTACCTTTAGTTTTTTTGCATAGTTTAAGATCTTCTACAGCAGGTGAAGCCTTTCTTTTGTTGATGGACTTTTTGGGAGGCATGGCAGCAACACTGAAAGAAAACACATGTTTAAGAACAATTATAACTAGGATATTTTACCAAAAACTTTTCCCTCATAAACCAAGAAGTTAAAATAAAAGATGGCATCAAAGTTGCAAATCCCACAAGTGCCCAAATTCTAATGGAATGTTAAATGTTATCACAATGTCTGGGGCTTTTACCAAATAGACAGTAAAGATAAAATCATGTGACAACCTACAAAACCCAACCAGGAGGAGAAAGACAAAACAGCCTTTATCAAAGCTGTGACATTACATGAAGCTGAAGGGGCTCAGCAGCTGTTCATTTCAACAGCTGACTCAACAGCTGTTGCATCAGGAAATTAAAAAAAGCACTCAGAAATGAAAAGTAGCCCCATCTTGAAAATACATTTGAGGCAAGTTGTATTCAACATTGACATACATGACAGCTACATCACCCTTAAAGACACACTTTCTACTGTGCTGCTGATTATACATGCTACTGATTTCTTACCCATAAGCTGCTATTCATTTAACCTTTATTTATACAGGTTAGTCTCGTCACGAGGACTCATTTACAAGAGAGACCTGTATATTATATTTATTCATACCCATCTGCTACACCTCCAGATGCAGGAAGAGAGCCACCTGCATCATGAAGGACCACACTCACCCAGCACACACACTTTTTGCCCCACTCCCCTCAGGCAGAAGGTTGAGGAGCATTAAGTGTAGAACCACTAGACTGAGGAACAGCTTCTACCCTGAAGCTGTTAAGACTCATAAATCCCTAACTAAACCAATTACTGTAATGCAACTTTAATTGGTGATGTCACATTATCCATGCTGCTGATTTCTTGCCTTTCAGCTGCTATATTCATACCCATCTGCTCACACCAGACTCATGTTCAGGCTGCTGTTGTATTACGTTACATTCCTGACAAAGTACTGTATGGAGTAAAGATAGTGGACCGACTAGATGACGAGGATTTTTCATGCTTGCAACTCTTCCCAGATCAGAAATAATGGGAGTGAATTAAACTTTAGCCTGTTTTGTCATAAGCACACTTAAACAGTATCAATTTAAAATCATTCTAGATTTTTTTTTTTACATCCAAGTGTCATAAAAAACAAAATAATTAATAGTATACTGTATAAAATTTCCACTCAGCTCAGTTTTGGTTAAAAACAAAAGCCTTGAAACGCGCTGATGTTACTTAACAACACTGGTTTACATTCCTTCCGGATACAGCTGGATTTCCTTCACATCTGCTCTCGAGGCTCGGAAAAAAACAAGCGTGCAAAATGAGCACAGTGCAACACTAACAGGACTGTAAGCTTAGGAACTCACAACAATGAATGATAACACGAACATACAGTACTTTGTCAAAAGTCCCGTGCTCACCAATCAAGAATAGTTTTAAACTGAGCTGCACACATGTGTCAGCGCTAACAGTTAGCAAGATGAAGGCTGAACTTCAGGGTAATTTCTCTTACAGTTAAAACGCGGGACCAAATCAGCTTAGCGGTCACTGACGCAGTAACATGTAAATTATACATTAATAGAACTAAATACGCTGTCTAAGTGACTGTAAATAACACTGGGGTAACCGTTAAGCTATCACATGCTAGCTTTCAGAGTTAGCATCACAGTCGGGAATGAATGGATTTACGTCACAAACTCTATAACAGGTCGCGCGCCGGTAACGTCGTGTTCATCTGTTAGTTGTTTGTGCTATGAAAAAGTTTAAAGAAGATAATACACTAACCTGAAAACTTAAAGAAGTTGGTAGTTTACGTAGAGGTGACCATACACAGCCCGTTCCCGATTTTCAGACATGAAACACACGCGGGACGTCACGTGTTCTTAGAAACCTTTGGAGCGCACGTTCTCTTAAAGGGACAGTAACACCTCTGAGGGCGAGAGGGGCTCGTTTTGTTTCTTGAAACTTTTAAATAAATAAAATTAAAAGCCAACATTAACTATTTTGATCATTTATTAGGCTGCAGTGGCGAGTAATGCCGCACTATAAAATATTACAGCTTAAAAACTACTGTATTCCAAAACTCTTTTTTATGAGACTTAACACAAATCGTGGTTATTTCCATGCATGACTAAACTTTATACTGTACTGTACTGTACAGTATTGCATTTTGCTCAGTGCAGCTACTTACAGGTGCATCTAAAATATTAAAATATCGTTAAAAAAGTTAACTTTTTTTTTTTGTTTGTCAGACGTCATTTCAGAAAGTGAAATTCAAGGTTCATTCACATCACATGTGGTACATGATATGGAACGAATGTACTCAAGGTCCCAGTTACAACCAAAAATTGCAAAAATATAAAGTATAAAAATAAACAGTATACAGTACAAGGCTCTAAACAATACTAAACAACAATAATAATATAATGTGTATTATCATCATTGTTTGTTCCCATACAATGGTGAAATTGGCTCTCTGCTTTTAACACATCCACCACTGGCAATGGGCAGCTATGGAAGACGTCCCGGGATCAAGTGGGGATAGGGTGTCCTGCTCAGAGACACCACGACATGTGCAATGACCAGGGATTGAACCCAGGACCTTTGGGTCCTGAGTCGGCTGCCTTGCCCCTACATCTGGGGTGTCAAACTCACTTACAAAATGGGGCCAAAATTAAAACCCTTTTCAAACTAAGAGCAAGTTTCAAAATCTATATTAACTCAAGTGAGATAGCCAGCATCTTTTCTTGATTGCCAGGTTCCTCAAAAAAAGAGTTTTACTGGTGACGTTCTGCACTTTTGACGTCATAAGCAGATTTCTGAAGAAAAAATATTCAAGTGAAAAAAAGTGTTTTACATCTAAAATAACATCTTGGGGGCCAGATAAAATGTCAACGAGTGCCACATTTGGCCCCCGGGCATTGAGTTTGACATATGTGCCCTACATATTCTCGGCTCTGTAATATAAAACACTGTATTAAACAGCAGCCTGAACATGAATGTTCATATTACATAGATTTATTACGTATAGAGTGAAACATTTCAATACTTTTTATAATTTATTTTACGCGTTGAGATGATTGCCAGATTTCTTTCAATTTATTACCCAAATCATTTCATTTGTATGTAGAACTTAATTGTAGCATAGCAATATGAAAAATAGTATTTTTTTATAGAAATCTGTTTGAATGTGTTAGATAAAAGCAACGCATTACGTGTTACATTACACCAGTCTTGGCCTCCCTGCACTGCCTACCGGTTCTCCTTCAAATCCAGTTTAAAATTCTCCTGTATACAAATTGCTGAACAGTCTCGCCCCGCCCATCTCTCTGATTTGATACAACCGTATGTCCCACCACGTTCTCTGAGGTCAGTGGACCAGTTGCTCCTCACAGTTCCAGGATCTCGTCTTAAATGCAGAGGTGACAGGACCTTCTCTGTAGCAGGACCAAGACTTTGGAATGAGTTACCTCTGCTCGTCAAACAGGCCCCCTCCCTCTCGGTTTTCAAATCCCGTTTAAAGACTCACTACTATTCTGTTGCTTTCAACACCAGATGATCTGTGTTTGGTCATTTTATTTATTATCTGTGACGATTTTATGTCTATATTCTGTTTTTTTTTTTTTAACTTCATTTTGTATGTTGTTTATGTGTTGCCTGTTGTTTGTTTGTTTGTACAGCACTTTGGTTGGCCTTGTCGGTGTTTTAAGTGAAATAATAAAATCGAATGAAATAAATAAAATGGTATGGTATGGTGTTATCAATGATTCTCAGCTACTACCAATTTTTTAAAGCTTTATCTGTAAAATTCTAACGGTAAGAGCCATCATTGTGTTGGCCAGTATCAGCTAATTGGATTGACTCTAAAAATGTATGACTGGTAGATTCTGAGTGTTTTCTGAAAGTTTCATTAAATTCTGTTCAGTGGTACATGACCATTTTTACTTTGGCATTGTGATCTGTGGTGA
This sequence comes from Simpsonichthys santanae, assembly GCA_031762415.1. NCBI lineage: Eukaryota > Metazoa > Chordata > Actinopteri > Cyprinodontiformes > Rivulidae > Simpsonichthys > Simpsonichthys santanae. Next base: position 21,230,732 of record JARVLU010001073.1, on the reverse strand, counting down.
GAAAAGGGAGAGTACATGTGTGTGAATGAGATGGAGGCTGGTGGAACAGTGAGGCTACAAGGATCAGAGGTCACAAAGGTGCACTTAAGAACTTGGGGTCCACTGTCCAGGAAAATGGGGAGTGTGGTAAAAACATGAAAGAGAGTCCAGGCAGGATGGAGTGGATGGAGAAAAGTTTCAAGAGTGATTTGTGACAAAAGAATGTTAGCAAAGGTCAAAGGAAAAATTTACAAGACAGTGGTGAGACCAGCTATGTTGTATGGGCTGGAGACAGTGTCATTGACAAAAAGACAGGAGACAGAACTGGAAGTGGCAGAAATGAAGATGTCGAGGTTCTCCTTAGGAGTGACAAGGATGCATAAGATTAGGAATGAGGTCATCAGAGGTACAGCACATGTTGAACAACTGGGCGATAAAATTAGAGAGGCCAGACTGAAATGGTTTGGACATGTCCAGAGGAGGGACAGTGGTATAAGGATGTTAGAAATACAGCTGCCAGGAAAAAGACAAAGAGGAGCTATGCAGTTAGAGAGGACATGAAGGTAGTTGGAGTGAGGACAGAGGATGCAGGGGACAGAGTGAAATGGAGGGGGATGACTCACTGTGGCAACCACTGAAGAGGGAAAAGCTGAAAGAAGGCGATTGTGAATGACACTAAGCTATAGTCACCAAATTTTGGCAGCGTTTGTAAAATTTGCTGAATTATAGCCATTTTAAATTTGCTGTAGTAACTATCTTGAATTGGGTTGGCTCCAAAAGTAAATACTGTAATGTAATTAGTTGTGTAGGTACATCCAATGAGTCAGTTTCAATAAAATGGTGCACAAGATATTTTATTGTCACATAAACACACAACAGGCAGCACGGTGGTGCAGTTGGTAGAGCTGCTGCCTCTCAACGAGCAGGTTGCCATGACTAGATAGATACTGGCTGGGGTGGGCTTTCTGGGTGGAGTTTGAATGTTCTTTCCATGCATGTGTGTATTTTCTCCTGGTACTCCAGTTTCCTCCCACAGACCAAAAACATGCATGTTAGACTGATTGGTGACTCTTAGATACGACGACCTACAGAGGTCCGTCGTTTCCTACTAGTCACAGGTTAAATTGCCTCTAGGTGTGAGTGAATGGTTGTTTGTCTCTATGTGTCCCTGTGATGGACTGGAGACCTGTCCACGGTGTCCCCCGCCTCTCACTGCTGGATATGGGCACCAGTGACCCCCAGGACCCAAAAAGAAGTGGGTAAATGGACGGTTGAATGGATAAACACACAACAGGCAAAAGAAACACATTCACCCTTGCCTTTTGGCGGCATGAAATAAAAATCATTAGGTAAGTAAATGATTCAGCACTATACCTGAAAAAAAAAAAAAATATTTTTTAGTAAATGTTTGTGTTGCATGCACCACATACATGATCATTTTTCTTTATTTTAAAGAAGTGTTAAATGGAGACGAATTACCATCCTCGAACCAAATGAGGACAGTAGTTATGTCGGCGTGGGGCACCCTGGACATGTCTCCAGTCCATCATTATTATCATTATTAATTTCATTGTGCTTCATGCAATGACTATAAAGGTTGATTCTGGTTCTAAATAAGGGGCAAACAGAAAAAAGAAGAGCCATGTCCAGCTTCATTTCACAGGCAGTTAGAGAATTATATCACTTTTTTTAATTAGATTCAGATGTGACTATTTACAGTTAAAAAGAAAATTGTCAGCTCATACATTTCCACATTCGATTAAAAATGAACTTATTTTTTAACAGGAGAAAAGTACACTTTCATATTTCTATTCTTGTAGCATTTAATCATAATCTAATATTCTGTACTTAAAAAAATAGCAACCTATATTACCTTTATATTTAAAATATCTTTTCAAATGAAAGGAAGACAAGATATACAGAAGCATCAATTAAACCTATAACAACCTGTACACAGCAAAGAGAACCCTGTAAGCTACTGGCCAGACAGAAATATACAAGATAAAACACTTCTGCAGGTTCAGAACGACTCCCTGTTGACCGTTTATACATTTTCAGATTTTTTGATAAATCCCTGATCTACGCCCATATCTAAAGTTTAAACACATGACCTTATTTAAAACAGCTACACACAGAATGCATTGCAACATTCGCTCTTTAAAGGGAAGTACAAAAACTCATAAAAAAGTATAAATGAAGAGAGACCCTCCAGATGCAGTGGCACTGGAATTCACATCCTGATTGAAAACAGCTGTATCCATTAAGTCAGAGGTTCTCAAACCTTTTGGGGTTCAGGGACCCCTTACAGGGTGAAAAAGTTTCAGGGACCCCCTCATAACCCTCACGTTTATTAAATAATTTTCTTCAAATTGTCTCTTTAATGCAATGGAAATATTTGTGTAACATAAATACTTAAGACCTGTTCATTAATAGTGTTAACACAATTTTTATACTTTTAAACATGAGGTATTTTTCATTCAAGACACATTTAATTGAACAATTTTTTAAATTTCAACTTCCAAAAATTACATTTTGAGAAAATTAACAATATCTTTAAAACAGTAACTTTAGAACTTTACCTATTCACATAATTAACATAAATGTATTGCTACAAATATTGCCAAATATTGTGTGTGTGTGTGTGTGTGTGCGTGCGTGCAGGGTCCGCACTTAGAAAATGTTGAATTAAGTATATGTGATTTCCTGCATTTTGTTGTATTTTAAGGGGTTGTTAAGACATTTGCGTGCTTGTAATTTTTTTTGCAGACCCCCCCCAAGCACTGGTTCATGGACCCCCGGGGGTCCGGGGACCCCAGTTTGAGACCCACTGCTTTAAGTCCTTTAGGCGTTTCTGTCGTTGGCACATTAAAAACACCAGCACACCATCCAGTTGCCCCTTTCTTTTTAAAGTGACAGTTCAGATATTTTAAAACAAGGTTTTTGTGGAAAAGTATGAACAATTGATATTTTACCTGCGGTTAAAACTCTATTTCTTTAAACACATAAGGCAGCAATTTCTCATAACCTCTCCATTAAACCCTTTAAAAAAATGTGAACTCTTAACTGGTTTGACGTTAAATCGGCCACCTCACGTCACAGCCACAAATACAGGCAAGTACAAACAATAAAAGGCTCAAATAAAAGCTGTTCCCAACCAATGTAATCAGAATTACAAAATGAAATGTCTTGTGCATTACAGAATATTTTCTCATTGCCACCTAAAGTATAATAGTAGAAGTCTGTACATAATCAATATAAAACATACAATATCCCAGAGATGTCCCGTTCCTAAAGCAGACTTTCCAAGTCCTCTCCATTCAGGTCCACTCTTGTTCCAGTCTCAGTTATCTACTTTGTATTATTACTGTGTGAAGTGCGATAGGTCATTCTTATTATTACCATTTTTTACATTTAAGCTATTACATTAACAAGATGAGTTAGTGTTTCCATATTCAGCAAAGAAGAAAAAAAGGCAACACATAATGAGGCCGCATTAAAGGTTTTAACTAGATCTGAGTCCCTGAGGGGTACCACACAACAGCAAAGGGAGAGTAAGCCCTGTAGTGTAGGTCCTCTGCCACCTCCGTACTTCATTGGCACGTGGCTCTCCCCATCATCAGGAGAAATACTGCATCTGGTCCAAACCCGCCACCACCTCAGTTCAGCAAAAGCAGTGCAGGAGGGGGAGAGGGCAACAAGCACTGTGAGTCAGTTCCAGTAGTTCCCTGATCAACAGTACAGCACATTCTTTCAAGGTCAAAAAGGGCACTCTGCGAACGAAGAAGCTTCTTTTCACAGACGTCTTAAGTGCTTTGATTTCAGAGTGTGGATGCTAAGGCCGATGAAACCTAAAAAACAAAAAGAAAATCAGTGAGGCATGCATATGCATTTATATCTTTTATAGTGACAATTCAGAACTTCTGAAGTGGGGTTCTGTGAAAAGGTTATGAACAAATAATATCCTACCTGTTCTAGGTACTGTATTTTTTGCCATACAACTCGCTTATTTTTATTTTATTATTATTTTTTTTTTTTACAAAATTTACATGCCCTGCGATTTATAGGCTAAAGTGACGTATTTATGGATTTTTCCCATATTTATAAACCATTTTTTGGCTGAGATATGACTGTTTTCATTCATTCTGACTGAAAAAAAAGTGCAGTCCCACTTTCAGCTACTTGATGGCAGCAGAGTAGTAGTAGCAGTAAGACATGCCGTTATATCATGTAATAGGTAAATGTGGCTATAATGACAAATTCAAAAAAAGTTCAAGACAAAAACAACTGGACTTTATTTAT
>JARVLU010001073.1:21193029-21208507 GCA_031762415.1 Simpsonichthys santanae | reverse complement strand
GGGGTTCCCCCTGAAAATCTCTTAAACCTGATTTGAGTGAATGAGGGCTGTGATTGGCTGCCCTGTATGTCAATCAATTAACAAATTTCATAGCGAGGATGGATTACGTCTTTTTTTTTAATGCAATGTCATCTACCCATAGTGCCTTTGCGACCGACCGGTAGATTGCGATCGACATATTGAGCACCCCTGTTCTAAATGATAATTTTCCTACTTGGTAATCAGTTAAGTATGCACAGGCGTGGCCGATAGTCATCAATTTGAAAAGTGGTAAATATTGGCCAGTTGATCGGTTTAACTATAGTCAAGCCTAGGTATTGAAATGCCAAGTTGAGAGTATTTAATAGAGCTACAGAAATCAAATACATTTTGAAAGTGAATGTCAATAGCATATTTAGCCCTAACTGCTGCAAAGAGACTGTTAATTGTTTACTAGATTCGTTGCTAAATGGCTTCTTACTAATAATGTACCGAACCAGCAAAAGTTGGTGTAACAAGTTTACATGACTTTGATCTTATGGCTCAGAAGCTGAAAGGTCTGGAAACCTCTGATACCGAATTTCCAATACAGACTTGCTCATTTATGACACAAGACAATACTGGAGCAAATGTGTGCGAACACTGCAAGACAATTTTCACATCACAAGAAATGGCAGACAGACCAAGAGTCGAGTAACGTTAATTACGTCAGTCCACATGTAGGTAAAGTACAGTATGAGAAATGTATCCAAATTAATTCTCTAACGCAAGTTCAACAAATGCATTCCTTCCATACCTGGAAGAGGGGTGTTAAGAGTCCAGCTTCCATGATAGTGGGACCTACAACAGCATGCCATAGAAAAGCTGAGTGCATTCGGTACATTAAAAAACGCCTGCGTGAACCAAAGAAATCAATATCAATTTGAAGAGGATGAAAAAGCAGATGAGTAAGTTCCAAGGTAAAGTTACAAGAGAGAACGCTTGGGTTCAACAGACAGGTCCAAACCATGGTAATCCATTTTATCTCAAAGAGGTAGGAATCTGAGAATCCAGACCAGCTGCCATAACATCCAGATTAGGCTTTGCTTGAAGCTACGTCTCTGTGTTCAAGGTTCTCATGCAGCGTAGCCTGTCCTGTATAAAACACCTCTTGTAGAGGGGCTGAAATGAGCCAGCAAATCAGGATAAGAGCTGGCCTGAACACAAACAGAGCACTGCGGAGATGACGATCACAGAGGAATCCAGGCATCCATTGGAAAAAAGATAACTGACAATATCCTTAGACTTGGATGCCAGCCAATGAAACTTGATCGAAAAATGTGTCCATCCAATATCGTAAAACTGTTAAAAATTACAAAAGAACCTTGATGTTCAACTCAATTAAAACAGTCACTAAAACAGTGGATCTACTCAAAATCATTCCTCAAAAATACAAAGAAAAAAGTCCATGCCCTTCGTTTAGCTGTGGTAAGAGGAGGCTTGTAGTGTGGTGGCAGCTGTGTGTTACAGTGGGCTCAGGCATACAGGGGGATAAAAAGAGCTTGAAAGGAAGAAAAAGTACAGACGTTATTGAAGCGGGGGGGGGGGGGGGGGGTGTGGAAAAAGTCACACAATCAGGGTGGAGTGCCATTTCCTCCACGAGAACAAAGCCAGCCTCTTCCTCGTATACTCAAAACACTCAACCACTGGGATTGCAGAAAAGTAATCTACTATTCGAAAACTGGTTAAAGTAACTAACAAACATATAAAATGCTTTCATTCATAACGAGGCCAAACCCAGCAATATCCAGTGGTCAGAAGTTTAGCCAAGGAAAACACAGGGGGTTTGTGATTGTGTGTGGATGATCCTCATGTAGCCCCATCCACCTGGAGCCGTAGCTTCTTTACCTCCAAGCATCTCCGAGAGGCCATATTACTAAGATCAGGTGAGCAAGTTATTCCTTTCATGGAGCCTACAAACAAAGATGTCCTGATTGCTTACACAGAACATCCACATTTAACAAAAGAGCTTTCCAACTGTTGGGAAATACTTCAAGCCTCATTAAAACTTTTACATATGCCAGGGCAGATTATGAAATCCAATCTACTTAAAGAGCAAAGGCGTCATAACCACAAGGACTGTGCTTTGTGGAAAAATCATTCACTGCTTAGCTGTAGATACCAGAAAAATATATTCATATCTGTTTTATTACTTATTGCCTGCTAAGCTCTTAAAAGTCCCCCCAAAAGGCCTTAAACACTGAAAAGAATCATACCTAAATTAAATAAGAACAGAATCTATTCTGTTCTCGATCATTTGAGTATGCAAAAGTTCTGTCACTCTGTAAATGTAACACTCAAATTTTAATCTCAGCTGTCAGAATTAGTGTATAGTAAGTACTCAGTTGAAACTATTGGCTCTGGATATATCTGGAGGTTATGAATATAATGTTCCCTCAGACAGGGGAAAAAAGGTACCGTACAACACATATGTATGGGGGATTGCGCCCTTGCGACACCTAACCTGAAGAAGTTTCTTTCAACACGCATGTCAAGGCCAATGAGACGGCTGCATACACAGGAGGCCCCGCCTTCCTGGGTTATAAATATGCAACATAGTCTCATTTCCGTAATTTTACTGAACTTCTGGAGCTTTGAGGGGCTGACTTATGTTGTACGTCCAATCCAAAAATGGTTCTACTGGACATTTCTTCCTTTTAAAAGGGAGTTTTTCCTTTCCACTGTTGCCATTGTGCTTGCTCAGGATGGGAGACTGTGACGAAGTGAAGATTCAACGAGTTTGCTGGCTTCCTTACAGAACTTTACTAATTGGCTTTTCTATGTGTGTGAATGTTTCTGTAAAGTTCCCTGAGAAAACTTTGTTGTGATTTGGCGCTATATAAGTAAACTGAATTAAATTAGCTTCCACAACTCAGTGAGAGAGGCATTGTTTAAACAGAGCTTTTCCTGCCACAGGGCTAGCAAAGCACACAAAATGCTGACCGGTTTAGCGCTAGTTTCGTGTCCATTCTGTATAAATGTGCAGTGTGTGCACTGGGCAGACAGCGTTCATGTGCCTCTGCTCTGCAGTTATCACAGGTAGAGGTGGGAAAGCCGACAGGTCAACAGAAAGGTTCCTATAAGATAAAGATGGCACTTTAGGGACGTAGGCCGGGTTGGGGCGTAAAGACACTTTGGAACCATCATTTGCAAGTTGGGTACACAAATGGTGAACTGAACGTGCACAGATGTCACTCACATGTTTTGTTGAGGACAGATCCAGAAGAAGTGCTGTTTTATAGGACAGCATATTCTTATTGATCCGTTCTAAAGGTTCAAAAGGTGGATCACACTGCACGTCTAGAATCAGGAACTGGTCACACTTTGGCGCTATGTTTTGTGTGGTGGCCTTTTTTGCACCGTTCTTTTCATGAACCATACTACGAGAGGATGGGAGCCGGATTCCCTTCCCATCCATTATGACAGGCAGAACTAGCAGATACTGTAGGTAGACTTTGATTGTAGAAAAAAAAGAATGGTCTTTGTCTAACAAGTCCTGTAAAAACGTGAGCACGTCTGTTAGTGCTGAGGAAAGGAACTATGTTCCTCTCCTGACACCAGACTTTGAAAACATGCCTGCTGTGTTCCTCCAAGGGGAGAACATGTGCAGGCAGGATGGTGAGATCTACACCAGAGTTGACTTGTGGGGGGGGGGGGGGGGGGTCTACCTTCCTTCTCTGCATCATGCCAGCCAGCTCTCCACCTTTGCCTGTCATTGTCCCACATTTAAAGTTGCAACCCTCAGTCCTATACAGTATTCTTGACTTTCCTCTTCTCCTGCTGTCTCCTGACTTGTTTCCCTCCTTAGTCTTAGACTAACAGTAGCACAATGTCAGCTGGCACACTATTTATCAACAGCAGCGTGGCGGTCATTGTTAACCTTGGCCTCGACTGATCCGGTCTGGTGTCACTTAGATGAACTTGCAGTACAGTTTTGGCAAAGGTGTTTTACAACAGATGCCCTTCCTGACACAGCCCTCACTATTTACCTGGGTTTGGGACAGGCACAAGAGATACACTTGCTTGTACTCCCTAGTGGCAGTTTTTTTTTACAACACCATACTCCAAGTGTTAAAACTGAGTGGAATATTTTGATTTCACTTGCAATTGTGAATAACATTTTTTTAAGATTTCACCAAAGGTTGTGAGCAATATTCATTCAACCTTTATTTATCCAGGTTAATCCCATGGAGCCTCGGGGACTCATTTACAAGAGACCTGATTTCTTTAACAACAAGTGATGACAACAGTGGATAACAGCGACAGCAATAGACAATCATAAAAGAGGCATACAGATTTTTTTTATAACAAATTAAAATAAAATGGCAACCAAAAGGACAGTCAAAAGGAAAAAGTAGTGAAAAAGACAGCTAGATTATAAGGCAGTGTAGAAAACTATATATAAATATACCTTTTTTGAACAAATTCTAGGATTTTAATGTATTATTTTCTCATTTTTGGACACAAAATAAGACTAATAATATTCTCCCCGACTTAAAATGACATAACACATCCTTCCTGATCTAACTTGACTGAGAAAACACTTTTCCTGGGCTGTATAGCGAAAAATAAACAAAGACCGTGCAGCACATCCACGAGTGTAAAAACACAGTTGCGATTCATTCCCATGATCCCAGTAATTTAACATTCTTTGTGGTGGTGAAAGTGAAGGAGGGGAAGAGAGCAGACTGTGCGAAGCTGATTACACAATCCACCCCCCCCCCCACCACCACCACCATGCTTTCAGATGTTTAAAGTCTTTTAAAAATGGACAAATTATTGAAGAGATCTGAAGCCACAAATGTTAGAGACGAAGGAAAACCCAACGCTCGTAGTGTGTTTGAGTGAAGGCAGAAACTCACCGCCAGTTTTGAGTTGTAGTGGATCCTGAGCTGGAATCTCCACGCCAAGGCTCTGTCCCATGATCCAGCCCCCGAGGGGCCCCTACCTGTCCTCCACCCAGGACCGTGTACACAACACGAGACAGATCAGTGGCTGCACCTGCTTTGTTCAAAAACGCTCCATGATCTCTTAGATCTTTTCTTCTCTGCCTCTCTCATCTGCATTTACTCTATGCCTACAGTCCCTCCTTCTCAAAAGCTCCTTAAGATTTTCTCTCCCTCCCTGCAGGAGATGGACTCTCTCCCCCACACTCAAATGACCCTCCTTCCTTGGCTCATAGCACAGATCAGCATTCACTGACGGATGCCTACCATTCCTGGGAGAAAGACAAGTTATGTTTTTAATTTGACATGTGTGCTGCAGTGTGTGGTGCACCGTGCGGATCCAGAAATAAGTGTTTAATGTAAAGAACGTTATGAAGCAGGTAAAGCACTGAAACAACTACCGGTTTGTCAGCACAAAAGAAAATATTTAAACCGCAAAGCTCAAACCACAATTTATGACAGTAAAACAATCCATTTCTGCTGGTCTCCATTGTTTACAGAGCAGAAGAGTGTTAGTGGACGTAAATTTCCTCCCTTTTTTTTAAATCTACCTTGAAAAAATAATACAGAAAAATATTGAGGCAGAAAAAAAAGTTTGTGCTGAAACTAAACACAAAAAGGTGAGAAAAACAAGTCATGGTAGTGTTGGAGAAACAGACATCTGGAAATCTAAAAATACTGAGCTGAAATGTTCAAACCTGGGAAAAAAAAACAAAACAAAAAAAACAGGAATTTGCTCTTGAGATTAGATTTGATAGAATTTAACAAAGTTATTTTTTTTTTCTTACCCAAACTTTTAAAAAATACATCTCGTCTGTAAACTGGTTGAGCCATTGATTCACAGATAGCTTTGTTTTGTCTTTTCAGTGGAATAAAATGTATTTATTTTTGCAACACATATATATTTTCATTTGTGTTTCAGTGAAACTATTACAAACACTTAACATCTTACCTGTTGTAGATTCTGAATTTAGAGAGTTTATTTATGACCAGAATGAAACAGCTGGTTTGAGTGGAGCCAAGACCAAAGTGGATTGTTGTGGTCTTAAATCAACTCCAACCACTAAAACTTCAGAGTCTGGACTTCAATGATTATTTTCAATCACAAATCGCAGCATCAGCTAGCTGTAGCACTCCTGCAGTAACTTGGGCACTTCTGGCAACAATAATATATTAATTTGGTGAGAATAACCATGCGATACAAAACCAGAGTTAAAATGCAGCCACAGAAGAAAATGTATACTCCAGTCTGGTGCCATGTAGCAGCAGCATGAAACAGCACCTTTGAGGTACAATAATTTCACGTTATACAATTGGCTGTGAATGTGATACAACGTATGTGGACCTCAACCTCAGCATTGTTGTCTAAGTGGATAACAGCAGGGATGACACGAGGTCTGTCGCAATAAACAATTAATCAATTAATTGCATGATAAATGAAAATTATCTACCTGTTCATTTATCGGCTCTATCGTTTTTTTGTGCCTCTCTCTTTCTGAAGACAATGGATGACAAAAAGCCCAACTCTGGTGCTCTTCACTGACCCCTTCCTTTCTCTTTAAAATCCATTTTAGTCGTCCAAAATCGCATTTTTGGATCGTTACGCTGCTCCCTCCCTCACCATCCATCCTTCGGTTCAAACAGTCTCATACTGCTTCTCGGTGGTCGAAAAAAGGTACTGCACGCAAAACAAACATTTCTTCTTCAATTTGACAATGATTACTAATTATTGTCAAATTTCAAACAATATTATTGTTTATCGTCCAGCAAAATTTGTTATCGTGACAAGCCTAGATGACACTTTACGGAAAATGTAAAAAAAAAAATCGTGGGAACACTTTTGAGGTTTTCTGGGAAGTTGAGAGGCCAAAAAAAAAAAAAAAAAACCTGGCAGGGTACACGGTGTATTACTGCTACCTTGTGGTAGCATAAGCAACATGTTGCTAGTAGAGACAGTGATTTACAAATAAGGCTGTGACGTTCATAACTCTGTTTTTTTTTAATGACACTTGGTAGTGACACACCAAGCTGTTTCCTAACTGTGCTTTTCTAGTTGTGGTCCCTTTTTTCAACACACCCACTTAGAAAAAAACTAAACAAAACAATATTTCATGAGGTTAAAACACGCTCAGCAGACTGAAACTACTGAAGAAAGAATTTCAGTTGAGCTCACAGTCAATCAGGTAACACAAGGACTTAAAAAAATATATATATATATATTTAAGCCTTGTTTCTAATATCTGGTTATTGCTGTTATTCCAAACTAATGGAGGGTGTTGATGATGCTGCTCAACATCCCTCCTTCACCCAGACACTATTTTTATATATCTCTGAGTGTCTTGTCATAATTTCAAAAGATCTGAGGGAATTAATATTATTTTTAAATAACCAGGGTTTTAATATAAAAAAGCAGAAAAAGCAAAAGAAAAAAAAGGAAAAAAGTTTCTCCAAAGCAGAAGAACAGAATGACATCAAACCAGAATCAGGAATCTGAAATCCTTCAGGTTTGTGACTTCAGAAGATCTTGTCCCACAAATGAGTCCAGCGCACCGAGTTGTGTCGTTACACTTGGACAGATCAGAGTTTTCAAAGTGTTTGGCTGCGTCTCGAGCTGCTTCTAAAGATGAAGAGCTCGAGTGTTGGTCAGGGATGCTGTTTTCCTCCCTATCTGTGCCCCACATGCAGCCTCCACACCAGGCTGCCTTCCAAAAACAACTGAGCCCATTTGCACAGACCCAGAACCTGATGGCTTGACCTGGAAAACAGACTCTAGGCACTTCTAGCAAGCGGAGTACGTTACAGACATTTGTACACACTTTTTTTTAACAAATCCCGTTCATCAGGATGAGTTTAAAACTAGCCAGAATTTGAAGAAACAACAAAACAGAACTGTGTTGCTCTTTTCTTACAGGTTCAATGTAGGGCTGAATGATTTTGGGAAATATTCTAATTGTGATTTCTTTTTTTAACCTCACTATTGCGATTTAATATGTGATTATTTTTCAATGTTTTCTTCTCATGTATTTTTCGACAAACACAAGCAATCAATCCGTTTCAGTTCACTGCAACTCTGTTTCTGCATTTGTTGTGTAGCTCCAGGATAGCAACTTGGCTAAAATGTGTGCACGAGGGCATCCTGTACCGCTTATCCATTGTGTTTACCAAAGCCGTAAACCCAGGCTCGGTCACTATATTAATGAGCATCATGTATTAACCTATGAAATCCGTTATTGCACGAGTATTTCCACGTGCCGTTTCAAATTATGTTCATACGGAGTAATATCTTCTTCAAACAGTTCCGTCAGTGATCCCTGTCGGCTGCTACTTTGCTTACTTGAAGTTGAAGCACTGGTCTTTGGCATTCTAACCATGCAACCATCATAAATAGCTTTGTGGTGTGTTTTTTTAAGTGCTGTTAAAGATTTTGTGGTGTTACTTCGAGAGGTAGCAACAGCAGCAAGGCAGGTTCTGCACAATACATGTTGTTGCACAGTGTCTTCTTCTTCATAGCCAAAATAATTTCAAACAACGGACGTGCTGCCCCTCTTTGGCACCAAACTTTCAGATGTTTCAGCTTCTGTCGGATCACATACCATTGAACAAGCGGTTAAAGCGCAGTGTCGACTTCTGCTCCGCTCACTCTCAAGTCACGCAACCAGCTCACGTGACCAGTTAAATCACAGCCTTTGCAATTAGCAAACCTCGTTTTATCATATTGCGATATGATTGCAAATGCAGTTAATTGTTCAATGTAAAACCAGCAGGTGTTGCACTGGAACAACAGAATTCAAAACAAACTGAGCTTCAAGCTAAATTGAAACCTGACTTCAGTCTAACTCTAAATTAAACACCAAGCACGGTTTGAAGCAACACATACTGCCTGCTGCCTTTAATGCCAGAGATTAAAACTAAACGGTTGTACTGACAAGGGACGGACTTAAGAGTCATTTTGGTCAAAACATGTAAATAACATTATTCACAATATTATGCAGTACTGTAAGGTCTGTCAAGATGGAACAGCGCTCAATATACATGTTGAGGAAGACTCTCAGCTACTACCGCAACCAATTTAACCTAAATATCCATAACACTGGCTGAGGTACAGCCACTTTTATGTTTGCTCAGGCCACTTAGCTGTGGCGGCCATCATAAATGGGGTTGGCTCGAAAAGTAATGACAGTAGCCGACAATTACTTTATGAGAGTTTCTTTAAAATCTGTCCAGTGGTTTATAGATATTTTACAGACAAACAAACAAACACAGACATGGGAAAAACATTTTCACCTCTTGCCTTCTGTGGCAGATGACAACAGCAGCTTAATAAACTTTGAATCATGGGCATAAGTGGCATATATGGCCCCATGAAGACTAGCCTCTTGATAATGGGGGTCTTTCAAATGAAAGATGAATTATTAAGTCAAAAAGACACAAAAGTGACAAATATGAACAAACAGGTGCAACAATGAAACATAAAGCAGATAAGAGCTGAAAATACAAGGCACACTAAGTGAGAGACTTCTTTCTCTAGTTAGAAGTTCTTAACATCTCTATATCTTTACAGTGCCAATCCTGTGTCTAGATTAGGATTATAAAGTATATAAAGACATATTTTTGATAAGACTGAAACGTTTTAGAAAGCAGCGGCAGCTGTCACAATAGTCACATTCATTTCTTTTCATCCCCAGCTTCTAACACAAACTCTTCCCTTTAGCAGAATATCTGTGCACATTTTTCAGCGTGGATGGCTTTTATTGTGAAGGTACCCACAGGAAGTCTTTAAATGAAAATCAGCACAGATTGCCAAGCACATCCAGATTTGTGTGGCTTCTTGCACGGGTCAGTTTGACAAAAACGGGAACCGTTTTTTTAGATCCTGAATCAAAAACCACTAGTGCACGTTATCAAGGTGATCACTTCCTGTTTCCTGCACGGTGTTTGAGGTTATCAGAAAAGGAAGGATCAGCGTGATCACGAGGTAGTCATTTTAATCCACGATAATTTGTGATCCAAGCTGCAGGAAAAAAAAAACAAACTTTTGTAACATTTTAGTTAAAAATGTATGTAAACTAGGAACGGCTCTGAAAAGAACAATGTGACAGATTATAAGTTTGGGCCTGATGTCCAGAAGACGACGTGCATAGTATCAACAACACATGTGATCACAGTGTTATTGTTGCATATCATCAAGATGATGCATTTCTAATACAATGTGAAGCTTTATGTCTGATCAGCTGGTAACGTGAAGAAAGGTTACACAGCACAGTGGATGTTCGGTGCCATGAGATTTTCATTAAAGGGTTATTTCCACAACCCAGTCAGCTGGTACTCACCACGATTTTCCATCACAGAGAATGAGGCACGTCAGTCACGGCTTCCTGAAAAACAAGCATTTGATTATCAACACCAGCTCAAGAAGTGAGCTAAAAGACTTCATTAGGGATTACCCGAGCCCATCACAAGTATAAAATGTGAGTACAGTCAAGACTTGTTACTATGAAGTAAAGTAGCTGATACCACTCTGCTTAAAATCTGCGTAGTTCACCTACTCATGGTTTACACCAGCTGAGCTGAAATACGGCTGCTGTGAGACGACATGACTCCAGTACGGAAATATTGTAAACACCAAATGAGAGCTGTTTAGTATCCTTCATGGTTCAGGTGTTTTTTGAGGCTGAAGCAATAGAGCAACATAGCACCACCAATTTAATTAAACTTTTAAAATCTAAACACTCTGGTTGAACATAGCTCAACCTGATAACTTAAAACTAACACGGTTAGGCAACACATTTTAGGTGAAACTCTAAAAGAGAACAGTGATATGGCAACAAAAGATTACAGAATGAGGGACTGAATTTACTGGATAAAAGTGGAATAAATTGTTTTTTGTGATCTTTTGGAGGTGCAGGAACCACTGTCCTATCCTCCCAACAGTACATGTACGACACAGCACTGCCGTAGCTGGATAAAACGTACACTATGATCTGACATATTCTTTTTTTTTTTTGTGGGGAACAAAAAAACTTGAGGAATAAAAGGAACATGCTTTCTTTACTGTGGTATAGAGCTACTGACTTCAGTATCTTTGATGTACTGTAGTCTATAATCTGCACATCTGTGCTGTAATAAAATATAACATATTACAAATATTAGACAGACACAGCTAATCCTGATTTTGTAATGACTGATCGGTATCAATAACACGTTTATTGGGACATGGTCTTTCTGATTAACAAAATATAATTAGCAAACTGGTTGATTCACTATGAAAAGGCACCATTTATAAAACTGAGCTGAATACAGATCCTCAGCCTGAAGAAGTCTTTTGGATGAAAGATGAAAAGTTTCTATAATGTTTTATGTTTTTTGAACCCGTCCAGAGGACCAGACTTTACTTTTAGAGTACATTATAATTTTTGTTGACATTTTTATCATGGATTAAAGCAACTATCAACAACAACCCAACTCAATCTGTTACAGTATATGGCAGTATTGAAGAAGTCAACATTTATTAAAAAACAATTTCATAATAAAAATATTTGAATATAAAATCAAATTTAACTCCTAAAAACTAGACATTAAAACCAAAAAATGTGTTTTCAATTAGACACCAATTAAAAAAAATGTCCCAGCACTGCGTTTAAATGTTAATGACTATTAATGTTCTGTAAAAAATTTCAAAGTTTAGTTTAGTTACAAAGGGCGATATTTAAGTTAAAATGTATTTTTTTAGATGTTTTTTTTTTTTTTTTGCAAAAAAAAAAAAAAAAAAAAAAAAAAAAAAGACAAACAAGAAAATAAAATACACAAACAAAATACATTTTCTAGAAATTGAACAGGCAACAATTTTTAATTGATAAACACTTTTGATAAGTTTTTGGTTGAAAATAAACAGTTCCAACATGCAAATCACAAGAATAATTAGCTGACTTTTTGGAAACAGGAAAATCAGAAGACTTACAATGGAGAATGTCATGGGTGGTGTTGGGATGGTTGAAATCCTGCGAAGCTGTAGACATGCATTTTACTCATTATTCCTGCAAGCTGATGAAGGCCTCTCCACCCATCTGTGAAACAAACAAACAAAAAAAAAACATAAAAACAATACTGTATATTACTGTAAATAGCAAGAAACTTGAATGTGCTATAGAGACAATAAAAACTAATTTGACTGCAATGTTCAGATACAGTGGTGGGCACAGCTAACCAAATTGTTAGCTTCTGTTCTGCTAATTTGCGAACAAAAAATTGCTTCGCTAACGCTAAACCGCTAAATAAAATAAACAAATTAGTGGAACCTAACGCTTAAGCGCTAACTTTATTATACACTGCTGTTGCTGAAACTGCAAAACAGTTTGTCATGTGACAACGTTGCAAGTGAACGCAACTCAAAACGGTTCATAAATCACAAGTGACGCGTCCATGTCCCGCTCAGACGTGAGCTTTCAGAAATTAATCCAATGGAGCAGAACTCCACTGTGCTGAAGCTGAGTGACGCATTCAATGTGCGTCGGACGTCTCCCTCATGCCATTTACTACAATAAATTAATTCACTTTGGTGATCCTGGGCCCTTGAGCAAAAGCCCTTAACTAGGCCTGTCACAATAACAAATTTTGCTGGGAAACTAACTCAGAAATTATAGCGATAAACAATACTATTGTTTGAAATTTGACAATAATTAGTAATTGTCAAATTTAAGAAATGGTTATTTTTTGTGTAGTATCTTTTTTTACCACTGGATGGCAGTATAAGATAGAGGTTGAACGAGTAGTACATGATTTTAAACTCAACATTAAGATTAAAAAAAACTTTAGAACTCGAGTAGTTGAAGATGCAAAAAAATAAATAAATAATAACATAAAAAATAAAAATGCAAAAAAAAAACAAAAAAAAAAAAAAAAAAAAAACAAAATTTATTATTTAAAAAAAAAAAAGAACAACAAAACTTTGGGAACGTTTATTATGCTCCAACCATTTATCATACTGCAAATAAGTCACAGGAAAACCAAAACTATTAGTTATTATTAAGCTACAAAAGAAAAGTGTAGCACGTAAAAAAACAAAAAACAATGGGATGGACAACTACCCCACACCACCGCTGGCGGTGCTGCACATTAGGTTTAGTTTGAGAGAATAATGTGTTTACAGGGGTTTTTTTTTTTAGGTTTAGAGATTTATTTATTTTTTTGCTTTTTGTTTGTGAACCAAGGTCAGAGGAAGCTGGTTCTGGTTCGGTCGATTGGACCCGGTGTTACACCATATTCTGTGACCTGCGTGCAACACCACCCCTACGATCACAATATAAGGTGGTCACAGAATATGGTGCAACACTGGTTTGCATGCACACCATTCGTTCGCATGGAGGAATCCATTTTGTAGCTTCTACTGGTTAAATAAAAAAAACTTTCAATGCAAAATCAACTGTAATGAACATTTTTTAGTTTATCATGTCCTGGATGACTGAGGATCTTCACCAGCACACTTCTACTAGCTAGTCCACACTCAGTGCAAATCACGTGTCTCTTCAAGAAAAATGGGATGGAAGTCCCTTGACGTGACATGGGCTGTGTCTCTTTGGTTCTCAAAATGGTGGACACTCGATGTGGTTTGAGCTCTTTAGCATAGCATTTGTCAAACAAAGATTTTCATTAAAAAATGAGTAAACAAGTTCTTAGCTTCTTTTTGCAGAGAAAAACAACTTTTTAGATAAAGGCACAAGTTTCATCTGTGAATTTTGGAGCTTTGACAAGATGGAGGTTTTCCCCACGAGGTCGGCCTATTTGCTTAGCTCGTAGCTTAGCGTCTCAGCTTAGTATTATTTTAACCATCCAAAAACGTGATTTTGGATGGTTAAAACAGATTTTCAAGAGAAGAGAAAGGAAAGGGTCAGTGAAGAGCACCAGAGTTGAGCGTTTTGTCATCTTGTGTCTTCAGTAGAAAGAGAGAGAGAGACGCGAAGAAACGATGAAGCCGATAAATGAAAATAAGGTTGATAATTTTCATTTATCATGAGATTAATAGATTTATTATTTATTGTGACAGACCTACCCTTAGCCCCCATAATCTACTCTCCCGGGCACCCTCAATATCAGCTCTCTGCTCCACACAGAGGGCTGTGGTAGCTCGGTGGTCTGTGGTTGCATCAGGAAGGGCATTTGGTGTAAAAACAATTGCCAAGTCTTTGTGCGAGTTAGTTTGCTGTGGAGACCCCTGAAGAAGGGAGCAGCCAAAAGAAGAAGAAAAAAGTTACTGTGAGTCATTATTAATATTGTCTCGGTAATAAATCTACGTACAGTATTTCTATTAACGTAAAGATGTGTGAAATGTGTGAGAGAGTCACGTCCCAGAGACAGTGTGAGCGTTGCAAAGCAGGCTGGGTAGGAATTATGTGTTCAATGTTTCTGAGTGTAAAAATGGGTTTTTCATGTTATTTTCCTGTTCATGTTTGGTTTGGAATTCATGTTAAATGAGTATGTTAAGAGTAAACTGACACCATCAGTCATGGACTGTTTACAGTAATATGAGGGGGGAAAGCACTGTGAGGATGGTGTCATCAACCACATCCGCCAGATGATTTATCTTATTTATTTTTTTAATCATATCTCCTCATTTGATGTAATGCAGCTTCAAATATCTCAATGGTGTGTAAAATATTATGCCTTATGGACACATTCTGCTGGTTTTAGCACATTGACATGACTACTGTCATATCAATATTATCAATTATTAATTATTACTATTATTATATTATTATTATTACTATTAGTATTATTACTACCGGTATTATTATTATCATCAATTATTACCGACTGTAACAGAGTCCAACAGTGGAGATTTTCACTTTAAAACTCCATTTGGAGAAGACACTCTGGACATGACCAGAACATAAAAAAAATGAGGACATGATGTAAAAACCACAAGTTACATCCTAAAAACTTTGGAACTGAGCAGCAGAGACTCTTAACAGTCACATATCAATTTTAATGTGTCTATAGTTTTTCACAGAGAAAATCTTACACAGTAAAAAGACTTTAATTCCAGCTTTTAAGAGAATATTTTGAGCTAAAATATGACCAGGACTGTTGCAATAAACATAAATCAATCGCTTGCTAAATTAAAATAATTGACCTCCTTTTCATTTATCGGCGTTATCGTTTCTTCGTGCCTTTCTACTGAAGAAACTGGATGAAAAAAGGATCAACTCTGGTGCTCTGCACTGACTCCTCCCTTTCTCTTTAAAATCCATTTTAACCATCCAAAATTGTGTTTCTGGATCATTAAAAGCAGCTAAGCTGAGAAGCTAAGCTACGAGCTAAGCTAACAGGTCGACCTCTGGAAAAAATCTCAGTCTTGTCGAAGCTCCAAAATTCATGGTTGAAACCTGTGCCTTCATCTAAAAAGTTGTTGTTTTTTTCTGCAAAAAGAAGCTGGGAACTTGTTTACTGATTTTTTTTTTTTTATTTTATTTTACTAAAAGCTTTGTGTGAAAAATGCTATGCTAAAGAGCTCAAACCAC
>JARVLU010001073.1:21144252-21160657 GCA_031762415.1 Simpsonichthys santanae | reverse complement strand
GCGCCATGTGCGTTCGGCTCCGACCTACGGCAGAATCGACCTACGAACGGTCCTTAGGTCCGGAACCCGTTCGTATCGCGGGGACTACCTGTATTGTGAAAATGTTCAATATTGAAGACACCTGGTGCCACACTCTAATCAGCTAATTAACTCAAAACACTTGAAAAGGCCTTTAAATGGTCTCTCAGTCTAGTTCTGTAGGCCACACAATCATGGGGAAGACTGCTGACTTGACAGTTGTCCAAAAGACGACCGTTGATACCTTGCACAAGGAGGGCGAGACACGAAAGGTCATTGCTAAAGAGACTGGCTGTTCACAGAGCTCTGTGTCCTAGAACATTAATAGAGAGGCGAGGGGAAGGAAACGATGTGGTAGAAAAAGTTTACAAGCGTTAGGGATTATCACACCCTGGAGAGGATTGTGAAACAAAACACATTCCAGAATGTGGGGGAGATTCACAAAGATTGGACTGCAGCTGAAGTCAGTGCTTTAACCACCATGCACAGACATATGCAAGACATGGGATTCAGTTATCACATTCCAAAGTCAGCACATTGCTTATTTTTGAAGTTATACTGCCCACAAGGTATACATCTATGGTAGCAACCATCTTAGATTCTGATGTGTATGCCTACATGTAGCCACACACCTAAATGGAAATCAGTACCTCACTTATTTTTCAAGTTACTACGGTTACACATGGTTGGACGGACAGACAGTATTTCCAAATACCTCTTTTCACTCCAAGATGGGGACAACAAAGTGGAAGCATAAACCTTGTTTAGCACATTATTTTATTTATTTACTTTGTTTCTTGTGTGTAAGCTTCTATCTGCTGTATAGAAGAAACTGACTGGATAGATATTAAACCTCACCCCAAAACATTTTATTTTTAAAATATTAGCTTTATCAACATGTTTTTTAAAGGTACATGATCATCCAAATCCTAAAACCTGATTACTAAAACTGCAGAACTGATGAAAAACATTCATTACCTTCTTGTGTTCTTATGATGCCTGCAATAATGACCTCAAATTAAAATGTTACCAAAGGCTCTTTAGTGACCAGAATCTGATGTGGAGGGATCCACTGAGCGCACGAGTGTAATTATTGTGTCCTCCTATGAAAAATGGTGCTCATGAAAACAAAACGAGGAACTGGGTCATATCGGGAGGAGGCAGGGGCTCCAAACAGAGAACACTTTCAAATCAATAAGCTTATTTCCCTGTAGTACTTCTAACATTTTAATCAGGATATCTT
Organism: Simpsonichthys santanae; assembly: GCA_031762415.1. NCBI lineage: Eukaryota > Metazoa > Chordata > Actinopteri > Cyprinodontiformes > Rivulidae > Simpsonichthys > Simpsonichthys santanae. The sequence goes on along the minus strand of JARVLU010001073.1, from coordinate 21,159,396 downwards.
TAGAAATATGAATTTTAGTATCATTGTTGGCTGTAAAGATTAAAAATGTTTGCAGTCTCACTTTAAATTCATGGCCTTGCAGTTTGTGAAGGAATGCATATCGCCCACTGCCCTTCATTTAGACTTTCATCTCATGTGGAGTTGTAGCTTTTTAGTCAAACCTTGGAAATAACATGATGCACAATATTTTCCACGATCTGTTGAGCTGCTTGGAGTATTTTATGAATGACTCTCTGCTACTACCACACCAATATATGTAAAACTCACTGAGGTATAGCTATGTTCGTGAATGCTAAGGTTGATTAGCTGTGCCAACCACTTTGAGATAGACTAATTCCAAAAGTCAATCATTTGTAGATATACATAAAACATGGACTTCCTAATAGTTTCACTAAAATCCGTCCAATGGTTCATGGGATATTTTGCTTAACAGTTTTTTTTTTTTTTTACTTCAACAGTTACATTCATTAAACCTTTATTTAGACAGGTTAATCCCTTTGAGCCTCTGGGACTCATTTACAAGAGAGACCTGATTTTTTTAAATAAAGAGTGATGACAACAGTGAATAACAACAATAGACAGTCGTAAAATAGGCATAAAATTGCCGCAGTTTAAGGTAAAGACATTGCAAAATTGTGTAGTGCTCAGGGTTTGTGTTGCAGCTGCCTCACCAAATGTTAGCTCTACATTTGTAAAATTGACTTGAGTATAACTATTTTTTATATTTCTTGAGTTCAGTTGGCTGTGGCGGCCATTTTGAATTGAATTGACTCCAAATTTCAATCAGCTGCAGACACATTTCCATTTGTTACCTTCTGAAAATTTGTTTAAAATCTGGTTATTTGTTCAAGAGATATTTTGCTAACAGACAGAATTGACTCCAATAGGTATTGTCAATATTTTAACATCAAATCACGTACTTCATTAGTTTCAATAGCGCTTCATAAGATATGCTGCTATTTGCTTTTGTAAACTCGATGAGTGGAGGTTTACTTCAGTTTGCAAATTGCCACATCTCCAGATCAAAGCGTGAACAAAACGTTTATCCCAGATTGAGAGACGCCCAACTGAGCATTCATGCAATCGACACGTTCTCACATCCAGAAAGGGTCATATGGGACGTGGGACCATCGGGGCCGGAGGAAGCATCGGGGCCCGCTGTGCCTGCGAAGTCACGCAGGAGTCACAATCTGTGCTGCTTCTGGTTTGCGAGGCGTCAGCGGGCCGGGACAGATGGGAGCGAGAGCAGCGTCATCTGGTCTCACTGTGGCAAGAAGGGCACCGAGGCAACCTTAGTGGAATGAGATACGAGCTCTCTGTGGGTTGGCTGCTGAGCTCACACTGAAACCTGTAGCCACGAGCAGGAGCTTCTCATCCAGAGAGGATTCTCCGGACTCAGGTTCACGCTGCCCTTCAGATCCTGCAAAGACAAATCTGTGCTGAGGTGGTTTCTTATGAACTTCCACCCATTACAACTACTTCTGTTTGTATGGAAAGTGTGGACATTTTAGTCCTGGTTGCTTTAGTGCATGTTTTTAGCTACAGGATGTATGTTGTAATGTGCATGTTTGAGAAAGATTTCACGTTTATTAGCCTTATGATGTAGTTTTAATATGTGGTCGCAACAAAACCTAAAGGATGATTTGCATACAAAACCTAAAATGCATATAAACATTTTATTTCTCTGACACATTAATCACTTGAAATAAACAACTGAACAATCTGAAAAGTTTCAGTCGGAGTAAAAACAAGCGTTCTGCCACGTTCTTTAAATTACCTCTTCTACTAAAGCTGCACCTAAAATGAGTGTATGCAACTCCTTGGAGAAAACACTAAACAATTACCCAGACTGTTGCTTGTTGAATTATTTTCTTTTATTGTTTAAAGTTTCTGAGGAGTTTGGGCTGTTTTAGTCCCCCACCTTTGCTCATTTGTGGTTACGCCGTATAAGCCTTATTCAAACAGCTGCAGCTCAAAGAATTGTGGGTTAGAATATTCTTCTTCATTTTTTTCTTTCAAAAAGTATTGTTCATTTGTTGTCTCTGATCGTGGAGTGAAGAGGAGGAGTAGGAAATATGCTCCCATCCATCCGTCCTTGTTGTGAGCATGAAAACTTTAAAAATATATGCGAGGTACCAAATTTAATTTTAGTGTGAGGAGACGTCAGAGTCAGATATTTATTTGTCATTCACATCTCATGTGGTACATGTGGTGGAACGAGATTATTGGGGTCCCAGTTACATCCAACAATAAAATGTAAAAGAAAAAAACATTCATAAGGTATAAGATATGAACTAAGAAAAACATTAATTTAAAATATGCCAAGCACTAATAGCATAAAAGCAATACGCCGAACAGCAGCACGAACATGAGTCTGTGTGAGCAGATGAGCACGAATGAACACAGCAACATGAAACAGATCAGCAGCAACATGAAACAGATCAGCAGCAACATGATGTGATTTTTTCACATTGGTTATTCTGGTTAGATATTCATGAGTCTAACAGCCTCAGGGTAGAAGCTGTTCCTCAGTCTAGTGGTTCTAAATTTAATGCTCCTCAACCTCCTTCCTGAGGGGAATGGGGCAAAAAGTGTGTGTGCTGGGTGAGTGGGGTCCTTCATGATGGCAGCGTATGACATGCATTCCTTCAAGTGAAGCTGGGTCTTAAATTTTTTGGATTTTTATTTATTTATTGTGAAAATATCTCTTTGAGAGTCTGCGGTAAAAACACCTTGTGATCCTTGTTTCAGACTTGTGTATAACTTCAGTGTCAGCAAAGCAGAACTGAAATCCACACCCACCCCCAACCCAACTGTCGGCTGCAGGTCCCAGCACCTAGGGGCAGACGGGTCCATCTCAGTGTAAGCTGCTGCTGTACGAGACTCTGGTGAAACACTACAGCAACGCGAGCCGGCCTCCCCTGCTGCCTCAGTCCATGACGAACATCTACATGGCCATGACTGACCTGCTGGGTATGAAGACAGAACCGTCTGTGGTTCTAACAGGGCTGTGGTCCTCTCTGTATGTTGCTCTGTTTTTGTTTTCCAGTGAATGCCAAGCTGGATAAGGCTCTGGAGGCTCTGCAGCTGTATCTGAAGCTGCTCCCTCAAAGCAGCAGAGAAGAGCTGCTCAGGTTGCTCACCTTCAGGTCCCTGGCAGCTGATCCACAAGGACTAAAAGTGGACAAGGAGGTGAGAGATACTACAGAGTTAAATTTGATCCAGAGACCTGTCGCATGCGCTCAGTAATCTGTGACATTTGAAGGTGGACAACTGACTGGCAACGAAGAAGTTGTTTTCCAGGGTGTTGCTGTCCAGATGTTCTTAAAGGAAAAAGAGGATCTTCTGTTAGTTTTTATGCTGAGCAACGTTAAGGAAATCTTTAAGACCTCTGTAGCGGGAAGGGTTCACAATTATTAAAAATTCGTTATGAATTTTATTTTGAAGGGGCACCACCCTCAGCCTTGAGAGAAAAGAAAAATGTCTGAGCGTCAGTTCAGACAAATGTTATTTAATTACTTCAAATTATTATTTTTTGACCGTGAGTTCTTTTATATGAAAGATTCAGATGTCATAAATTCATTCAACCTTTATTTAAGCAGGTTAGTCCCATTGAGCCTCGAGGACTCATTTACAAGAGAGACCTGGTTTCAACAAAGAATGATGACAGCAGCGACAACAATAGACAGTCATAAGAGAGGCATACAGATTATTATTTTTAAACAAGTTTTAAAAAGATGTCGAAGTAGCAAAACAGACAGATTATAAGGCAAATGTAGAAAACTAAAAACAGGAACATGTCTGCATTGGTTCTTGCCAGGATTCCAACAGATTCTTAAAGCCATTTAGAGAAGTCAAGGTCAAGAGCTTCAGATCTTTTCGTAAGATATTCCAGGAAGCAGGAGCGGAGTAGGAGAATAAAACACACACGCTTTATACAATTTTGTGACATTTATTTGGCTATTTACGGACAGATAACTGTTGGAAATTATCGCTTACATTTAACGATGGCTTTGTCTAACAACTGGAGTTTATGGAAATTAACGCGATCTTTAAAAATGCTTGTTAGCAGGAATAAACAGATAAAATGAATGTATTCTATGTGATTACACAAACCAAAACGAGACGAAATGTAATTCTGGAACTTTCAGCAGGACAAATTAATTATGCACTAAGAGGGAGACGCTTTATTTACTCAATCAAGGGTTAAATTTTGGTCTTAAATTTAAGGGGAAATAATTACTGATCAGTTTATATACTAATTTGGTTAAAATATAAATTCTTGGACACCAGCGTCAACCTTCCAGAGGAACAGATCAGCTTTCAGGAGTCGTTTTTGAATGGCCGCTCTAGATACCAGATGTTGGACCTTCTGCTGAGATGATTTGAACAACGTCAAAGGTGGAGAACCCTTTCACATCTCTGGGCATCAAGGCGAGGAGCCTGGTCACTGGTTCTGATGGTCAACCGATGGTCTCCATGGCGTTCTGGACAGCTGTTAGCTCTGGTCATGAAAACTGCAGGTGCAGGTGGGAGGTGCAGTGAAATTCAGCTGATTTGACGTTTGCTCCAGGATTTCCGGAGCGAGATGAAAGTGGCTTGGTACGGTAAGCCGTGTGTCATCAAAAGCCACTTTTACCTATTAATGAGACACTTGGCTTGCCATAATGCTCAAGGGCCCTGTAGCGGCTACAATTGGTAATGTTTAATATTTTTCACGTCAGAATGAATGAAATTGTCAGATCTCAGCCAAAACTTGGTTTATAAATGTGGGGAAAAATGTATATTAGTCGTTCGGTGCATAAATTGCAGGACTTGCAAATTTATGCAAAAAGTTGCGACTTATACAGCAAAAAATACGGCAACCGCCTTTCAGAGGCCAGATGAATCAGAAGGCCCCTCATTGTTCAAATTCACTTTATTTAAATGTATATGTTTTGAAAATGATCACAAATCAACAAAATGCCAACAGTTTGTGCTTTTCCACAACTTTACTCTGTTCAAGGGTAATGAGATCAATTTCTATATCCTTTAACCGCACTGATACACACCACTCCAGGGTCAAGGTGTATCCACAAGTTAACCTTACATGAATCTTCTTAATGCATTGAAGCCAAAGCTCATTTTGTTTTTGTTTAATAAATTATAAATTGGTTAGAGCTGTTGGTATTTCTCTTACTTCAACCGAGGTAAGGTGTGTGTCGTTTTATTTACAAGACTATTTTTAATCAGACAAGTCGGACCAAAATATAATAAAACTGGTTTATATAGTTTTGTACATTTTTCCATTTATATGCAGTTTCAGAGACAAAGCATTTGTTCATGTTTATGTATTTGTTTAACATTTCTGAAAGCTGAGCACGTTTCAAATATTAAGCTAACTGGTTTTTTTGATGTGTATTTGAACACACAGAATGACATTTACTTACTTGAAAAAAAAAATCCACTGAAATTAATAATAACAGTTACTTTTTCCCCTTTAAACAAAAACAAAGTTCTGTGGATTACACAGATGAAAATGGATTCTTATGTCTTTATTTAAAGTAATTATGATCTCCATTCATAAAGAAATGAATCTGCGTGTAAAGTATGACGGTCAAATTAAGCACATTTGACTAAATCCAGCCATGATAACAGGCGACAGACATTGTGACTAATCTGTGTCCACAGGCCTCAGAGATGCTGGCCATGTCAACCCACACGACCTGCCCTGACACATCAGCCACCTCAGATTTGTGTTGATAACCAAATACTGGCCTTCACACATGGAAATACAGTAAATACATATGCAGTGATGTCATTTTCTAAAGAGCAGCGGAGGATCAGCTCATCTGGATGACATGCAAGGTGTTTTTGGGAAGTGAATGAACCAAATGATGGACGTGAATCATATTAGAACGAGAAGTTGATTTATTTTAGGACAAAATTCAATTAAATCAGACTACTGCACTTATACAAGAAGAATGAAGTACAACCAGGGCTTTTCTCTGTCCATGGTGGCAGCTCACTGAAGCACTTGTGTTGATAATTCCATCAATCCATTATCTTTACCTGCTTCTTCCTTTTTGGGTCGCTGGTGCTCATATCCAGCCATCCCTGTGCGAGAGGTGGGGGACACCCTGGACAGGTCTCCAGTCCAATGAAAAACGAGACAAACAACCATTCACTCTCTCACTCACAGGGACAATTTAGGGTTACTAATCAGCTTAACATGCATGTTTTTGGTATGTGGGAGGAAACTGTGGAGAAAACCCACGCATGCACGCAGAGAACATGCAAACTCCACCCAGAAAGGCCAGGATTTGAATCACTGACCTTCTCGCTGAGAGGCAACAGCTCCACCAATTGAGCCACCATGCTGCCCATGTAAATACTTAATTTTGAAAACATAGATCATTTTTCTTTCACTTTGCAATAATGCAGTAATCTGTGTTGAGCCGCCACAATAAAATCCCAGTAAAATATGTTCAGGTTTGTAGTTGAAATGTGACAAAATGTGAAAAGATTAATACTTTTTCAGGTCCACTGCACAAGATACTTATTTCAAATGACTACAATTTTTGATTGCTCGTCACAATCTCATAATTACAGAGCATATGAAACTTTCAAACATGGTTGGATCAGACCTTCCACTGTAAAGGCTAAAAAATAATTATTTGTATACCGGTACATGTATTTGAAAGTTTCAGTCAGAGTCAGAGTAATCTTTATTGACATTGCACCGAGGTACAAAGGGATAATATATGCACAGTCGTCCGAAAGATGGACTAAGTGTGTGAGGCTGCAGCTTGTAACCAGCGCAGCCATCTTATTCCTTATCAGAATAATAATCTTAGATATGAAAAGGGGAAAGAACCATAAGGGTAGATAGTGGTATTACAAAAAAGATCTTTCACATCTTGTCTACCAGGACACAATTTAAGACATAAAAAAACTCTACAAGCAAGCACAATTAAAAACAGATTACATAAGCATTTGAGGTCGAGGTGGTGAGATTTGTCCATGAGCCTTTTCAGATCAGCCACAGTTCTGATGGTGTTGTTCAGCCAGCAGTTCTGATAAGCTTTCACAGAAAGTTCTCGGGGGGGGTGGGTTGCGATAGATGAAGCTTGTATCCTTGGTTAGGTTACTCATGTCCCAGGAGAAATTTGATAGTCAGCCTATTCCAAGGCTGTCGGGGAGTCAGATTCAGATAAGCTTGATTGTTGATTTCCTCAGGCAGACAGGTTTTTTTTTTTTCCTTCAGCCTTGAAGTCCATCTGGACGATCTGAAATAAAAAAATTGTCTAATAGTGGGAAACATTCCACTGGTCCCTGCTATGAGTCCGCTTCAAGGTCGAATCCACCACGCTGACGAGTCCCAGCCGCAGGTGGCCTGAAATAAATATTTCTAAGTAATTACTAGTTTCAGCTCCTCAGTTTAAAACATGTATATTTATTTACGATACTTCTGTGCTGTATGATACTTGCACAAGATATTTAAGTTGTCTCTATAGATTTCATAAAACATTACTTTGCAAATTAAAGAAAGAAAGAAAAAAAAGCAAACAGTTTGTTATCCCTGAATTATCTGAAGAGTGCACTGTGTAGGGCAATTTTTTTTTTTTTTTTTAAGTTTTACTTTAAGTACTGGTATGATTTTTTTTGTGTCTATTTTTCAGCTAACAGCTTGCTTGCAAAGGGTCACACGGCTGTTGAGTTATACTGGGCTGGAATTTAATTACACAGGCACATCCCTCATCTAAAGGGGGCTCACTTCCATTTCCTGTTCTTTTCAAAGATGGAGAATGATGGAAACAGAGCGGGATTAGGTTAAAATGAAGGCCAGACAATAAGATCAGTTGTGAGGCTTTGCATGGGGAGTGCACTAATCCCTGTCACAGACACCCCTTTTAGTTTGTCCCCATCTCTATTCATTTATATACATCTAATTAACTTTTTTTTTCTCGCTTATTAGAGATGTAAGTACCACGATTGAGGTTTGAAGAGGCCCAAGCTGATGTGTGGTCTGTTAATGTCCTCCTTGGACTGAAGGTGGAAATTAGAGGAGGGTGGGAGTTGTTTGGGTTACATTTGAAGTGAATGGGTGGCAAGTGTGGGAGGGGATTTGTTATTTCTTACTGGGTTCAGTGGCATGCTGCTGAGTCAAAAGAACTTATGGGAAGTCCCTAAAGTGACGTGTTGGAGGGCATAGTGGGGGTCTGAAAGCAGAACAGTGATGGGGCAGGTGACTTCAGGAAATAAGAGTTTTTTGTTTTGAAATTTTGTGATAGAAAAACAAGTATTTGTGGTTAAAAAATCTCAGCTCCTTGTGGTTGATTGAGATTCAGATATTTTACAAATTTCTGTCTTAAAACATTCACAAAAAGGTTTGAGTTATTTATATTATTAGTGGTCAAAAATATTTTATAGTTTAATAAAAAGGAGGGCTAAATTAGGCAATTAATAAAATAGCAAATTTTGTGATTTTATTTAATTTTTTGCATTTCTTTATAATAGCCCAACACTTCCTCAAAGAAACAGCAAAGAAATAGTGTTGTAGGTATTATTAAGGTTTGTGTGAGACAGTTGAGATAAACGAGAAGTGAAACAGCAGTTCTCCTTGACTGGTTACAGTTAATAGCCAACATGGTGGTAGAGATGGTTTTTTTCAACTTCTCATGAAGTTTTGGTGTGGTTAGTAGCAGCATAAAAAGAATCCTACAGGGATGTAACTAAAATTAAAAGATTAAAGTTTTTTATGTCTCCCTCTGAACAATTCAGTGGCAGAAATAATGTCCTCTCAACTTTTCTTTGGTCATATCTTCCCAAGGGTTGTTGTGAAATTTTAATTTTGTATTAGGAATCAAAGTCATACAAATAAATGTTTTTAATTTATTTTATTTTATAATTTTTATCCCACTACTTTAGTATAGTCCTTACAAAAATTTTAACTTTTTCTTACAACCATTAAAAAGAATATCAATCATGATTAAAGAGAGATGCATAAAAATATACAATATACTTGTTGCCTTTTATGTGTTTTAAGCTAAAATTGCCATGTTCACAGCAGAAACCAGGCCTGCATGGAATATTATAAAAAAGGTCAAAACTATCAGTCAGCTCCTAATTGATGTACCCTAAAGTGGAAGTATCACATTTCTGTTAGTTACACATATTTTAATACAGTACAAGTTAATATGGACAACTATTACAATCATGCAGACAGGATCACAATTTTCTCAGGTAATTTTGCAAGTCTTAATACTCTTCCATGCCTCCTTAATTTGTATCAGTATTTAACTTTTGCACATGTTAAGATGCCGACTGTGTAAATTCTTGCCACCTTTTGTCTCGCTCTTAGCATGATTCTGGATTGGCCTGGGTCAGTAGGAGTTATAGTTCAATGGTAATCCTGTTCTTGTTTATTTCTCTTTTTGTCTGCAACTGAGTGTTTGATCTCCACACTCAGTTTGTCTGCCATTTACTGTACCCTAGTCCTCCTTTTGTTAATTTATTTCTCAATAAATTAAAGTTTACTTGCTGCTGGATGTAGTCAAGGGCAATATTTGCCATGTGAGAAGCAAACATCCCTCTTTGTGTTTAGGAAACAAAGCAGTGAAACATTTTTGCTGCGTGTATACTGCTGCCGGGCTGTATAGACAATAGTGGAGCTGTCAACCACAGTATGCTGAGAAGGGGAGAATGTCTAACTAATGTGAATTTGATCCCATCTTGTACTGTATATACAGTCCCCTCCCGCAGAACGTATTGGAACAGCAAGGCAAATTCCTGTGTTTACTTTGTTCACTGGACATTTGGGTTTAAGATCAAAAGATGAGTACGAGACAAGAGTTCAGAATTTAAACTTTTATTTCCTGGTATTTCCTGATGTGTTAAACAACTCAGGACATTTCACCCTTTGTTTGAACCCACTCATTTTTCAAGTGATAGAAACTATTAGAACATGTGGCAGCGACTAACAGTCATTGTCTTTTAGGTTGATTGTTCAAACATTAAATAGCTCTAAGCTTTTAGCCTGGGTGTAAATCTATGAAGACTATATTTCATGTTAAAGAGATTAAATCAACATGAAGACCAGAGAGCTGTCTATGGGAGAAAATCAAGGCTTTCTGAATCAGAGAAACAACAATTTGGAATGTCTTGAAAAAGAAACTACTGCTGTTCTGAGCAATAGATGTCAAACAGGTCGGCCAAGGAAAACACCATTGATAACAGAAATATTGTGAGAACTGTGAAGAAACCCCACAAAACATCAGTAACTTGCATCACCAACAACCTCCACAGTGCAGGGATGAAGGTCTCACAATCCAGTGTTCGAAGAAGACTCCGAGAGCAGAAATATAGAGGCCATACCACAAGATGCAAACCACTCTTCAGCAGTCCAGATTGGAATTTACAAAGAAGTACAGAGATGAGCCGCAAAAGTTCTGGAACACAATTTTGTGGACTGACGAGACCAAGATATGTCTACCAAAGTGATGGAAAGATCAAAGTGTGGAGAAAGAAAAAAACTGCATACAAGCTCATCAGTGTGAAGCATGGTGGTGGTCATGTCATAGCTTGGACATGCATGGCTGCTTCTGGAACAGGCTCATTAATATTTGAGAATGTAACTACCGGTAATGATATTAGTGTCAGAACGCCTTCCTAAGTAAAGAAACATTTTGCCTGCCAGTTTAAGGAGGAATGCATCCAAACCAATTGGCAGGTTGCAAGTCCATCTCAGGGACACAGAGAGACAAAATGGACAACCATTCACTCTCACTCACACCTAGGGACATTTTAGAGTAACCAATCAGCCTAACATGCATGTTTTTGGTCTGTGGGAGGAAACCGGAGTACCCGGAGAAAACTCACGAATGCACAGAGAGAACATGCAAACTCTACTCAGAAAGGGCCAAACTTCACCCAGATAGGTCCTGGGCTGGGATTTGAACCAGTGAACTTCTCGCTGAGAGGCAACAGCTCTACCAACTGTGCCACCATGCTCTAAACATAAACCCCAAGAAATAAAAGCTGAAATTTTGAACTCTTGCCTCATACTCCTCTTTTGACCGTAAACCCAAGTGTCTTCAGTGTGCAATAAAAACAAAGGAATTGGTCTTGCTGTTCCAATATGTTTGGAGGGGGACTATAATTGATGCAACACATTTTGTTTAGCCTTTTTTTCTTACATTTTTCCTTCTGTTGGTTTGCTGGGATTGCCTTCGATACAAAGCATTACTGTAATTTGAGCTGAGTCTGCAGTTTTGTATTTTGTCTGTCATGATTCATTGTGGTGAACTTTTAAAGTGGACATTCTCCTTGAGCTTTGAATGGAATACTGTACATGTATTTCCTAACTTTAAAATAACCAGACAATGTGGTCTGTGAGCCTGATAAAATGTGACAAAGAGGAAGAAATAATACATTTTAATTTATTTTAAGCTTGCTGTGTTCAATTTAGCCATTTTGGTTGTTTTGCTACAATGTGTTAGTTATATTGTTTTGACAGTGTTGATTATGAATCATGTTGAGGGTGCTTGTTTCTAAGAACATGTTTGCTTGTGTGTGTGTGTGTGTGTGTGTGTGTGTGTGTCTTTTACTTTGTCTTTAATTTCCATTTTTGCTTATTATAGGTTGATTTGTCAAAAGTAAAATCACTTAATCACCCTGTGTGTGACTTCTTGATGCTTCTTTATTGAGAGCACTGTAGTGAAGTGACCTATTTTTGTGACAGGCCTGTTTGCATTATGCAAGCAGTTGTATCTGCTCTGCCCTTTGGGTTCGATTGAGGCAATCCTTTCTGTTTCCTGTCAACCAGAACAGTTCTGTTCTTTTTGTTACATTTGATTTGGAGCTACTGAATCAACTGAGAATATTAAAAAGGGGTAAAACATACTTGGATTTCTTTTTTGTTTGTTTGTTTGTTTACTGTACAAAGGGCTGTGCAACATTTGTTTGTGTAGAATCATGCTTTTAGTCAAGGTTTTTAGAGACTAATTTCCAAACACATGCCTTATTCCAACATTATTCTCCTGCTGTATTCTGGGTATCTTAGTGCTGATTCTTTTATCTGTGTCCTTCCAAGTTGTCTAAAAAAATAGGTCACTGTTTTTCCTTTTTCCACCAGAACAGATAAGAGGAAGTTGAATACCAGAGAGTGAGCAGAAAACACATAAAGGGCAATTGAGGAGAACATGGAAGGTGAAGAGGAGAAAATAAGTTGAGGGGATGAGACAAGAGATGTGTGAAACAACTTCAAGCTAAGTGAGACAGAAAGGGTGTGTTGTGAAGTTTGGTTCTGTCTGTAGAGGTTGTGAGAATCTACTTTAACTTAATCCCACATCATAAAGTGTTAACCATGACATTATGCTCTCTATGCTGCTGGGGGTTTGAATTGCAGACACGCCAACCACCTGTCATCACACTGGTGGGGCACAGAGGCAATGAGGGAGGGGGTGAATGGCCTATCAAGTGTGTAGGGTCAGAGCAAGTTACTATGGATACTTTTTCCAGTATCCATGTGTGATGGAATTCCTGAAGACATTCCCGGCTCCCAGCTCCCCCTCACCGTGTCACTACTCCTCCACAGTTTGCTGTCGGGCCCCCTCAATGTGTGCAATCCGCTGGTGAGACAACCCCTAACTAATTAAATCTAAACGCCACAACAACTTAAATTGCTCTGTCCTTTTTCCATTCCTATGTAGCATTTTGTGGTTAATTAATCACCCGTTGAGGAGTGTGTGGCAGCAGCAGAAACAAAGTAAATTAATTCTGTTCAGCTGTGTGTAGTCAAATTAACCCAAAAAGCCATTGCTTGAAATAAAAATTAAATAGAAAAGGGTTGAATCAAAAAATGTACATTTAACCTTTGACCTGGTTTTTAAGGGTTGTCAATTAACCCACAGTGAAAACTCACTGAACACCATCACAATGCTTGTTTGCAAATAAATATAAAGCTATGTAAAGTTTATAAATATAACTTCAAATGTAATTAATGCAGGAGTAGAGCTAAAGATTTATTCTTTTTTTTTTAATATAAATCAGTGTGTTGCAGGTGTTGTCTTGAAATGTTTCATAAAATATGACTTTATTCTGGCAGATGCAGAACTTGTTGCTGTAAACAATCTGCATTGATTGAAGTCAAGTCAAATTTATTTATAAAGCACATTTAGAACAGCAGCTGTTACCAAAGTGCTTAACAATAAGATCAAGGCAGTAATTAAAAAAAAGATGTAATTAAAATCATAAAAATAAAAACATAAAAACACAAAATCGATGAGAAACAATGAAGTACTAAATCAAATTACACTGTTAATCGTCAGTGAAAACAGGTGTGTTTTTAGGAGGGATTTAAAAGCAGGGAGTGAAGTGACCTGTCTAAAGTTGAGGGGCAGATTGTTCCAGAGTTTAGGGTCCACGACTGAAAAAGCTTGATCTCCTCTGAGCTTCAGTCTGGTTTTTGGTACAACCAAAAGCTGCTGATCAGATGATATCATGGCCTGAGAAGGAACATGTGGTTGAAGTAGGTCAGAGAAATATGAGGGTGCAAGGCCATTTTTGCACTTAAAGGTCAATAGGAGAGTTTTAAAATCATTTCGGACACACGCAGAGAGCCAGTGAAAGGAGGCCAAAACTGGTGTAATGTGATCAAACCTTCGAGTTCCTGTTAACAGCCAAACTGCAAAATTTCGGACAAGCTGGAGATGTGAAAGTGACACCAGAATGACCCCAACATAGAGGACTAATTTTTCAAGGTGAGAGCTGGACAATACTGACTTTAACTTACCTAGCTATCTACCTTAACTGCAAGAAGCTTTGCTGCAGAACAGAGCTGATTTGTTTATTAAAATTAAAGTCAGAGTCTGAAACCATCCCGAGATTTGTAACATTGCTCAAGATATGGCTGAAGAGAGTCAAGATTTACAGGATCAGAGACAGCAGCAGCGCTAGGGCTAAACACAATGACTTCAGTTTTCTGATCAGTAAAACATAAAAAAACAAGCTATTTATGCCTTGATGTATTCTAGACATTTTAACAGAAGGTGAATGGAGTGAGAACTATTAGGTTTTAAGGGCATATAAATCTGACAATCATCAACATAACAATGAAATGAACAACCATGTTTCCTCAGGATAAACCCCAAAGGGAGCAAATAGAGTGAAAACAAGGGGTCCAAGATTCGAGCCCTGTGGTACCCCACAGGAAAGAGGCACTGACGCAAATACACTATTTCCAACCTAAACACATAAGCTCCTGTCACTTTGGTAAGAACAGAACCATTCTAAAACTGCACCTGTAATCCAAACCCAGTGTTCTAACTGCGATATAAGGATACTGTGGTCATCAGTATCAAAAGCAGCGGTAAGATCCAGGAGTACAAGTATCGCAAACTGTCCAGAAAAAAATTGCTACAAGAACATCATTACAAACGTGTTTGTTTGTTCTGTTATCAACAGTAATGTTTGTTCTCATGAAGAACAAACATTGTCAAAACCACAATATGGGTCTATTTCAAATGTATCTAATTACCGGTATGCTTTTTCTGACCAGGAGGACCTTAAAATATTTAGAAAGAAAATTTGTTTTGTCCAGTGATTTAAAATTGTAAACATTTTTGTAAATAAAAAAGGCATCTTGAAATTGGTATGAAAGTACAGACCGGTACTAAAGAGAATTGGTCTACCAGTCATTTGTTTTACTGGTGTTTTTCTCCCTCTCTCAAAACTAACAGTTGGTTCGAGCTCCAGGATAAGAGGTGAATGAGCTTGAGACTAAAATCCAGAGTTGAGGCTAGAGTTACATTATATAGGCTCTAATCATGCCTTGTAGTGCCAGACCTCAGTTTAGAAAAATCAACAAAAAGGCATCTGGGTTTGATTAGCATATCAGTCAAACTGTATAAAAAAGGGTGTTATAAAAATATAATTCTATGCTGCAGTCTACTTTTTTTCCGCTCTTTCTCTCTCTCTTTCCTTAATTTTGGGAAATCGGAAATTGGCCAATGCTTGCATGAGAAACCGATTATACAGATTTTTTTTAGTTTTAACAACAATTGTCTAAACTTCATTTATATTTCAGAGCACTACATTGTGACCAGTTAAAACAAGTTTGTATTGTTTCTAGAATATTGTTCAAGGGTCTGTTTTTCAACAAAA
>JARVLU010001073.1:21121173-21140772 GCA_031762415.1 Simpsonichthys santanae | reverse complement strand
AAAACATTACTGTCATCCATCAAGCACATTATTTTATCAACTGAAGTTATTGAAGTTCCATGATTTGGTAGATTATACTATTTTATCATTTATGTATAGGGCTCAGAATAACGCATTACTTTTAAATATCCAAATACATTTTGTTAAAAGACAAAGTTGTTATAATCTCAAGGGGACAGAGATATTTGTAAAACCAAAATACAAATTCAGAACCAATTTAAAGGGACTGTCTATCTCAATCCAGGGAATTAGATTATGGAATGGTTTGGAGAATGAAGTCAAAAATGCCAAGTCAATGTTTACATTTAAGAAAATGATAAAAACTGAATTGTTAAAAAAATGAAGTAGCTTAATGTGTATTCTATTAGAGTTAGAAAATTAGAAAGAGTTATTCATTTTGTTCTGTTACTTGTAGATAATTATTGTTTGAACTGATTGAAAAAAAGGGGCAGATATAATAAGATTTTTTTTCTTCTTTATGCTACCTTTCTTTTTATATTTTGTATTCACATCATTTATGGGATTGTTTGGTATTGTGTTTTAAAACGAATACTGTACATTTATAAATAAAAATAAAAAATATATCTTACCTGTTGTAGAAAACTAATAACCTTAGATGGCAAAAACTGAGTAATTTGGAATAAACTGACACGTCCATAGCTAGTTTGGGCAAAGCCAAGACCAAAGTGGACTGATCCATCCATCTTTTAACACTTCTTGTTGCAAAGTTGACAGGTCCAGGTCAAAGTGGACTGACGTCATCTTAAAGCAACACCAATGTCTAAAAATTCATAATGGTCGAGAATTTTTTTTATTTTAAATCTTTACACCGCCATCAATTCTTCACTTTGGTTATTTTAGCACTGGCACGACCCCCGGGCTGCACAGGAAATACCACAACTAGCTGCTGCTGTTTGTGCTTGAAAATAACCACAGTCATCTATGTAAATAAATACTGTATTGTAAAAAAAAAAAAAAAAAAAATTGCAACAATATGCAGGTTTATAAAATACTATTTGCATGAAATGAGTCTTATCATGGACGTTTTGAGACTGCAGGACTCTACTTGGCTCCACCCACGCTAGCCATTAGCTCATTATTAACTCATCAATCTGGTCAAAATTCAACTATTTCTCCAAACTGAGGTCATTCAAAGAGACATCTACAAACAGTAGATATTAATTATTCATAGAGGTTCCACAAAACACAGTTTAAAACATCTGAACTATCTTTAAAATTTAAAGAACGAACATATAAACCCAACCCCGACTCAAAATATCCATGTTCTCATCAATATTTTTCTTTGAACGGATTATCAAAAGAGAAAATTTCATAACTTTTCACCACTCGTATACTTTTCTATTTCCTGTCTTACTTGTTGATTCTGATCTGTTTCTGTCATTGCGTCACAATGATCATAGTTTTATATAATCAGCTGCTGGGAAATCGTGAAGCTCAAATCACACAAAACCTGCCGAAGCAGACATTTATCCAGTCGAGACACTGGACTGGATCACTCAAATGTAAAGAAAAAAAAAAAAAAAAACAAATACATAAATTTGTACAAGTCTGAATACAAACACTTACTTCCATTGGTTTGTTTGCAGATTGCTTCAAACTAATCCTCTGTTTGCACAGTCACTTGCAGCATTGTAACTATAAATACTGTAGATATCACCGTAAGTCTCAGAAAGGGAATCTAAAGAAAGAAATATTTGGGGGTTTCACATTTCTTTCAAAAGAAATTTAAAATAATTTGTATTTGTAAAGAAGTATATTGCATGTTTGTGTGTTGTGATGCACAACAAAAACCTTTAACACCAACAGTTCATGCAAGAGCTTGGTTTAAAACGTAGCAATGCAAGGTAGCAGGTGATGTGCGTTATGGTGCCAACTGTTGTACAAATTAAACTGGAGAAATAAAGAGATGTTCACTGAGATTCAGGCAAATTTGTTGTGGAAGTATTTTAGTATATCAGATGTTGCAATGCTTGTTTGACTAAAATGTAATTCTTATCTATATTTTTAACAAATGCAGTTGGTTGTTTTACTCTAGAACAAGAAATTAATGTTAATTTAGTTTTTATGACTATCTTGACTAGGGCAGCACAGTGGCGCAGTTGGTAGAGCTGCCGCCTCCCAGTGAGCTGGTTGCCCTGGTTCAAATCCTGGTTGGGGGGCCTTTCGGGGTGGAGTTTGCATGTTCTGCATGGGGCCCTTCCTCTGAAAATGTTTAATAAAGTAGATGCAAATTCCTGCATTTTGGTGTATTTAAACGGGTTGTTAAACATAAGTTCACACATTTGTAAATACTTAACTCCCCGACTTAATTGACAGAACCATCAAGTCAGGCTTGGTTCTACTTGACGGTTCCGTCGGGCTCGGTTCCGAGCCTGACTCTGTCCCTGCTTGTTGTCTGACTCCACATGTGAAGCCTCCTGGTGCCTGCCCTGCTGCTGCCTGTGGCTCTGGCAGTCATATTTGTCCATAACTTTATTCTTAGTAAGCCTGAGAGTTACCAGATCCAAGCCGGATCCTAGCAAACAGTTACCGGAAGCACCCTGTCAAAATAAGAGTTCCCAGATTCTGTTCCAGAAGGATCCGGCTCAAATTAAGCCCTGCATTTAGGTATTGATAATTAAAATACCACTGTGTCGAAACCTAACGGTTGTTTTCCATTTCTCTGTTTTCGATTTGTCTATTTTCAGTTTGGTTTAATTTAAAATATTACATTTTGTTTTGGCTCCAATAAACTCTGCCCCATACCCCACCAACCTTCATCACACCACTATACACACACTCACACTGACTTACAGACACCATCAATGCTAGACTGTCATCTTTGCAAATGAACACATTAACTACAGACGTTCGTGCCAGCAGCAAGAAGAAAAAATGCTTGGCTACAGGTACAAATAAAGTCCCTCTGGGCCCTACTGACTTCCATCTGCTACTCTAACTCTCAATTCACTTTTGTTGCCTCTCCATGGTCTCCATTTTGTTGTCATCATGCAAAAGAACTTGTCTAATGAGGCACAGCCATAATTCAAAAACTGAAGAAAATCAAAATGGAACAGTCTCAGACTTGCAGCTCTTACCCTCCTTCGAAGATGCGAACTCGAGGAGGCTCGTCTTGTTTGGAAGTGGAAGGACCTTCCTCTTCTGCAACATCGTTTATTTCCTCCTTATCATGTTTATCCTCGTCCTTTACTTCAGGAGGGGTGCTGGGTGGGTTGGCATGTACCTAAACTCAAGACAAAGTCAGAACAACTTAAAATACAATGTTAAGAATTATTGTAAAGGCAGATAGTGAATGACTTCACACTGTGTCTCTATCACAAATAGTAGATATCCATGTTGTAATTATTTTAACAAAGACCTTAATACAGTACAAATGTGCAGGACAACAATGCAGTTATTTGCTAAAAGAAACGTGTTGTGCTATGATTACCTCTGATATCTGTGGTGTCCCTGTGCTTGGAAGGGCCTGTTTCTCTCCGGCAGGTGTTGGGGCAGAGGCCATGGTGTATGTCTCAGAGCTGTGCTTTTGTTTAGAGCACAGTAGAGAGAGGGCCACCTTAGTGCTGAGGCCTGGCAAGTTGGGGTTGTGAGCACTGATGCTCCATGTGGAATAAACTGAGTTGTGAGGATCTTCATGAGCAGATGGGTTGGGCTTGACATAATTCAGGTAGCACCAGTTGACTGAGGTGGAGGTGCGAAGGCTGGGGTATGTAGACGTGCTTGGCCTCGCAACACCCACATCTGTAGTAGGCACCTCTTTCTTTGTATGACTTGTCATCTCATTTGATTTCTTCTCTCCCTCCTTTTCTTTGTCATTTTTGCTTTGGTCTCCTAATTTTAAAGATGCCACATCTACCCTGTCTGGTTGATTATTCTCTTTTACTTCTAGTGTTTTCTCATTGGCTTTACTTTCTTCTTTTTGTGTTACCTTTGGCTCTACATCCACTTCTTCTCCTCTCTTATATTTCTCCTCCTGTTCTTCTTCTTTGACCCTTTTCTGGTGACGCTGAGCCTCAGTACTGAGCTCGAGACTGGCCGCAGGAGAAAGCATGCGTTTGCTACCTCCTGGCCCCAGTGGACCATATCCCTCCTCAGGACCTGAGGTTAGTTCCTTTGGCAAAGACAGAGGAAGAAGGCTCTTTATGTCTGATGAAGGGACCTTCAGATAAGTTCCATGCAGCTTTTCCTGTCCCGTGGCTGATTGGCTCATGATGATCATAGATGTGCAAGAGGTTGACTCCTGTGAGTGAGTGGAAGCCAAAATCTGGGACAGGGTGGTGTACATGGCACTGGCAAAGGTAGGTCTATGAGTCTGGAGGCGCACTGGTACTACAAGGGACACTACTGGAGTAAGCTGTGCCAAGCATGTGGCAATGACCGGCTGTTGTTGGTGGTATGAGACGGTTACAAGGGACTGTTGCCTAATGGAAGAGGGCATGGAAGAAACAGGCAGTCTGTTCCTTGTGTTAGATTGGGAAGGAACATATGTGGTAAGTCTGGAAGGTACAGGAAAATACAGGGCATTGCTTACTCTAGTCCTAGAGATTGGGAGAGGAACTAAGGGTGGGAGCTGATGCAGTGGTATTCTCAACTCTTCTGGCATGTGGATCTGAGATGGATGTGTATGAACAGGGGGAGATCCTGTGTGTGAATGCAAGAAAGTTCTGTGGATAATTTGGGTGGACATTACTTCAGGTATGGCTGATGTGACAGGGAGCAGCTGTGATACTGATCCTCTTGGGAAAGTGTGCTGTCCGCTGGGCTGCAAAGGGCGCATATCTTGGGAGGATGGGAAGATGTGTGGTTGTAATAACTGCAAGGCCTTTCCTGGAGCTTCTGGGTACAAGTAGGAGCCTGCTTCAGAGTAGAGTGAAGAATGGTCAGAGTGTGAAGGACCTGGTTTTGGACATTCAGTTCTGGATAACTGACAAATGGTTCCCCCAATCTCCTGCTCGGGTTCACTTAAAGTGGCTTGCTTTACAAGAAGAAATTTTCTTCTTTCTTTCCAAGAGGATGTGGACTGCTGAGATGACAAGGATCCATAGTCAAAGGACTTACTTCTAATCTCTGAGCTCTGTTCTGTTTGCTGTGGGCTAGCTGGGGCCTGCTCTGAGGCAGAACGCCTCATCTCCTTGTGGCTTTGGTGGTGGTGGTGAGAAACAGATGGCACTGTCAACATCTGAGAGCTTTGGCTGTCTGAGGCCCACACAGCCATTTCTGGTCGAACTGTGTCCTCAAAAGAAGTTGAAAGGCTTGAAATGTTACTTTCTTGACTGGGGCTGCGAGGCAGAGACAGAGATTCAAAGCTAGACTCCCCAGAGGACTGAGAAGCTTCTGCTAAGCGGAGTCTTTTCTTCTTTGGTGGCAGTTTCTCTGCAGGTAGCTGGGCCAGAGTCTGGCTACGCTGAGGCCACTGGAACTCCTCGACTCTCTCTGGCTCCTAAGAGGGAATTTAGCTTAACTTAAACTTTTGAGTAGAAACAACAAGGGCACAAAGAACTCAACTGATCAAAACTTTAAATTAAAGAAGTAAAATATATTAAAATACAAGGATGTAAAGACATATATATACCTTAGATGAGGAAGATCTCACTGGAGGTGAAAAAGAGGGCATGTCAGCATCAAGTTCTTCAGTAACAAAGATTTCCGGCACTTGGATGTTTGGCTGACGGACGAGGCGTGATGTGGGTGGGGATGGTTTTGGCTCAAGCTGTTGTGCTGGCTGATTCTTTCTGAGGTTGAGTTCCTTGCTTTCCATAGATACACTCTCCTGTTTCTCAAAAGAGCTAGTGTGTTGGATGACAGAAACACCCTTCCTGTCTTGCTGCTTCTTGGTTGGCTCAGTCTGTAAAGTAACACCTTGAGACAGACATCAGGGGAAAAAAAGAACATAAGCTCTCATCACATAAATTACAACAAAGTAGAAAAAATTGGGGATGTATGACTCTAACTACTGTTTATAGTGCTATGCTATTTCACAGATGTACAAATTCCTTGTTATGTCTTTGATCTTGTTATTTGGGTATTTAAGTCAAAATAGGGTTTTAAATATAAACATTTTTGCTAATAAAAATATTTTCTAGTATGTAATTCAACAATGATAAATAAAGATACCTGAAAGTGATTGGCTCTGCTCTGGTCTGCTTTGAACTGAAATGAGACTTGTAGAACTGCAAGGCATGGGTACAGTTCCAGGGCTAGGAGGATCTTCCTCCAGGCTCTCCTCTTTCCTTCTCTTCCTTACAGCCATGGCAAGTGCTCGGAACTTAGAGTGCATCAACAGAGGCCGGTCATCCCTGCTTACTTTAGTTACATGCCTGACCTCTTGTTCTTTTCCAGGACAGATATTTCTGTGAGCTTCATAGTCTTCACTGCGATGAAAGCAGGAGTCACATACTGAACATTCAAGCATATGTGGACTCTTTTGCTGCTGTTGTGACTGCTTGGTTGATTCAGTACTCGTTGATGAGGAAAACAGTGATATGGGAGTGGCCTCCTCTAACATTACTTCAGCTCCAAGAGGAACCTCTATGGCAGGTTGTCGCCTTAGTGTACGTTGGACACCTCTCATCTCTGCTACCACTGCTTGTTGCTCATCAAATGACTGACTAAGGCCATAACCTCTTGGAGACATGGCGACTGAGTTGAAGGGATCGTCTTGACTGGTAGATGATGGTAACGAATGACTTCTATGAAGAGGCACTGCCGACAGCTCCTGTGTTCCCAATGGATCTGCCTTGGGATTCTGGAAGTGTCTCAAACCACTGGTTCCAACAGTTTCTATTTTTGGATCAAATGCATAAGGATCTCTAGGTCCAATAAATTTGGGTGACTCTGTACTGCTCTTTCTGGACAGAGAGGAACGTCTGGGCTTGACACTGTCAATCTCACTCGTGTCTACAACTGCTTCATTGATAGTAATGAGCTTGGTAATGTGTTCTATTACTTGAGTTTTGGGCACCGCAAAAGGAATGCTCTTTTCCTCAGTTCTTGAAGATGAGGAATGTGAAGAATGAAGTTGCTGCTGGTGGGGATTGCGCTGCTGCCCTCCCAGCCTTCCATACTTTCCTAAAATAATTTCTGCATAGGTTTTGGCACTCGAACTAGGTGGACTAACTTGGGACAGGTCAGTACTGCCGGATCCAGAAAAGTAACCAGACTCGGTGCTGCCCTTACTACCGGGGCCAAGGGAGGAGGACGAGGTCGAAAGGGAGGAGGGAGGGTCATCTGGAGAGACCAAGGGGCCACGTTTCCTTTCACTAAGTCTCAGTGCCAATCTTTGTTTGACAGCTTGGGAGTCCTCAGGTCTCTGGCTCTCCTCTGAGCCTCCCAGACGCTCCTTACTTCCTTTTTTCTGCTGTCGGAGCATCTCTTTAGAGGATGATTTTCTTTGCTGACCTGTCTCTTCTTCAGACTCAGTGCTTTCTCCCTCTGTGTGCTCTTCAGGATCTTCTCCAACACTACTACCCTCAGGTCCACTCAAACTTGGCTCATCCCGACTGGTTGCAAGACCTACTTTAATGCGATGGGCATGGGACTTACGGTGCTTGTAGAGATTGCTCTTGGTCTTGAAAGAAAAGTCACAGGGACCACAAGGGTAGGGCCTTTCTCCTGTATGAGAACGTATGTGCTTCTCAAGAACACTTGGCTTGGCACATGCCCGGCCACAATAAGAGCACACATATTTCCCTGGTTTTTGCGTTTTTTTCTCCCCTTTTCTTGGTGAGCTAAGACCTTCTAGACCCTCTTGACTGGAGTGCAATGGCACTCCATGACCATGGTCACCCTGGGTGGAAGAAGTAGAAGGGAGGGATGAGGTTGCAGATGAAGTCATAGAGAAAAAACTGCCCCCTGAGGGACCTGGTGTGTCTGAGTGTTGCCATGCTGCTGCTTGTTGTTGCTGTAACCGAAGCAAGTCAGTACGTTTGGGTTGCCGATTTTGTAAGCGGCCCAGGGCTCTGTGTACAGGACGAGGATTGGGAGGCTGCTGGAGCTGCTGAGGTGGACAGGATCCTAATGAAGATTCAGCCGTTCCATGCTGTGATACTTGCCTTCCAGAGCGCTCCCCATTAGCTGGACGGCTGGGCTCAGCCTCCATAGAGTGAGGAGGAGACCTCACAGACATGTGATAAAAGGCTCTCTGAGCCTCATTGGTCCAAATGCATGACAACAGAGATCAGGGCCAGGGAAACCTTGACAGACAGAACTGTAACTCAGAATGGAGAACTTTTTTCAGTGTGGGCCCAGAGTTATTCAAGGTGGTAAATTGAGGCATCACTAAAAAATCCCCATTGAGTAGCAGAAATGCAGAGAAACATGGACATTTTCTTTGTGCAAAGCAGCTAAGTTTCTGTTGACTGCCAGCCATTGTAATAGTCCTCCCAAGGTCTACTGCACATCTTCTTTGGTGGTTGATAAGAATGGTAGCTATTCAGCATCTGAGTGCATCTAAAAAAAAAAAAAAAAAAAAAACAGAAATACAGGAAAACAAGTCACAAAAAGATAACATGTCAAAGATATGCATTTGTTAGATTTAATTAAAAAGGTTCTGTCAAAAAGAGCACTCGTTTAAAATATTATATCGAGTTCATTTGTGATGTTTACAAAAAAGTTCAAAAATAGAAGTAATATTTGTAGATTACTGTACATGATATTTCTAAATAAAAACAAATTTTGGTAACAAATCAGAGCTCATTAGAAAACAAAATAGTCTGAAGAGTAGAAGCAATGACTTATTATTTTTTAAATTGGAGATGCACAGGAGAACCTGCTCGTGATCAGTACTCATTGATATTTTGCATAATTAATCAAAACTAGTGTGACACAGTGGCACAGATGGTAGAGCTGCCGCCTCTCAACGAGCAGGTCGATGGTTCAAATCCTGGCCGAGGGCCTTTCTGGGTGGAGTTTGTATGTTCTCTCTGTGCTTATGTGGGTTTCCTCCAGGTACTCCGTTTTCCTCCCACAGACCAAAAACATGCATGTTAGGCTGATTGGTAACTCTAAATATTATTTATTTATTTATTTTTATATCTAGTGTGATTCCTTGTGTATATGTTTCTTTGTATTGAAACTCTGGCACAACAATTTCCTAAGGAATCAATAAAGTTCTTATTTTATCTTATCTTACATTGTCCCTAGGTGTGAGTGAGAGTGTGAATTGTTTGTCTCGTTTGTTTCTATGTGACCCTGTGATGGACTGGAGACCTGTCCAGGGTGTCCCCCGCCTCTTGCACAGTAACTGCTGAGGGCAGCAGAGACTGTCATGACCCAAAAAGGAAGAAGCAAGTAAAAGCTAATGGATGGATGGATAGCCAAAAACAGTGACCGGCCAGTTAACACTCAAAAATGTGATTTTTTTTCCAGGCCATTGAATGCAACACAGATGGGCCTCTGCTCAGCTATGCTCATTGACCATTTCACAGTTACTAATGCACATTCTCAAAGTCCGTATTTTATATAGTATCATGTCTACTGCTGGTTCGTTGAAATACACTTACCGGTAGTCTAAAAGGTGCTCTGCAGTCATTCTAACACCCAGCAACATTGCATGCCACACTCACACCATTAAATAATAACACAAATGTATAAATACATTTAAATATAATGGCCATTACAAAAGCAGGTGTGAAGGCCCAAAACAATAGTTAAATGCCAACCAGAAATACTGTAGCTATGATACTACTGCAGAGTGTGGTGCCTGATTTTATGCTTGCAGATTTGTAACTGTAAAAAGATAGTCAAGTTTTTACTGAGTGGAGAAAATGTGAACTTTGCTGTACAGACTGTCTGCAAAGTGTTTAGAAATAAAATCAGAGTAAAAACAAAAGCTGAAAAGGCTGTTAGATGGAAACATTGCTTTCTACAGAAGAATATTCTCTGAGCTTCATGTAGCTGACTTTCAATCTGAGCTGCAAGACAGAAGTGAGGATTACAGCTTTGATTGTTAAAACTGTGTTTTTAAATTCTAGCACAAAACACAGTGGATCAGGACATTAGCAGGTTTTTGATTTGGATTTGAACATTTTAATCTGGGCTCGTCACAGTGTCCACTCTTACTTTTAGCTTTGCTAACAATGTTGATGTGGCCAATAACTGCTAAAAACAGATGTTCTTCAGCAGCACAAAGATTATTTTGTTTTACTTTTACTAAAACATAAAAATCTTTTTTTTTACTGTGGATTTGCTGTAGGCCAGCTGACGTCGTTTACACCTAATAGTTTAATGGTTGATTTTTAACAGTAGAAAAGATGATAGTTACAGTCAAATGAAAGACTGATTTATTCATCATAACTTTTATTTAACTAGATAAAAATCTCATTGGAGATCAAGATTTATTTTCCTAGCCAAGGGCTCAGCAGCAAATATAAAAGAACAATAAAACCAATAACAAAATATGTATTACAGTATAAAAAAAGTTATACCCACAAAACTGTTTTTTTATTATTATTTATTTTAACGTGCAAGGTAATAGAATAATCCTGATGGGGGCCGAGATGGGGTAGAGGCAGGGCAGCCGACTCAGGAGCCAAAAGTCTCAGGTTCGATCCCCAGTCATTGCACATCTCGTGGTGTCACTGAGCAGCACACCCTATCCCCAAATGCTTCCTGGGCACCTTCAATAGCTGTCCACTGCTCCACCTGGTGGTGGATGGGTTAAATGCAGAGAGCCAATTTCACCATTGCTTGAAAACATACGATGATGACAATACATACATTACAGGTAGTCCTCGGGCTACGACGGTCTTGTCTTACGACGTTTCGTAGTTACGTCAGCATCTCCCATAAAAAAAAAATAAATAAATAAATAAAAAAATTGAAATTTTATTTTGAAAAGCCGAGTTACGCCGTTTCCGGTTTAACGTAGCGGTGGAGACATACCGCACTGTACTCTTTAAAAAAGTTAAGTCTGGTCCTCTGGACATTCAAAAAACAAAACTAAACTTGTTGGACCAAGCTGGACCGGCAGAAACAGGCAGCAGCTGTGGAAAAGTAGCTGTTTATGGACGGCGGTTTTATGACGTAAACGCAATGGTGAATACGGAGGATGGACGGAGGAAAACTGCTTCACCAGCATCCCAGTAGGAAATTAACTATTTTTTCCCTTCATTATGGCTCCCAAACGTATGTGTTTTTTGATAATTATGTAGGGTACTATGTTAGGATAGGCTAAGTACTTGGTAATACAGTACATGTACATGTATATGTTGCAGTATGTACGTATGTTCCGACTTACGTCAAATTCTGTTTACGACGCAGCGCAGGAACGGAACTGCGACGTAACCCGAGGACTACCTGTATTATAACTGACTAACTGACTAAACTGGGTCCGAGATGAGGTACAGGCAGGGGAGCCGACTGGGGACCAGAAAATCGTGGTTCGACTCCCAGCTTTTCCCACATGTCGTGGTCTCTGAGCAAGACACCTTATCCCTAATTGCTCCCTGGGCACTTACATAGCTGCCCACTGCTCCACTTGGGTGTATTCAGGTGTGATGGGTTAAATGCAGAGAACTAATTTTGCCATTTTATGGAAAGATACAATGGCAATCTCAGACTTGACTTCACTTCATTTAAAGCACAATGGAAAGCAAAGCAAACGTTAAAAAAACAAAAAAAAAACAGACAATATTTAAAAACACAGTGATCCCGAATGAAAGAACCTCAGAGCACTGTGATAAACAGTGTCCAAGCTGTGTACTCCACCTCTCGCACAGTGATGGCAGGAGATAGGCGCCAGCCCTGCAACCCTGCACATAAAAATAGGAGGGAGGGATGGATGGATGGAAGTACATCTTGTACTGTTAAATAATATTTAAGTAAACCTGGTATCAGACAAATATGCATCAGCTTGTCTGAGTCTGAGCTGTACAAATATCAAAAATGGGTATGGGCCAACAAATTTGAAATCGGTGCATTTCTTTTTTAAAACAGGTTGCCATGAGCCAGTGAAACAGGGGATGGAAACATGAAGTACAAACAATACTCTACTGTTTCCTCTATGAAAAATCAGGGAACCAGTTATGGGAGGCTGGGTTTAAACAACCACTGTGTTTTTGAAGCAAACTGCAAAAAAGCTAAAAAGTGGGTGACATGACTCTGATTTTGGAGAACGTCATGTTATCTAGAAATATCTAGAAAGTTCTGTTAAGCCATGTTTTTTTTCTTGAACTCTGCACTGATTACTTCAGATATGGCTAAAGATGCTGTTCATTGCACTTTCCACACTTTTGTCACTGATGTGTCGCCAGTTTTAGAAATGACTGTAGCATGATTCAACCTGATTACACTGTTTTTGGCCTGCTGATGTCCCTGAGCCTTAAAACAAACAATAGCTTTATTTGAAATGCAAACCTTTCATTTAAACCGCATCCCAAGTAGACGGTCTTACATTTTTTCTTCCTCTTAGATAACAGTCCCCAGTTGGATAAATTCAGTATATACAGTATAGGCTTTTTATAGTGGGGTGATTAAACCTTAGAATATCAAATCCACTAGTGATTCAAGAGTGTTGGTTGATAATCTTATATCCATCTCATTTTAAATTCTATAATTCTTGAAAAAAATGCTGCATATCAAGAACTTGACAGTTTGCACTGCAATGATTTTTTGAAGTGATTATAGTACAAAGTAAGTCAAAATTTGTAGTAGAACATCAAAGCACAGAGGCCACACTAAGAGTTACATATTGGTCTCAGATTATGGAAATTATTTTTTATATCTCAGTGTTGATTTAGATACAACCAGTCCCAACAAATGGTTACACGTTGATTCTGCTGGACAGCGTTTCTTAACATGATACTGGAATCCAAGGATTCCCATTAGGCTGATTTTAGTCATATTTATCTGATAGATTTGAGAAAAACTGAGAAAACTTTGAGGAAAATTAGAATCAGTGATTATATATTTTCCATCTTTTCTTCTTCTTCTCTCTGAAAATTGGCAGATGGATACCCCTCCTGATTTTGGATCTGTTGCATGTGGAGGTAACTTTCTTGAACTTTAAACACAGTTTTACTGTGGACATTTCCCTCTGTTTGGAGGAAGCTCAGGGTTCCACCTCTGCTGTTTGCAGATTATGAGGCTCTGTTGGTGTCTTCAAACTAAGACCTTCAGTGTGCACTGGGGCAATTTGAAGTCAAATGTGAAGCGGCTGGGATGAGTCAGTTCCTGTAAGTCTGAGGCTATGTTTTTTTTTTTTTACTGGAAAAATGTGGAATGACTTGGAATCCTCCAAATGGAGCTAGATAGTGTCACTGGGGTGAGGACTGTCCTGGTTTCTCTCATGGACCTGTTGTCTCTGAAACTCGACCACGGATAAGCGAAGGAATAAAGTGTGTATGGATGAAAATTTGATGGATGTTAGAGCGTTGTAAACATTTCATACAGCAAAGCATGAAAGGATTTTAAGTTTAGCATGTACATTTGAGCTTCTAACAGGAATCACACAAGGAGATAAACTAACAACAAAGAAAGTGTGTTGTCCAATGATGCAGGTAAACATCGACCACTTGATTCTCGATGTAAGCTGAAAAGGCTCGCCTCACACCATGCTGCGACCAGGCTGAACAGCTTATGAGAGGCCAAAAAGTGAATCAGACTCTGCTGTGAGAATCCTATGAAACCTTTAATCAAGATGGATCCGTTGTAATATTTTCCACTTACACAGCACGAGAAAGCTGTGTTTATGAACAGCTAAGAATAGCCAGTTACACAGACTCAGAGATGAGACTACAGCAAAAATCTCCTTCCTTATCAAGATCAATGTGCTGTGATATTTCCCACTTACTACAAAGCCCCGCACTCAGTCTCAACTCAAGACATGGGATTCTTGTACAACAGCCAGTAAAAGCACATTCGAAGGAACAGTCCGGGCCAATCAAAACATTTTCGGTCGGATTGCTGACAGTCCCAGTGCAGGCTCATCCAAATATCATTCACTGTATATGACACTAATACCATCTTCAACCCTTTCAGCCTTTGGAGGTGAGCGCTTAGTGAAAGAGGACGTCGTGCTCCCTTCATAGCTGTAGATGTCTGCAAAGGGGTGACTTTCACATTGAGTGAATTCAGAGTTTCTTTCACAAGATTAACATATTTGAATTTGAAGGAGGAACTTAAAATAGAAGCAAGAAACACAGCGGAAGAGAAAACAACCAGTCCGATGCCTAAATGATCAGACCCGACAGAAGAATGCATTATATGGTGCCAGTGGTGGCAATGCAGTAATGACAGCCTTTTTTTTTTTTTTTTATATTGAGCAACACACACACATGCACTTGTGCACAAACATGTGCACGTATGCATGCACACACACACAGAGAAAGAGAGAGTGGGAGAGAGAGCGCAGTCAGCCTTCATTAGGGCCAGTGGAATAAGAAGAATAATCACCTTTCTGTTTGGAAACAACTTGACAGATTCTTGGTTTCACATTTCTCCACATCTGATGAGAGCCAATCATCTGGACAGTCTGTGGCTTTTTTTTCTCTCTTCTCCTCACTAAGCAGTCCAGTCTTTTATTAAAGCACATTTTCAGTGATAACACACAGCTATTACACAGCAGAACTAGCCTAAAAAAAAAGCCCATTAAATTCACTTGTCTTGTTTCTTTTTCCTCATCCTCCTCATCCTCCATGTTTTTATGGCTGCTGTAACATTATCAATTCTGGGACATTGAGTCGAGGACTCACTACTCATTAGGATGCACCATAATCTCACAAAAGTAGTCTTTTATTAGAGCCTAATTGAAAAGTGCTGTTCACTACATTCAGAAACAAGAAACTCTGGACAGAAGACGAAAACATATCGTCTTCCTCTACATCATATGTAACAAACGTCTTTGTTCATGTATCAGAGTTCAAGTTTGGTTATGACTAACTGCTGATGTGGCCTTTAAACAAGGCAATAAGGCAGTTTTTAAGGTTGGGGGGGAAAAAATGCTGCTTACATTATTCATCGCAGTCTAGACTGCCAGGTCTGAGCGAAGAAACACAGAGCCGGAAAGATGAGGGGAAGGAACGCCAGACTGTAGCCTAGAAGAAGACAAAAGCACACCTACATCCTACAGCACTGCTCCCCTCGGACTAAAACGCACAGCAACGCCAAACCTACTCCAGTAAATATGAGCAGCCGGTCGTCTGGAGAGCCCCGAGGTGAGCTACACTCATCGGAGACAGGGGCTTTCCTTTCCCACAATCTTCATTCCACACAGATGACTTATTATAATGGTGTCTGTTACACACAAACACACTAAAATGCATTTAAATAAGCTGATTATGGGTGAATAAGATAACAATGAGAGACTAGACAAAAAAAAAAAATACAAGTTATGTAAATGTGTCTTTTCTTACTGGTGAGGTTGGGCATGGGGGCGTTCGTTCTATTTTTAGGCTGAGGTGTGAGCAGGATGCTTTACAGCCTTAAAGAGATGATTCAGATATTCTGAAGTGGGGTTCTGTGGAGAGCGAATGAACGATTACTATTATCTTACCTGTTGTAGAAAGCTCTTTGAACAAACTCAGTCTAGAGATAGAGTTTAATCCTAACCAAACTGGCGAGCCAATAACTAGCTATGCTAATAGTCAGGTGGATTGCTGCGGTCTTTCAGTTTAATAACTTTGAAAATGTAATTTTATAAACCTTTTACACAGCTGCCAATTTATCACATGGTCTCTTACATGGTAGTCAGTATAGTTAGCTGCAGCACTTTGTGTGCAGCCTAATGCTTTTATTTGCATGAATATCATAATATTCCATCCCTCCATCTTTTTGTTTGTTCTGAACGTCGGGTTGCGGGGGCAGCAGCTTTGAGCAGGGAGGCCCACACATCTCTTTCCACAGCCACCTCTTCCAGCTCTTTTGGGAGGACAACAAGGTGTTCCCAGGCCAACCAATATATTTATAGTCTCTCCAGCGTGTCCTGGGTCTTCCCTGGGGTCTCCTCCCAGTCAGACATGCCTGAAGCACAGAGGCACCCAGGGAGCACCTTCACCAGATGCCCGAACCACCTCAACTGGCTCCTTTCAATGTGGAATATCGTAAAATTTCTGCTGGAATAATTGTGTAATGTGAAACTGATGATAACACAAAGGTTTAAAATGTATCGTTAGCAATGAAAATGTTAAGATTGGACTTTGTTTTTTTTTTTTTTTTAGACAACAGTTTTTGGTCTTAGCTTCGCTCATACTGCTGTTAGCATGTCAATCTGGTACCAATTTATCTTTATTTCTCCAAACTGAGTTTGTTCAAAGAGCCATCTACAACAGGTAAGACAGTCGTTCCACTTGAATCTCACTCTAAATGATCTGAACTATCCCTTTAGATTCCGCTGGTTGGTGGTTTCAGTTTAAAACCAACAATGGTGATATTAGCAAAGGTTGGTGGGCTTTGAACCAGCAGCTTATGAAGTGATCTGTTGTGTAAACTAGTTCCAGAAGTCTCCTTGAGAATGCGATTCATGACTTAATCACAGAGACAGGACGACACAACGAGTGAGGAATGTGTGCAGAGGGGGACAGACGTGCAGGTGACGTCGTCAGCAGTAACAGACTCTGTATGTCCGGGGGAGCCTCATCACACAGAAACTTGCACCGCACCCGCTCTGTGTGCACATATGTCGTCACACTGCATCATTGCACCGCGTTCACCGGGTCTGTTCAGGTTAAAGAATGTAAATCCCAGAAAACACTGAGCTTTACTTCGACTCGGCCTGCAGCTCTTCAATTCTGCAGTGGTTTTACAGATAAAACTTTGACAGTGTCCATAAAGTATTCAGATAAAATTTAAAAAAACAGTGCCCCCCTACAGATTAATCATCTTGTTCTCCCAAGAACAGACAAACCTTCCTCTGTGCTTCTGAAAAGTAAAATAAAAATAAAAAAAACATCTACGAAAGCACATCTAAATGAATAAACCTGACAAACATGTAAAGACAAACACGCACAGCTCTCTCTTTTCCACTCTCTCATCCTGGTGGTAGCCTGGCGCACGTTCCCATGGAAACCGTCCTACTCTGAGCAACGGCAGATGGAGAGGGAGCTGGAGGTCTAAATTTATCTCCCAGCATCCTCTCTGACTACAGACGCGCAGTGACAGTAGGAAGTGAGGTGGGGGACCGAGTTGCCGCGGCGTGCGCTGACAAGCTTGGCGTGACCCCTGACATCCGTCTCCACCGTCGAGCGATGACGTTCGGATGTCAAGCCAAACTGTTGGCGCAAGCGAGCAGCTCGATGTTTGATCCCGAACGAGCAGTTCAGCTGCATTCTCCAACTGGAAGGCAAAGTTCTGTTGCACCCACTACAAACAAACAGTCACGTTAAAAAAAACAAAAAAAAACACTGATCGCACAAGCAGCCGTGGAATCAGGAGCAGGCGTCGGTCGAAGCAGAGAGAGAATCACACCCATTGAGAGATTTCTGTGCTGAGGAGCACAAAATCTGACGAAACGCCACAAAGCAGAAGCGTCACTCTGCCACCTTGTCTGGAATGCACTGGGCTTGACGTACGTCTGAGGCAACAGGGTGGAAGGAGGCTTTTTCAGATCTCTGATAACCGTTGCTGTGTTGATTCTGATTCCACAAACTGCAGCCTTAAAACCCAACAGGAAGGAGCTGAGGCAAGTAACACACACACACACACACCTCAACGACAGGACGGGATTACAACACAGTGTCAGTGATCTATCCAGGCAGATTTTGATGATTTAATCAACTTAAACAAAAAAAAAAAAAAACAACAAAAAAAAAATCCCCCAAATCCAAACTAAACTGTAGGTTGTTCAGTTTTCCATCTATTTAATTTGTGGCCAAGACCTTAACCAGTTTAAACACTTTGTGTTTTAGTGGTTTCAGGATTGTCAGGTTGAATTATAGTTCAGCGTGCACTTTGAAAGCTAACAAGGAGAAACTCTAAAGCTCCAAGTTTTCAACAGAATGAAGAAAAAAAAAAGAGCACGAGCACGTAGCTTACTTTCTTTTGCTTCAGTGTAAAATTATGAATTTAAATTCTCTTGTCATAAAATCTAAATAGTTCAAGAGTTTCTGTTTTACCTTCATTTAAATAAAAAAAAAACATGAAAACGCAAGATAACATCCTCAAACATCAGCTAAGACGCAATATTACAAGATGAACAGAAAAAGATAAAAATCTGCCGCAACAAACCACAAAAGTGGAGCAATTTCAGGTGGTTTCAAACAAAAGAGGAACTAAAAAAATATATAAAAGCAGAGAGTATGAGTGAGGCATGGAGTAAGAGAGTTGAGATTACCTGACAGCAGACTGGTCTTCCCCCTCAGAGACGCTTCACAGGCACTGCGAGACGAGCAGGGAGAGCCAGAGAGTGAGAGCGGATGTGACTGCTCGAGTGGGTGTGTAGCTGACAGAGAGGGAGAGAGAGGCCAGAAACATGAGTGATGGAGAAAGAGGGCGAGAGGAAGACACTCAATGAATATATCCACTATGCAAACATGAGGAAGAGAAGATGGAATAAATCAGGACAATCTTGTTTCAGTGCAGTTATTATTTTTGCTGCTGTTTCTTTAACTCGAACACGTTTGTGGCACGCTGCCCACAGACCAGAATACACACATGGGGGGGTTTCCCGCTCTGCAACAGAACCTGAAGCTGCTCCGCTGCAGTCATCACACCTTCTTATCCCCAAACGCATCTCACTGTAAAAAGGAGTACGTGACAAAACGCTCTGA
Source organism: Simpsonichthys santanae (assembly GCA_031762415.1). Classification (NCBI taxonomy): domain Eukaryota; kingdom Metazoa; phylum Chordata; class Actinopteri; order Cyprinodontiformes; family Rivulidae; genus Simpsonichthys; species Simpsonichthys santanae. The sequence continues at coordinate 21,122,050 of JARVLU010001073.1, read as the reverse complement.
GCACATCTGGGTTCCACCAGCATCTGTAAATGGATTCCAGTGTGGGATCCATTCAAACGAGCCCCCCCGCAATACGCAGACCTCGGGACGGGCCTATCAGCGGCACGCGGGGAAAGGTGGGGTCGGGGAGAAACAGAAAGAGAGAATTGAGAATGAGCGGAGGTCCTGCTGTTCCAGAGAGACTCGCCTCACTGGCAGAGCACAGGAAGTGTGAGTCACACGTTCTAAAATAAACACGCTCGCACGACGGCGAGCCGGCTTGTTGGAGTGAGCGGGTGGCAGAGCTACTGATCAGAGGGAAGGCAGGGGGACATGGATCTGTGCAGGCCATCAACACGTGGTGGCCGGGTGGGACTCACAGCCAGAAGATGGGATGAGTCAGAAGGAAAAGATGATCCTCTTCTGCTCCAATTGTGACCCTTATGTGTGGGGTTCCTTTCATGCTACTCAACTTAATCTCTCGTTCTTTGCAGCATTTGTCCAAATATCCCAAATTTATTATCTGCTGCCAAAAGGCAAAGTTATAAACAATATCTCATCTGTTACAGATAGCTCTTTGAACAAAGGGCGATAATAGCTTTGCCCGTGTGTGTGTGTGTGCGCGTGCGTGTGTGGTCTTAGCAAAGTTCAAGGTTCTTTATTGTCATTCGCATCATATGTGGTATATGAGGTGGAACAAAATTGTGTACTCAGTGTCCCAGTTACACCCAAAAATAGCAAACACAGTACTGTATATAAACTATATAAACAAGAAACAGTATACAAGGATCTAAAATACTGTATACGCTAAACAATAATAATGTCACATCTAGACTGGACTATTGCAATGGTTTGTTATCTGGGTGTCCAAATACTTCTTTAAAAAGTCTTCAGTTGA
>JARVLU010001073.1:21065065-21076576 GCA_031762415.1 Simpsonichthys santanae | reverse complement strand
CCCTCAGGAAGGAGGTTGAGGAGCATTAAGTGTAGAACCACTAGACTGAGGAACAGCTTCTACCCTGAAGCTGTTAAGACTCATGAATATATCATGTTGCTGCTGATCTGTTTCATGTTGCTGCTGATCTGTTTCATGTTGCTGTATTTGTTCGTGCTCATCTGCTCACAGACTCATGTTCATGCTGCTGTTGGACGTAATGTTTTTATGCTGATATTTCTTAGTGTATTTTTAGTTCTCAGTTCATATCTTAGTTATTACTGTTTTTCTTTTACATTTTATTGTTGGATGTAACTGGGACCCTGTGTACATCTCGTTTCATCACATGAGATGCAAATTACAAATAAATTTCTCTGAATCTCTCAGAAAACGTTTGAACCGTGAGCAGCAGAAGACGTGTGACTTTTTAACAGTGTTTTATTTAGGAGATAAGTGAAAGAGATCACACGCGTCCAGTTTTGAAGAAACAAGCGAGTTAAAATCTGATGAAGCTTGGTGGTGCTCTCTGAGGGGATATAAGAGCAAACTGTACATTTTACAGCAGCGCAAGACACAAGTATCCATGATTTGATGAACGGCTTATACAAAACAGTTTTGAAAGTGTGATAAATTTATTTGCTAAACTTTTGGGAAAGTTTAACCAGCTCAAAAGTTAGTGCGTGACCTTTTCCACATCATAAACCTAAACCATTCCATAAAAAAAGCTCCAAGAAGCTCCAAACTTAAACTGAGACTGTGCGTCCTGGTAAAATTATAAGGCACATGTTTCGCTTCACTTAAGTCTGCTTTTAGTACATCTCCTCGCCGTATCCCAACTTGGAAAAAACAAGGAGCCTTTAGGGGTCACATATAGTAAAAAGGCACTGACAAGTGGAGATCACGTGCACCCCTAAAGGTGAATGGGACATCAGAGGGGACTTTTCAAGACCAATAACTTCTGATGACTGTGCAAATCCAACTTTGGTGTCATCCCCTCAGAGCCAAGCCTGCACCCGGTCTTTGTTCTTGTTGTTTGAGCAATGCACTGCAGCAGGGGGAGAAAAGGAGAGGGAAAACAGGGCGGGTGAGGAGATGTGTGGAAGAAAGACGGTGGGAGGAAGCGAGAGCCAGAGCAGGAGACGGTGGAAGGAGTGACTCTGCTGCTACAACATGACTCTGACAGGCTTATGTAAGCAGACTGGGCTGGCATTTGGCTCACAGCAGACGCCGGCTGCGCAGGCTGTTATATAACTGCTGCTCCTGAGAGCTGCTGCTGGTGGTGGTGGTGGGGAGGGAGAGCATGCGCACTGGAGAACTAAACAAACACTTTACTTCAGAGTCAAAGACAAATACCTGGAGCTACAACCTGAAAACACACAGCGAGCGCGAGGAAACACGAATGTTTCAATGTCAAGACAGTCAAGCATCAGTATCTCATCATCCAGCAACAAGTTTCCCATCACGAAAAGCCTAATTGGGCCTTAACGTTGGGCAAATGTTTCCAGTGCACATGCAGTATATGCCAGCAGGGGCCAAACTCAATTACTTCCCCTGCATGCAGAATATAATTTAATGGCCCCAGATTAAACTCCTTAAAACCCAATTGCACCTCAGACAGGCTGAAGTCATTCTGCCCAACAGAAGGGCAGGGATGTGCACCACATCGAACAACGCAAACCGTGCGCCTCCCGACTGTAACAGTAAACTCGAATTAAGGTTGGACTGAAAATGCCCCAAAAATTGGGGCAAAACACTGAAGTGGAGATTAGGAATTGTTTCAGTCCGTCAACCTGGGATTTAAAATCCCAGGATGTCTAACAAACTGAGTGGTGCATAATCCGCACATTACTGACCTCTGACCTTGTACTACAGCCACAAATTGCCTCCATTGATAACAGAGGAGGGGAAGGTGGGATTTATGACGCTGCAGCCAAAGGCCAAAGTCGGAGCGTGCCTCAAATCTATTCTGAGCGGGGGAATGACTTCATGTTTGAGAAGTGTGGCAAATAAAAGGGAGATTTATGAAGTGTTGCTAATTTGTTCTCACGTTGTTTGTGTTGTCAGGGTGTTACGATGAGACGGATAGAAAATGACTTATAGATTATTGATGAGTCGTCCTTTATTTTAGAAACGCTTAACTCAAGAACAGATTGGATGATTTTTACAAGAGTTTTGTCAGAGATTAAAACAAGTGGCTACAAGTCAGCTCCTCCTGAGACGTTACATAAAAACATCTGTTAGTAGTGAGTTTACAACAAGTGCCCAGGAGCATTAGGTGAGGTCACGAGACTCCACAGGCCGTCGTTCCATGTGTCGGATGCATGAAGTCATAGCTGGTGCTCAGAGGGTCAGTGGGAAGAGTCGAGAGGGTCACAACGTTCCCAACCATGAATCTGCAGCGTTTTGAAACTGTCTTCACTGCTTTTATTTGTATCGCTCCATCAGTACTGACTGTCAGTGGATTTCCTCACATTCACTTATTCTGAACGGGCTAAATTTGAACACAGTGGCAGAGCTGCCACTTCTTATTCATTCATTCATTCAACCTTTATTTCTACAGGTTAGTCTCATTGAGCTTCGAGGACTCATTTACAAGAGAAACCTGTTTTAACAGAGTGATGACAACAGTAGACGATCAGAAAATGGTGCATATAAATAGGGAAAAATAAATGAAATAGTATAAAAACAAAACTAAAACAGCTACATTATAAAGTAATATAAAATACTAAAAACAGGAATGTCTGCCTGCGTTGGTTTTTGCCATGAACTTAGCAGATGTTTGAAGCGGTCAAGGTCGAGAGCTTCAGGTCTTTTTGCAGGATGTTCCAGGAAACAGCAGAGCAGGAGGCCATGGTTTTGTTAATGGAAATGTAAACTCCAACAGTACCCGCGTTTGTTCAAAAGTACATTAATGAACTCCTTTGACAAAAGTGTCAGTTTTCACAGTTAGCCTATATTATAAACCAAATGTATGTTTTTAATAAACTGGTCTTTTTAACACATTTCAGAAGGGGTTTTTCTAAATTTGAAAACATTTAGTCAAACGAGATTCAAATAAATGTTGAGCTTCTTCAGTTTTGTCTCGTTTTTGGCGCATCTGTATTAACTGACTGAAATGCAACGTGTCAGCATTAAGATGCATTTAAGGGTGTGAACTAAATTAATCCTTATCCTATGTCACCACTATACCAGTGGTATAGGCTCAATGTGATTCATCTGTATAAATAAAGGTTGAATGTCTGACTTTGTGCCTGAAGCAAATGGGTTGACCTTAGGCCTTCAGGTTGGGTTTAACCATGAAGATCAACCAGTCACAGGCAGAGAACAGGAAAAATGTGAATAAAAAAATGTCTGCTAAATATATAAGTATTGTCCTGTGGAAAGTGAGAAACTTATTTTTTTTCATAGATGGACTTAAAACAAGTTTATTGTTGTGTTTTCTTTGTGTTGATTCTCAACACGCAATTTAGCTGTTTTTGTAAAACTAACAGAATGAACTCTTTAGCTGAACTCGATTAGCTGTGATGACCATCATGAATGGGGTTGGCTTCAAAAGTGGCTGCTTTCAGAGTGGCATTAAAATGTATCCAGTGGTTCAGGAAATATTTTGCATGTACACAACTGGGAAAACTGACGGGGGTTAAATAAATGCAGGATAAAAAAAAAAAAAAAAGTCATGCTAGTTAAGTTTCACAAAACTTTGAACTAATTGTGTTCATCTCACAAGATGAAAGTGAAATTACAAAGACAATTTCAATTATTAACTAATATAAATGTATAATTTAAACAATTTTCCTTCCCATCAACAGCTTTTTGTTCATGTTTCCTCACAGGGTTTAAGGAGCGTGTTTTTCAGTGGAATGATGAAATCACAAGTGAGCTGTACGAGTGCAGGGTGGTGCAGTGGGAGGGTGCGAGTCCACAAGAGGTGGTGTGTCCTGAACATTTATTTCTACATGCAGACACTAGACTGAGCAGCTGAAGCAGCCAAAACCAACATGTTCCGTCTGCCAGCGAGGCGAGGGAGACAAACACAGCAGCGGCTGACAGCTCACACAGTTACTGCTCAAATCCAGGAGAAACATGGAAAGACACGTCAGGTCCACCATTTTCATTTAACACCTCACAAACAATATCATGAACATCTAGCAAAGGGAAATGTTTGACATGTGACAAGATGGTTTACAGCTGCTGGCTGGAGACAAACAATACACCAACCAGATGTTTACATGTTTTTGAGTTGCCTCAGTTGAAGGTGAGGCTGAGTGAACAGAACATGATGTGCATGAAGGCTCCTCCCTCATTCCTCTCATGGTGCGTCAGGACTCAGCTCTGTAAGGTGATGTACAGAAAAAGGAAAGTGCAACCACAACGTCTGCACTGTGGCCTGTTGAGGGCAATCAGTTGGTCCATTTATGGCACTCCAACTTATAAATGTTGCTTAGTAAATAAATGCTAAAAAAAAAAAAATCACTACTGTATATGGTTTTGTTTATTCAATTTTACACTGAATGACATTCCTTCAGTAAGACACAAAAACAAAAGCAAAGCACAAAGAGAAAGTTTTGATCTTTATTAAACGACTGTTAAAGCGTTAAATACAATTATTCAGTGTCCCAAACCAACGCCTAATGGCATGCGATGACTGACTCACAACAACGTAAGGCATAATAAGCACATCAGCATCATGGACTACAAAAAGGCACTTCATAGTTATGAAATGTGACGTTACAATCCAACAATGGCAATCCAGCATTTAAAAAAAAAACCCTGGAGGGATTGAATATACAGCAATTTAGGTAAAAACATTTCAATATCAAAATTTGAAAAACTTTTCACACATCTGATGCCACAAACACAAGATATGTGATTCACGTCAATACCTACTGAAATGTCTAACAAAATGATTTTACATTTCAAGTATTATACAAAAAAATGTTTTTGACAAGTGCAAAATATACTGATCCTATTCTTTTTAAACACGTTGAAATGAGGTCATCAGCAGATGATGCATAAGTTACTGTACCATCACAACCATCCAATCACTACAAGAGTCAACACAACCAAACAGAACTTCAATCTCTTCTGAAATGCATTTTCATTGTCGAGTGTGGTCCTTATATATATTTTGTGTTGCTATATAACGTGCCAAACTTATGGAAATGATGGCGTTCCTAAAACACAAGTAGTGCAAAGTGAAAGACTTGTGGGACTTCCCCGCTGCAGGTTGCTGACCAGCTGAAAACAAGCCTGCTGCATCAGGCTGCAAGACAAGTAAAGATTGTTGCCTGCGGCCGTCCGAGGCTGAGCAGCATGGAACAGCTTAGCACCAGGAATAAATGGTTTTAAATGAAGCAAGGAAGAGCTGAGATTAGACCGGAGGTCTTTTAGGACTCTCTGGCTTAAGATGCAGTGACGTGGCTGTGCAGGCAGCTTAGCAGCGCCAGGGAAGCCCTGTTATGATCTGCAGGGTGTGCCTTCTTAGTCTTATCTCGCTCTCGCACTCACCTCACGCTGGGGCTCCGGAGCAGGGGTCCCCTGGTTGCTCCCCCCTCGCAGTAAAGGAGTCCAGCTAATCAGGGATATTTCAGACCTGTCTAATCAGCGAGGCCTGATCAGAAAGAGAATCTGTAAATAAAACATCTGAGGTACAGAGAAAGTGCCTTCTTGTTGAGTCTTCACAAGTGACTACAAATACAGCACAGAAATACTAAAGTTCAAACTATAACTCCCCTCAGGAAAAGTGTACTGGTTAATGGTAAATAATAAAATTTACAGCTAAATCCTTCATCAGATCAGCTAAAGTAATCAGTGTAAACTTTTACGCCTCTGATGATTATTGAACCAGCACGAGCAGTAAAACAACAAACACAACTGACAGACAATATGTTGGAAAAAAGAAAAAACAAACAGGTTTTCATAAAAAAAATTCTAGATTTCTGTTTAGCATTCTTCAAACCGTCTAATGTGAAAAACAAACAAACAAAACTAACAAACAAAAACACAACACATTTAAAGTCAACCCAAAGATACGAGATGCTCAGTTGAAATCCCTGTCAGGGAAGATAAGCGGGGCTAAGAGGGTCCAGAGGTAGAGGCCGAGGCCCAACCAGCTGGAGCTCATCTTCACCCACACAGCTGGCATGCTGCTCTGCATGGCCTGCGTGGTGACGTCAGGTCTGAGGACACACAAAGAGGGAACGCTAAAAACAGCAGCTAAAGTTCATCAAGAATCATTTAATTGACAATTCATTTATTTTTCCAAAACACTACAGTTTTTAAATAACACAAAAATTAATCTCTGCTCCAAGACTGAAGACATTATTGATAACGACGCCCTCTGGTGGACAAAACTGGAAACAATAACTAAACCAGTGGTTCTCAAACTTTAAGTTCAGGGAACCCCTCATAACCCTCATGCTTATTAAATAATTTTCTTCAACTTGTCTCTTTAATGCAATGGAAAGATTTGTGTAACATAAATACTTAAGACCTGTTCTTTAATAGTGTTAATACAATTTTTATACTTTTAAACATTGAGTATTTTTAATTCAAAACACAATTAACTAAAATTTTAATTTCAACGTCAAAAAATTACAGTTTTGAGAAAATTACCAGTATCAAAAACCACTTTAAAACTTTACTCACATAATAAATGTGTTGCCACTTCTTCAAATTATTACAGAAAACTCTTTACATCAAACTGAACAGGATCATGACAGCAGTGGTCAGACTGAGTGACAGGACTTCAGTTGTAAACTGATCGATGCCAGAACACACACAGAAATTTTTGAATCAAGTAGATGTGATTTCCTGCATTTTGGTGTATTTTAACAGGTTGTTAAACATCTATGTGCTTGTAATTTTCTTTTTTAATAAAACAATTTTGATGGGGGAGCGAGCACCGGCTCGCAGACTCCTGGGGGACCCCAGTTTGAGAACCATGAACTACTAAGTTAAATGTGCAAAAAGCAGTTTGTGCTATCAATCAATTGTAATTCCTTCCTACAGCTGGTTTAAGACTTCTGATTTTTTTAAGTATTTTATTATCTTATATCATAAATAAGATTCAGATTTGTAAGCACTGTTGCATGTCCAGTGGTTTGTTGATAACTTTAATAATTGGCTTTTATGTTTGTGACTGTTACTGTTCAGTGCCATGAGACAACTTCTGTTGTGACTTGGTGCTGTATAAATAAACTAAGTGAAGGCAGATACTCACTGGTACCAGTTGGTAAGTGTCATCATGATGTACAGGGAGGCCAGACAGAGGTGGAAGTGGAAAAAGGAGTAGCTGTAAGTGACCTTCTCCTCCTCGTTGTCCATGGCCCTGCGTATGCCATCTTCACCCACAACTTCCTCCCCTCCGGACCCCTTGCCTTCCTCTGTCTGCATCAGCTTGTTCACCTGAGCGTTGCTGGATGAACGGATACTAAAACACAGAGAAAAAGAAGAGAATTAAAAAGCATACAAAACATGCATGAATGTCTTTAACACAGGTAAAGTTGTACCTGGCGTAGAGAGTACATAAGAGGAAGATGATCAAGCCAACGATTCCCTGAGCGTCCCACCACTGCACATGTCCAGAGTTACTGTCGACAGGCGGTTGAGTGGTGCTGACGTTTGAGACCAGACTCAACAAGCTGGGGTTGCATGCTCGATCTAGATGCAGGGGTTAAAACAAATACATCTTCTGGCTGATTTTTTAAAAAATAACTAGAGGTTACCCACACATCGTCACCCACCCCTTACTCAGTATCACATGTTTGAGAGTGTAATCCTGTGTACCAGTCACTTTCCAAAAGAGTACACATGTACATGCCCTGAGTCAGTACACAGTATAATGTTCTCTAATGAAGTGCTGAAGACTTTAACTTGCACCATTCAGATCCTCAAGGCCAACAGCATTCTGGAGGGGGTGGGGGGGGGGGGGGGGTACCAACTTGTCTGTGTACTTTTATGCCATTTCAGTGTTTCCACTTGAGGGGTTGTCAGATATATTATAAATTATAGCAGGTAGTCCTTTGGACAGTACAAATTAAATGTTTTTATTTGCCAGATTGACGGATTTCTTCCCTAAAGTGGTAATGTCATTGAAAGTAATTATATTTACAGGATTTCAGCTCATGTAGTCATTCTTTTTATTTTTCATATTTGGTTGTTTATTGCACTTATCACAGCAGTCACCTCTCGGTGTGGTTTTAAATCTAAGCAAGCGATCACATCCAAACAGCCACAGCACTTTGGTGACGCTACAATACCATGTAGAACTGAAATATGAGCAGATATTTATGATAAAACAACTTAAACTGACTTTCTCACAGAGAGAACTTTGTGGGTTTTTGGAGAAAAATAAAGCTCAACAGTGGCACACATCTTTTCTAGAACGTGGGGCATTTGTCTTTTGGTGCTAATATTCATTATACAAACTAAAGCACGAGAAACAGAGTCTCAGAGTTACTCAAATAAGCCGTGTGCCCTGTGGCCGGTGAGATGCTGCTGGGTCAGGACAGGAACTGTAAGGACTGGAGCTTCCACCTACAGTCTCTCACCAAGTTGGAGCACTGCTTACACCTGGACTACACCAGAAAGCACGGCCCATCCTGCAATGATTGGCTACAACTATGACTGTGGTTCTCCTTTTGCTGAAAGCAGCATCAGTCTAGTTCCTGCATCATAATTAGACTGGGTGGATTTAACAAGACCACAACAAAACACGTTGTTTTCTCTCCTCATTTTTATAGATAACAGAAATCCATCCTGGCCACGTTCAAAATGACAGAAATCTGTCGTGGCAACGAGGAACTTGAATCCCTGTAGATGATAACACCTTTAAAATACTGATATTGGACTCATAGGTGCAAATGTTTATTTTTTTGAATCACCAATACTAACATCAAACCAATTTAAAACCTTAAAAATAAATGTAAATATTCAAATACTTTATTAGTTTTCTTCATATTGTTGCAGTATAGAAACAGGAACTTGGTCATATAAAATAAAATTTCAAAGAAGCCCAAACTAAGGTGTCACTGAAATGTACTGTTTTTTTTTTTTTTTATACAACTGGGTGGTGGGTGTCTATATTTTTAACCCATTCAGACTGTAGGAACCATTTATCTTGTTTTTTGTGTTTATCGCCACTAGAGGGCGTATTTCTTATAGTGTACCGAGTACAGTACTGTATATCGAAGAGGGAGGGGGTTACTTACAGGTAAGCCGCAGGTGTGATTCTGTTCAGGTGTTGCTAATGAGAAGGGGCAAACAGTTTTCTACTGTACTTAGTTTAGAGTTAGGGCAGATTTATTTGGTTCTAAATGGAAATGACAAGGCAAATGGACATTGTTAAGGAAAAAAAAAAGACTTATGTCCAAATGAAGATCTGCATAGTGAATCTTCAGTGAGCGCAGTAAAACCAAAGCCTACCAGGAACAACAGCAACCAGTAGCTTAAAATATAGGATTTTAGCCGCTACACAGGCCTTGTCAATTTAAAAATAGTGTTACAATATTTCTGAATGTTTTGTAAAAATCTTAGAATTATCACTGTTCGCTAAGAGTTTCGAGACTCTATTTAAGAGATCATACTTTTGTTTTTCAGTGTAAGTGTTATTTTTGCCCTTTTATCAACGTGTCTTGAAAATGATAAGTTTTGTTTCAGGCCTGAAAAGCAACAAAGATGCAAATGGCACAGCTATTTCTAAAGCGGGATATAAAAGCTGCATCAAGTCTGAATAAGTTAAAAAACATCAACCTACATTTATCACAAGACTGTCCATCAGAACAAACTAAAAGCCACAAGACAGATGAGCTAAAAGACAGGAAGTCTTTGTTTTTAGACTCACCTTTATGATCAAAAAGCTGAAGCAGCAGATTAACAGCATGCGCACATGTTGGAAGGCAACAGTGAGTGCAACGACAACTGAATCTGTTGACAAGTTTACCAGATGACATTAGGTCACTCACTTGGATTGTTCGTCATTGCAGACCAGGTGACATACATGGTGTAGAGGGAGATAAGCGAGGCCTGGAGCAGACCGGAATGTGGCTGAACATCCTGTGAACAACACGAAGTAACACTTTAATGACCGGCTCACAAACTGACTGAAGCTGAGACTGGAAAAACTTTATGGAGCATTAAAATTCAACGGTACAAGTAAAAAACACCAAACTAGACCAACATAAATGTCACCACAAATAAAAACCTTTCTATAGAAAACATAAATAAAAGGGGGAAGTCAGCTCCTCTAAAATACGTAACAAAATAAGTGTTGTGTCAAATTTCACCAATGCATTGTTTGTTAAGCTCATCTGTCACATCACCTGTATCGTGTCAGCCAGTCCAATACTCTACCTGTATCTTTGGTAAGATGGAGACGATAGAAATGATGATGCAGAAGATGAGGTTGAGGCTGATGAAGACCTTGTGCTCTGTGCAGTCACCTGGCTGCGTGTAGTAAATGTAGAAAAGCACCACAGCAGTGAAAGCCAGTGCATAGTGGAGAAAAGTAAAAGACAGCAGCCCTGAAATACAGACAAACAAAATGTAACACAAATAACCAAAGTGGAGAAACAGACAAATCAGCGGCTGACTCAAGTAACAGATACAACTGCATGAGGGAAAAGCCTAGGAGAAACAAAAAAGACATTAAATTAATGCAAACTTAATTCGACCAAATTACAAGAACTAAATTAAACAATTTCTGTCTTGTAGACATAAAAAAAACCTGTAGAAACTGGTGCTTGCACTGTAATTTACCAGTAGCCAACAGTCATTAGGAGAGACACCCAGCAGTTACTGCATTAGTCCAAGCAAGCTGATCTCATGTTAGTTATTTTAACATCGTGTAAAGAGACTTCATAACAATAAATTCAGAATTGTTTAGGAAATAAAAGTAAAATTATAGTCAAAATGATCATCAGGATAATCTGATTTTAATATTTAGTTAAACTCAAACGCACCAACTGTTCTGTAAACAGCTTCCTGTCTTTAATGCATAAATGAGTTCTCATTTTTCATGCTCTGTCACCATTTAATTAGAAGTTCTGTGGTTATTTACAAGTCATCCTCAACATTTCACCTACACAACATACTGCAATCGTTTCCCCCACAAGTCACAGCAGAAATGGTGCATCTGATCATTATGTCACTGACTCAGAGTCAGCAAACTGATGGACAGTAAGTGTTGGGATGTCAATCTGCCTTGGTTTACACATTAAAGCAGAAAAAAAAAAAATCTGTGAACTCTAGCCACTCTTTTTAATTTGTAAGTTTATTGTCCTTCAGCTGTGAGGTACCAGATTCAGCTGCTTATTGCTTAAAGAGCCACACAAAATCCTCTTTTATGTTTGGTATCAAGCACAGATTAAATGTTCAACTTCTTCCGTTACCCCAGAAAAAAAGACATCTACAACAATTATAAAAGTTGGCACTCTTCCACTGGTACATTTTTATCTTCAAATCACTTCTCGGTCTGCTGCCTTCATACATCTCCTCCTACATATCACTACGTGAGTGCAGCTACAGCGTGCG
>JARVLU010001073.1:21032293-21044987 GCA_031762415.1 Simpsonichthys santanae | reverse complement strand
AATTTTAATATATTTATAAGTTTGTTTGCAAAAACGAACATAGTTCAATGATACAAGATATATATGTTGTGCCATTTAATGCAAAGTTCAAACATCATGTCAGTGGACCTTTAACAAAACAAACAAAAGAACTACAATATCTTGTGAAACTGCCATTAATATGAACATATAAGTATTTATTTTTAATAACCCAGGCAGCATTTAGAAGACTGGAGTTGTTTTGACATGACAGCAATTGACCTTCAAAGTAAAACTTTACTGACCAGCTAATACAGACTTGACCTGCATTAAGTGGATCCACATCCAAAGTTGATTGGTGGCATCATATAAACAACTCCAGTTTTCAACGTTTTGGAGCATTTCATGCAAACTCTATAATTTAAACTTTAACAATGTTGTTGAACTCTTAATACTTGATTATTTTAGCTGAAATAAACTGTAAATGTTTGCAGAAATTAACCTCAGACTGCACCAGAAGTGCTGTCGCTGGCTGCCATTGGAGCCTGCAAGAACCCACTGAATTGGATGTAAACAATCATGTACAGTAATGTGGAAGTGACAACAATGTAATCCTTTACAGTATATGTATCTAAAAATGACCAGAATGTCCCTTTAAGCTCTCTGTAGAGGAGTTATCAGCAACAATGAACGCATTGGCACCAGCTTACAGTTAACAGAACACAGAAACTGCCTGATACTAGAACCCTATCTAAAGGTTGAAATGACCTGACCACAGAAAGAACTGCTTATCAGGACTTAATGTTTTAAAACAAAGATCCTCCTATAAAACAGTATTTAAAACATTCATTGTTGCGATCATTTGGCCAGTCGATGGTTGGAGCTTTACAAGGTAAATATCATCTGTGTCCTTGTTTTTATTTAATAGTTACTATTAAATTCACTATTTAATATTCACTATTATCTCACTGTTCTCTTGACATTAACTTTCAGCCTTTTTGACAGGCAGCACCACATTTTTATTTTAAATAAAAGTTGTCTTTGAGCTTTCTTTGATAACTGCACATGTGTAAGTTCCAAGAATAAGGTCAACAAAGTTGACGGCTTGATTTCACCTAATGTTTAAAAAAGTTATTGAGTAAATTAATGGGATGGCAACGCTATCAACAAACAAGCATTGTGATCTGGAGTCAGTCGAAGTGGGAACACTTGAATCTGTTTGAATCTACTTTTTAGTTACTGTTTTGAAGTGGACTGGGTCCGGTCATTGGTGTTAAATGTGTCTTTAATGTGGAAACATGTAAACAGAAGTGAGGTTTATGAAACCGTTAACCTTATCAGTGTGTGGGTTAAGTGCTTTGAAGTCCTGCTCCACTCTTCATTTCAATTATTAATAGTAGCATTGAATTATTAATTAATAACAAATAATTAGCTGCTACAGAGTAACACACATTTTTGCTTCTTTACAGCACTTCAAAACTTATATCAGTTTACTGTTGTTGTTATTTATATCTTTGCTGCCTCTTGGCCAAAAAAAATAAAAAAAATAAAATAGTTGGACCCAAGTCGCGTTTGTTGTGTTCAATTTTTGTTCCCCAGTTTTTGCACTTGCACAAATCCTTAACATTCCTGCTGCCCTTGGGTTGAAACGACCCACAAGGAGTTTGAAGACTGAGGCCTCATGGGTCCTTTTGACACAAGGGAGGATTAACAGCACCTATTTGATCAAACTATGAATTAAATGAGCTTTTGCAGTGTCTGGGCTCAAAAAGGGAATAGGTTCTTTAAAATGTGTCTCAGCGGTCAAACATTTTACTTCAAATATGACCTCGTTATGCTTCGCAGTGTATGAGTGACAGTAGAAAGTTATTTATGAGTAGTTTCTTTATTTCACATGACGATGGTACCATACTCTAGATATTTGTTGAGCTTATCTACATATTGTTCTGGCCCAAGGCTTTTCCTCTTGGCTTCTCTATGTCTGTGTTTCAGAGCTCCTTACTGGTGTTGATTGGAAGTGGAGGCAGCTGGCCAGTTCCTCCAGAAGAGCTTCAGATCCACCACTTGCTCTCATTTCTGGCCTCTCTCCCTCCTTGACCCACTTACTCCAGCCAGCCATGATTTTTGTTAAATAAATATAATTTTAAGTGACTTAAGTGGATTCCCCTTTATTTGTTATGGTCTTAGAGCCAGGCCGTAAAAATACTTATCAAATATTTTCATAAAACAGCCATAGTTCATTTTTATTTTTACCTGTTTACCATTTTCTCTCCAACTTTAACCTCTTCAGCATGAAATCAAAATGTAATGGCAGCAGAATCAAACGGACTCAAGTCAGAAGTAGGAAAAATGTGCAACCGCAGCACTCTTGTTGTGTTTTCTCTCACTGAACAATCATGGGCATGCACAGAAAGCCTGTCAGTATCTACTGTATACAGCCACACATCCTCATAGACAGACCTGATGTTGATGTGGTTCAAAGCCAGATGTTGACTAACTGCTCCTTCTTTCTCTCACCCTTCCCTGTAGACTCTAGCTTGCCATGGCGACGGTAGTGATGGAGCAGATCGGCCGCCTGTTCATCAACGCTCAGCAGCTGCGACAGATCCCTCAGCTGCTCGAGTCGGCCTTCCCAACGCTGCCTTGCACGGTGAAGCTGTCCGACGTTCCCAAGGTTTTCCAGGAGCGCCACATCCTCTCCGGCTACAGGCAGACGGACCAGAGCTGGCGTTACTACTTCCTCACCCTTTTCCAGCGTCACAATGAGACGCTGAACGTGTGGACCCACCTGCTGGCTGCCCTCATCATCTTGGTAAAATGTCAGGAGATCTCGGAGACGGTAGATTTTCTGCGCGACCCTCATGCTCAGCCCCTCTTCATCGTCCTCCTCTCAGCCTTCACCTACCTCTCCTTCAGTGCTCTTGCTCATCTCTTCTCTGCCAAGTCGGAGCTCTCCTACTACACCTTCTACTTCCTCGACTATGTCGGGGTGTCTGTCTACCAGTATGGGAGTGCTCTGGCACACTACTACTACGCAATAGAGAAGGAGTTGCACACTACCGTTCGAGGGTTCTTTCTGCCCACTGCGGCATTCCTGGCTTGGCTCACCTGTTTCGGGTGCTGCTATGGCAAGTATGCCAGACATGACATGCCCAAGTTTGCCCACAAGGTCTTCCAAGTGGTGCCCTCAGCCTTGGCTTATTGTTTAGACATAAGCCCCGTGGTTCATCGCATATACAGCTGCTACCGAGATAGCTGCTCCGACCCGATCGTGCCGTACCACGTCTACCACGTGCTCTTTTTTCTAATCAGCGCCTATTTCTTCTGTTGCCCGCACCCAGAGAGTTTGTTCCCTGGCAGGTGTGACTTCATCGGGCAGGGCCACCAGATCTTTCACATTTTAGTGGTGGCGTGCACCGTGCTGCAGATCGAAGCGCTGCGAACAGACTTCATGGAGCGCCGCCCCTTCTACGAGCGTCTCCACGGAGATCTCGCCCACGACGCCGTTGCACTTTTCATCTTCACCACCTGCTGCAGCGCTCTCACCGCTTTCTACGTGCGCAAGTGTGTACGTGCCTCCCTCCAGGAAAAGAAGGAGTGAGATGATGGACGGAGAGGGTTCATTCGTTTTATTCTGCGGTGAACGTTTTAAGTAACTAATACGTTTTTGTCATTAAAATTATTGCTTTGTGACCGTGACTTATGCTAATTTCTTCTCTCTGAGATCTGCCAAATTCCAGTGATGTGAAGTGACTGAGGATGTGTTTTTGTGACTTAAAAGTGAAGAAAATGGCTTGTAACAATTCAGTAGTAATGGAAGTACTACTCGCACAGCAGCAGTTCCATCTAAAGTAATCTGTAACATCTGTATTCCTCTTCTAATGATTTTTAACAAGGTTGCGTTCAGTAATGGTCTAAATGAATGTTTTGCTCCAAGAACTGTCTTTCTTAGGTTAGCAGAGAAAATGAGAGGCCTGTTGATTAAAATGCCTTCTTAATTGTATTTTAAAAGTATTTGCCTGTTTTAATCAAATTGTAGCACTTTCATGTTATGCAAGTGTTTATTTATCAAGATCGCCACCAATCCTGCTAAATCCTGTTTTTAAAGTATGGTGCAGATAGGACTTGATTTATTAAAAGATGCTTCAGATCTTTTTGTGAGGGGTTCTGTGGAAAGGTTACGAATGGTTAGTATCGTACCTGTTGTAGATGGCTGTTCGAACGACTTCAGTTTGGAGAAAAAGTTTAATTTGGACCAGGTTGTCAAGCTAATGGCTAGTCTGAGCCGGACCAGGACCAAAATGGATTCTGGCATAGCATGAGGCTGTTTTGACAGGGAAAGTATAATACTGTATAATTTAACTATAATTTCTACTGGAAAGTTTGTGTAATCGCTAGTGGTGTAAAAGTAAAATAAAAGTGTTTATGTGAATACGAGATTGTTGAGCTTGGAGTTTAAATTAACAGCTATCCTGTTTGGTCTTGGTTCTGCTTTTCATTCAGTCCTGTCAGATTTAAACAGTTTTCCTCCAAACTTTTTTATTTTTTTAATTTTTTTTATTGCTTCCATTTTTCCCAGCTGCTTTCAAAGATCTAAGACTTTTTCAATGCAAACTCCACACAGAAAGACCCCATCTCCAACTGGGGATTTGACCCAGGACTTTCTTGTAGTGAGGCAACAGTGCTAACCACTGAGCCATTGTGCTTCCAAATGATGAGCCTTTTTCTCTATGGTTCATAAATTTGTATGAATCTGTTCATGCATATGTCTCCTTTTGTTGAGGTAATCCATCCATCTCACAGACATGGCATAAAGCAGGACATCCCTGCAGTCAGCATGCTAACTGCACACACCCTCAAAACTTGCAACATCTGTGTCGTGCTGCGTGATAAAACTGCACTTTTAGAGAGGCCTTTTATTGTGGTCAGCCTAATCATGCTGTCTGATCAGCATCTTGGTAATGTCACCTGTGAGGTGGATGGATTACCTCATCAAAGAAGTGCTCGCTAACAGATTTACACAAACTGGTGAACAAAATTAAAGAAAAAGTTTTATTGTAGAAAATGTCTTGGCTCTTTGAGTTCAGCTCATGAAAAACGAGGGCAAAAACAAAAGTGTTTACATTTTTGTTCATTGTAACATTTTCATAATTAGAACTCCACTTTAAAAGATCTGAACTGTCCTTTTAAGGCGTCACCACAGTGCCCCACACATTCGAACACAAAAGACCAACGTTTATTGAAAACCAAATCTATCATACAAAGAAGACAATTTTATTTAAATGTTAACATTTGTTAAAAATGAGCCTGTTACTTTATATGAGTAAAACTGTATGCAACATGACTGAAGTCATTTTATTTGTTGTTGGGATAACATGAATTATACTTTCCAATTATCAGTCAAAGGGCTGAAACTTCAGCTTTTGCCTCACGTCCCATGATGTCAGTGCTTTGCGTGCATGTTTCCACTAGTGGGTGATGAGAGATGAGTCACAAAAGCCAAGTTTGTTCTGCTTTTTAGGATGTTTTTATTTATTCATTTTGATTTATTTATGTTTTCTGTGCCTCTACGCATGTCCTTTGGTATAATCTGTGCATATTAGGTGTGTGAATGTCAACGAAAACCTGCACTTGTTTCTGTAAATAAGTTGTTTTTCTCCTGCAATCTTGTTTTTTACTACGTCTCGTTGCATCCGGAACCGTTTGGTTTTGGTTTGCTGCTGAAACACGGCACATTCCTTTATACTTTGTCAGACGCTAACACAAACATCGTTGTTTCATACTCCGGTACTGTTACTCTGAGTTTTTTCTTTTACTTTTGTGTCTGAGCTTTTCTTATGGAAAAACCTGGCTGCACTGAAAATGTCAGTTCTTTTATCACAAAACCTGAAATGTCAGAACTGATCAATATTCATGACCTCACTCTCTTCATGGTGGTGTTTAACGTGCCAATGAATCTGTTAATAATATTTCAGCGATGGTACTACTGAGAGACTGTCCGACTACGAGGAGTTGGTCTTAGCCCGGCTGCTTACATGTTTCTGCTGAGAGTCACAGTTCCGCACATGAACCTCGTTTCTTTTTGACATTTCTGACCTGGTCTCATTATGCACTGCCCAAATCAACACTGCACACCGGCTATGTTTACATGCATGGAAACTGTTAATCCAGTTGGTCTGGTTTTGTGTCCATTTTGAAAAGCAAACTAATTTTATAAAATCTGTTCTCCTGCCTGCACCTTGTTACGAAGATCTAAATGTGAATAGGTGATTTATTATTATTTTATTTTTTTGTAGATACTGTTGAAAGGTGGTTGTATAGGCAAATGATTTCCAGTTGGTAAATGATGTCTGAACCTCTCACCAGCTCAGTTTGTACAGAAACAGAAGGATTATTGTTGAGATCAAAGACTGGAGCAATAACCAGAGACTAGTTTGTATCCGAGGTGTTAAAGGTGAACAGGGAGTTACTGAAAATTGAGCAGGAGCAGTTTGAAGATACCCCTCCTGTTTTAACTAAAGTGTTTTTAACGTCATGGATAGTCTGGCTGTTTTAAGTTACACGACAATGGACCTTGAATAGTCTTCACTGGGATATAGCCAGCATTGTGTATGTGTGTAAACATAGCCCTGGATACCATCCGATTTTTTATTTTTATTTTTTCCCAGAAAAAGCAGCGTCCGAGGGATCAAAATGTCTTCTGTATCAAACAATATCTGTAACTGACTGTACTAATCTTATGTGGTATTTAAGGAAATAAAGTGTTTCTGTAACTGAAACAATTGTCTTTTTTATTCAGGCTTTTATATGTATATTTAAATATCAAAAGCACTGTACTTATATCTTCCTATCTTATCGAGATACTCAAAGTACTTGACACTACAATCTGTGTCCTCATTTACCCATTCGTACAACACTCTACTACATCTATACAAAGAATAATCAGTGTTTTATCACATTCATACACTGATGGGACACACATCGGAGGCAATGACGTGTTCAGTGTCTTTGCCCAAGGACACTTGGGCATGTGACTGCTGGTGGAGTCAAACCCCTGACTCTTGGATTGGAGGATGACTGCTCTAACCACTCAGCCACAGCCGCCCCATTTAAGTTTTAGAGTTTATATTTAATAGTAAATGAAAGGCCTTGCATTCTTTGAGAGAATGGCTGCGATCATCTTGCGTTCATGACAGATTTTTGGTGTTTTTGCTCAACTGATCCCACACATTGATACATGTACAGTATAAGGATATTCTCATGCAGTCGCTTGGCGCTCGAGTATGTGTCGTGGTGGATGACTCTTGGCTACGTGTTCAGCTACTCCATGATTATGCTTCCTTAAAGAACTGTAGTATCTGTCAGAGTCAGAGGTGCTGCCCTCAAAACAACAAGTCAAGGCTGTTTTCAGGTGCGGCACATTTATTTCTCCTAGAATAAACATGGCTGCCAAGTTGCATGATAAACAGCTTATTATGTTCGATATCAAGTAACAGGGTTTTTATGTCCTGTAATTTATAGAGTATGTCAGAGTGAAGCATTAGGGAGTGTTAACATCATCGTGACCCACACAGATTCTCGTGTGATCAAGCAAGACCAGCAGCTCACGTTTAAAACGCGTGGAAGTTTTAAATGTTCCAGATGCGCAGAAAGCAAATTGTTTTCACTCATTAAACTTCATCAGTAATGTTGTGTGGTCAGTAAAGTACATCATGGGTAGTTAATTTACTCAGACCCCACACTGTGTACTTTCTGATGAGCCTGTGGGTGTGTCCTTACTACCACCAGAGGGCAGCATTGCTATTTATAAGAATTAGACAAGGTAGAGAAGAAAGTGTCCATTCAGAGGGAAAAAAGGACATTTTGTGGTAATATTCTAAAAAGAGCAATAACTTAAATGCTTAATGAGTTTAATAACAGCCTGTTCAGTAATATATGTAACTGAAATATTAAATGAGTCCTTGGTGAATAACTTAAGGGATCTATTAATATCTATCTAGGTTTCAGAAAAACAGGAACCATTATGACACCGTTGAACATTGCACAAGAGTTATATTTACACTGTTCTTGTTTTGTTAGTAATGTCATTAATGTAAAATGAGGTGGTTTAATTATCAGAGCATTATGGATAAAAGTAGGGATGCAAGGATCTTCTCAAACAAACTGACAATTAAAAATAGAAGATTAAACAAAAATAATTTGGAGTTCCTCAGGGTACTCCTGAAAATGTATTTAATCTAAAAAATAAAATAAAAATAAGACATTTACCAGAAATTATTATTCCCATCAGTGGGCACAAATGATCTTTACATGTATTTATAATAAAGCACCTTGTAATGAATTTTTATGTCACTTAGAACAGTTTTTTTTAAGTAATTTTAATAGTAATGTGTACAGTGCTCATTGCAGGCTGTCTGCAGTATCTGATGACTCCACATCTTCACAAAATCAACGTTCAGCAGAAATGAATAAAAGGGCATATCGCTGCAAACATTAAACAATGAAATTTAATGTTTTCCAAGCTCATCTTGGAACAGTAGCTGGAGCAGCATCTAGCTGACACCAGTGGGTAGTATGCATAGTTCACATGCATATATGCATGTTCTGTGTGTGCGGTTGTGCTTGTTTTTGTGTACATTTACGGTATATAATTATTCTAATATATTTTTAGTGTGTGGGGGTATACAGCTTCTCCTTTTCTTTATGTTCGTGAAGAGACTTACAATGATTTAGTTTTGCACTTAGCACGTGTTTAATGTAAAGTTCCCTTCTTCACATTCAGATAAACATGATGTTTTTTACCTCCTTGGATAAAATATCCTGCTCGGTGCTAATTACAGCATCTCCGAAGCGCATTTTTGCAGTGATGAAAACGAATCATTGAATTTTAGAGCAGAAATGGGGCTCTTGATACATCTACCTTTGGATTTGATTAATTCTCTGGTATTACATCCTCACACAGCCCTAAATCAAATGGCAGAGATAGTGATAATTGCCTTACAGGCTGCTTCCTGTCCTCTAACTATCAATTTCTCCCCAGACTCCATCAATTTTTATATGCCTGCTTCTTTTAGAGCTGCTGAACGTTCCTCTCCTCCTCCCTCCATCTCCCCCCCCTCCTCAGCCTCCGCCTGCGAGTTGATACACACACAGCGATGGCTGTTCTCCGTTCCCTTTATTTTAAACGCTTCATTTGCCGTGTGTGATTTGTATCAAGGTTACGGAGGTGGCACTGCTGGCTGGCCTTGTCTCATGTTTTGTAATTAAAGGTTTCACGTGCCAGAAAGTACAGCTCTGTTCAGAGCTATTAGATCACCTTCTGTTTTGGTCAGATGACAGACAGACAGAAGACCTCTTTGCTTTTTTTTAAACAAAACGTGTCTGTTGTGCGATGCACTGTACAAGAATCTTTTCAGCATGCTCATATTTTCATGTCTTGTCTAGCTATAAATAATGACAACAAGAACAAGCTTTTTGTAAAATCACATTCTTGTGAGAACTGGAATAATGCATGGAACAATACATCATCACACAGAGTGCAATTTAGAAATAAGCTTCAGCACTAATGGACAGTTGTGACCCAGCTGCTACACTTTCTCAAATATGATGTAGCAGATTTGGTCATGTGTATCAATAAAACAACAACACCACCAGCCTGATCAAGAAAGCTCATCAGAGACTACTTCCTCAGGCGGCTGAGACGAGCTGGTCTGAGAAGCTCAGTCCTCACCTCCTTCTACAGGTGTGCACTGGAGAGCATCTTGTGCTCCAGCATCAACGTGTGGCATGGAGGCTGCACAGCTGCAGAAAGAAAAGCTTGAAGGCTGCACAGAAGATGTTGGAGTCAGCCTCTCCATCATCACAGACATCTACACCTCCAGATACAGGAAGAGGGACACCTGCATCATGAAGGACCCCACTCACCCAGCACACACACTTTTTGCGCCGCTTCCCTCAGGAAGGAGGTTGAGGAGCATTAAGTGCAAAACCACTAGACTGAGGAACAGCTTCTACCTTGAAGCTGTTAGACTCCATCCATCCATCCATTATTGTTTTCCCACTTCTTCCATTTTGGGTCACCGGTGCCCATGTCCAGCTATCACTGTGCGAGGGGTGGGGTACACCCTGGACAGGTCGCAAGTCCATCACAGGGCCAAAATCACTGTAATGCCACTTTAATTGGTGATATGTGACTTTATGTGCTGCTGATTATCCATGCTGCTGATTTCTTGCCTTTAAGCTGCTGTATTCATAACCATCTGTTCACAACAGACTCAAGTTCAGGCTGCTGTTTTATACACCATATTATATTGCATTATTATTGTTTAGCTTATATCTTAGATCCTTGTATACTGTTGCTTTTTTATACATTATATTTTTGCTATTTTTGGATGTAACTGGGACCTTGAGTGCACAATTTTGTTCCACCTCTTGTACCACATGTGATGTGAATTACAGTAAAGAATCTTGAACCTTGATAAAGCAAGAAATATGAATTAAATAGAAAACTTGAGCTGATTATTGATCTAGTGACTGGAACAAAAGACAGATAGCTTTAATGCTGTTAACTCACACTACATCAATAAAAAAACATTACTCTTTCTGATGACC
Source organism: Simpsonichthys santanae (assembly GCA_031762415.1). Classification (NCBI taxonomy): domain Eukaryota; kingdom Metazoa; phylum Chordata; class Actinopteri; order Cyprinodontiformes; family Rivulidae; genus Simpsonichthys; species Simpsonichthys santanae. Next base: position 21,034,418 of record JARVLU010001073.1, on the reverse strand, counting down.
TTTATACCAATATCTCTCTTTTCAGAAATTAAAGTGTATGTTTTGAATACACAAGAGCGTCCAGAGAGGCCACTTTTTTTTTTTTTTTTTACAATGATGTTAGTACCACTTTGTATATTTATTAAAACAAGTGGACGACCTCACTGAAAAATGGATTGTAATGCTGAGGTTAGCTGAAACAGAAGAAAACCTCACGAGACGCTGAGCTGCATTGTTTCTGGTTCATCTGGTTCGGGCAGTTCTGTTTTTTTCCATAAAGCTCCTTTTCTGCAATGTCAAGAAAATTTCAGGGCTGCACTGCGTGCGTGGAAATGGATACTCTTGTCATTAATGTGTTCTCACTTATTGTACTTTGTACTGAAAGTCGCCGTTTCCTAAAGCAATATTTAGCAAGTTGTGCGTTGTACTTCACAGTGTGTACACATCCCAAAGTGTTTCTCATCAGCCATCATACAGTGTGTTGTCAAGCAGACTGCAGCAGACAGATAAAGGCCAAAGGAATTTGAGGGCATAAAATATAGATACCGGGGCAGATGAAACGGACTGCACAGTCATTTGTGAGGCTGATGAGCCCTTTCAAGTCACACAGCTTTGAAAAAGACAATAATGAGGCTTAAACTCCAGAGCTAATACCACTTATAAGATAGACCCAGCATGACAAAATTAGCCTGTTTCCACAGACTCACAGACACTGCACTGTTTTCAGAAGGATTGATACAGAATATGGGATTTGCTCTGCAGCACCGTCGGAATTTAACACAAACCTAATAGATTCAGTCTCCTTCAGAGATAGATTCCGCCTCCTCTTCCTCTTTGCAGTTGCCTTGATGCTGCTTGCTTCCCCAATCAGGTCACTCCCTGATCGCGCCTATTCATCATGAGCTGGTTGAGGAGATACTGTGGGCCGGCAGAAGCGAGGAGAGAGCACGTCCAATCTGAATGTCTCGTTTTGTTGCCAAAACCCTAAACCACTGGAGGATAATGAATCGTTACCTATTATCACCTTTACCCTCTCTGTTTATGCAGGTTGCACAGCACATTGCACTCAGATGACCAGAAAGTGGAGATACCCAAACAGTGGATTTGTCTTACAGCAGGTGAGTGCAAATGCTGCTCAGAGGGTCACAAATCTTGCAGGTAAAACTGTTTGGATAAACTTTTGCTCAGATGCTGAGGTGAAGTTTTGGGTCCTGAAAGTTAAAATATTCAGATAAAACAATAAAATATTTCAGTCATTCATTGTTCAACCGCCAGAGGCAGCAAGCTCAGGAGGGAAACAGACACCCGTCTTCCAATCTCCTTTTGGGCAATGCGTTCCCAGCCAGCGCAGTTCTGAGTTTGCCACGGTGGGAGGTGCCATGGAAATCTTCAAGGGGAGGTGGCCAGATGGCATCCTATTCAGATGCTAACAGGGCTTAATTTGAGCCAGATCCTGGGGAATCTTATTTTGACAAGGTGTATTCTGGTAACTACAAATGTATTTGCTTGGATCAGGTAACTCAGGCTTACTAAGAATAACATTTAGAATAAATATGACTGCTTTGAACAAATAAAACTTACATTGGATATATCAACTATAAACACTCATTTTAAACACAACAGACACATACAAGCTTCTTAATATCACATAAGAGCTGCCCCTTCAAGTGAACATTTCAGAGTCAGAATCAGAGTCAGATATTCTTTATTGTCATTCACACCATACGTGGTACATGTGGTGGAACGAAATTGTGTGCACAGGATCCCAGTTAAATCCAACTATAAAATGTAAAAGAAAAACATTAATAAGATCTAAGATATGAACTAAGAAAAACATCAACTAAAAATACGCTAAGAACTAATAGCATGATAACAATAAAAACAATACGCCGAACAGCAGCATGAACATGAGTCTGTGTGAGCAGAAGAGCACGCATGAACACAGCAACATGAAACAGATCAGCAGCAACATGATGTGATTTTTCACAGTGATTATCCTGTTAGATTTTCATGAGTTTAACAGCTTCAGGGTAGAAGCAGTTCCTCAGTCTAGTGGTTCTACACATACTGCTTCTCAACCTCCTTCCTGAGGGGAGTGGGGCAAAAAGTGTGTGTGCTGGGTGAGTGGGGTCCTTCATGATGCAGG
>JARVLU010001073.1:21012602-21032193 GCA_031762415.1 Simpsonichthys santanae | reverse complement strand
TGAACAGCAGCTGCTTGATGCAGCCGACTTACATTTTCAAGTTCAAGTTTCTTTATTGTCATTCCCATCACATGTGGTACATGAGGTGGAACAAAACTGTGTACTCAAGGCCCCAGTTACATCCAAATATATAAACTATTTAAAAAAGTATACAAGGATCCAAGATATACACAAAACAATAATAATATAAATAAGGTGTACTAAACAGCAGCCTGAACATGAGTCTGTTGTGAGCAGATGGGTATGGATACAGCAGCTTATGGGTAACAAGTCAACAGCATGGGTAACGTGTTAAATCTCCAATTAAAGTGGCATTACTGTGATTATCCTGGTTAGGGATTCATGAGTCTAACAGCTTCAGGGCAGAAGCTGTAGTGGTTCTGCATTCAATGCTCCTCAACCTTCTGCCTGAGGGAAGCGGGGCTAAAAGTGTGTGTGCTGGGTGAGTGGGGTCCTTCGTGAAGCTTCCTGAGATAGGCTTAGATTGCTGGAGGACAAATTGATCATGTTTCCTCACTCTTGTTGTCTTTACTTTCTCTATTCTACTTGATTGTATTTATATTTCTATCTTAACATGTGTTTTTTGTTATTCCTCCAATACAAATTACATCTGGACCTGCCATTCTGTGTGTGTTTGTGTCTCCTCCCTGTTCCCCTCAAACCCAGCTGGTCAAAGCAGCCTGGTTCTTCTGGAGGTTTCTTGTTAAAAGAGAGTTTTTTCCTTTCCACTGTTGCCTTTGAGCATGGTTAGGATGGGAGACTGTGATGAAGTGAAGGTTTAACGCAATCTGCTGGCTTCTGTAGATACATTTTATTAATAATTTATGTATGTGAATGTTTTTGTGCAGTGCCCTAAGACGACTTCTGTTGTGACTTGGCGCTGTATAAATAAACTGAAAGTTTTACTTTCTCAAGTACTGTAAATGACAAAACATATTCTATTTTTTCACTATACTGTATTCTAATTTTTAAGATGTAACTGAGTCTGAGAACCTCTGTATTTTGAATCTATGTGGAAACAACAAAAACTAAATATTGTAAAAGGTCTCTTTAAAAAAAAAAAAAAAAAAAAAATCTGAATTTCCTCCCACAGACCAAAAACATGCATGTTAGGCTGATTGGTAACTGTAAAATTTATGCAGGTTAGTTCCCATTGAACCTCGAGGACTAATTTACAAGAGAAACATGTGTCCCTGTGATGGACTGTAGACCTGTCTAGGGTGTCCCCTGCCTCTCGCACAGTGATGGCTTGACATGGGCACCAGTGAACCCTGTGACCCAAAAAGGAAGATGGCGGGTAAAGATAATGGATGGATACATTTGAACAAATTTTGTTAAATGTATATGGTAAAAATTATACATTTTCATAGTGTTTACACCAGTGAATGGTTGTTCGTTTCATTTGTCTATGTATCCCTGTGATGGACTGGAGACATGGGCAGCTGTGGCTGAGTGTTTAGAGCATGCATCCTCCAATGCAAGAGTTGGGGGTTGGATTCTACCACTATCCAGTCACATGTTGAAGTGTCCCTGGGCAAGACACTGAACCTTTCAATGCCTCCGATGTGTGTCCCATCGGTGTATGAAAGTGATTCTGATTCATCTCTACTGATTCAGATTGTTTTTGTAGAGATGCACTAGAGTGCTGTATGAATGTGTGTGTGGAGGTAAATGAGGACACAGATAAAGTGCTTTGAGTGTCATGATTAGATAGAAAGGTGCTATATAAGTACAGTCCATTTACCATTTACCTGTCCAGGGTGTCCCCCGTCTCTCACACAGTGACTGCTTTATATGGGCACCAGCAACCCCACACAATCTGGAGAAGAAGCAGGTGAAGATAATGGTTGAATGGGTGAAACAAGATTAAACTAAAGAGGCAGAAAACTGAAAAACATTTGTCCTGTGAATTTTTGGAACATGTTTTAGGTTTAAATGATGCAGTGAATGGATTGTTTTACTGAGACAGGAATGGTGGAACTGAGAAATAGTTTACCCTTGAAAATGTTGAGTGTGAGACAGGATGAGCTCTAAAATCTTTTCAAAAGAGGCTCTTGGCAGCAAGGACCCCACTGTGACAGATGGCAGAGGGAGGTAAGGGAATAGTGAGTACTGCAGATCAGACCTGACACACGATCGAAGGATTGGAGGATGAGAGTTTTTGGAACTCGGGACGAAAACTGGGTGAAGCAAGGAGGGATTTTAGGATTGAATGGAAACATGAATCATGAAACTTTAATAAGAGTCTAGAGTGTTCTGACCCACAAGAGCCTTTCTAGTGGTTTCAACAAGTTTCCACCGACACGAGGCGTGTCATTAAGACAAGTACTTTGTTGCGCTTAATTTTGCTCCAGTGTTGAGCTTTGTGATGAATGGGATTTAATGCTCCATGTTTTGAACTCGGGTCGTTCTTATTTGCATGCAATTAAAAATCAAACAAAGAACATGGCGTCTTTATGTTGCGTACTGTTCCAGAATTCATGCAGCAACTGCTGCGGCAGAGTGTGAATCATTTGCTGACTTGATTAACCCTCGTTTTGTTCATATTGTTGTGGAGTTTGTGTGAATTGGATTGTTTGGAAGAAGCCTGCATGAACAAATGAGATGAATGATTTATAATTAATGTGGGTATCCCTTTTTTTCAGGGCTGGATATTCTCTCCATCTTGGCATTCAGTTGAGCATGTCTGTACAAACAACAGTAATAAATGGTTTAATGGTAAAAGACCATTAAATAAAAAGTGAATCACTGTACTGTACAGTATATGGTAAATCACAGCAAAATTAATTATCACTATATTGCTTTTTATTACAGCTTTAATTAGTTGAATATATACTGAATTCCCTTTAGGATGTTTAAATTGACATTTTTAGTAAGACTGTTTTTATAACCCAGGGTTTGGAGTTCTGAAACCACATAAAGTATAAAAGGTAAGTAGTTTATTCACAGTCAAGGGCAGGAACTAGGGGTGTAACGGTACGCTAAAATCACATTTCTGTTCGGTTCAGTTTCAAGGAGGGCTCGGTTCAGTTAATTTTCGGTACAAAAAAGGCCAAAAAAGATTTACAAAATGTTTATTTTGAAAATATGCCAAGTAAACAAGTTCAGTCATTATAGACTTTTTAGCTGGAGGTGATCGGGTGGATGAAGAAGATTCAGCTGCTATCATCCTCAGACTGCAAATAATATAGATAAAAAAATTGAGTTAATAAGATTATAATTTTAAATTAAAAAAGTTAATTATATCACAATAATACAATAACAATACCTCTTCTTGCACAGTCATCACAGGTAGTTGAATCTCTTGTTCATCGTCATCATCATCATCAGGGCTTTAAATCTGGGGTCAGGCTTGTTGACAATATCAGTTTGAGCTTTTTCATAAAGTGCTGCTACAACCTTTTGGCTGAAGTGTTGACGTGATGGGATGTCATAGGCAGCGGGCCTCAAGAACTTTTAATCATGCCTAAAGCTGGCACATCAACAGCGTTCGGACGTAGATCCATAGCTTTAAAAACTCTTACAGCTTGTGTTATTGCTTTACAACGCTCTGAATTACGAGCAGCTTTGGATAGTATCAGCCTATTAAATGGTCATTATTAGTTGTTATCATCCCCATATGTAGCAGTGAGACTGTCCCACCTACCTCCTAGTAGGTTTAAAGGTACGTTATTATTGCTATTATCGTTGATAATAGGCAGCGTCGCACGGGGGTAAACCAGGAAGTGTCTTTTTTTTTTCCAGCTTATGTAACTCTGATTTTTCAGTCCTGACTTCTTCTTGTTGAAACGTCTGGTCTTGTAGAGAAAAGACCAAACGTTTAAACACATAGAAATCGTCCAGAGGTCCTGACTTAACTTTGATAGATTTTTTTTTTACCTGGATTATTGGGCATGAACTTTGATGTTTTGAACCACTTCCTCAGAGGAGTCAAAGGGGAAGATGTCGGACTCCAGAAACCATCTTATCACCATCAAACTGGTTGGTCCACTATGTCAGTGTGCTGAGTGAGTTTGTTGTGGCTCCTCAGACTGATGACGTCTTTTGGGTGAAAGACGAAACATTTCAACACAAAGAAACATCCAGAGGACTTGACTGAAAATTGTTAGAAAAGGGAATGCAGTTTTCTTCATCACACTATGGCGGCAGGATGAATCATGATCATTCAATGGCTTTCAACATTTTGACTCTAGAGGACTTAATGAGTTTACTGCTTGTGTAGCGTCCATCTTTCCAAGACTCAAGACAAATATCCCCAGAGATACTACGTCTATCTTACCCCCTCCTTTCCTGCTCATCTGGGACAGATAATGGCATTCTGTTTTCCAGCTCGTTTCTTTGTTGACCTTCTCTGTGTGTGTTAAAATCTACAGCTGGGACCACCCTGACATATTCACTATATGATGATTTGTTAGACTTTGAGACTCCTGAAGAAGGGTCTTGATCAAAGAGCTTCACTTGGCCTTATCAACAAAGACTGGTTGCCATGGCCCATGACAATAAAGGAAGCTAACCCCCTAGCTGAAGTTCTGATTCAAAGAAACCCATTTAATTTATATCAGCACGGTGTCACACATCCTTAACAAAGGGTCATTGTATTATCTTCTCTGAAGAACTTTGAGAAGGGGGATATTAATTACATTAATTATACAGTGGGATACTCCTACTTGAAGAAGCCCTCTGATTGGTCAAAAGTTAAGGGGGCCATCTTCTGGGTGCCAGGTGTACTGAACACCAAGGGAGTTGAGACGGCAGTCGATGAGGGAAGTTGGCTTTGGATCATCAGCTGAGCTGAGCAGAGGGAATGAGTGGTTGTGGAGAGTTGATGAGACTCTCTGAGAAACAACAGCCATATGATGGAAGACGTGTCCAGCTGAGAGATGGTGGACATCCTGAAAAACCTCAAACACCTTGGAGCTAAAGGTACGAGCCGAACGTACCACAGCCCTGAGAAAAGACATCCTTCTTGGGACAGCCAGCCACCGGCTTCCTTCATGCACCCGCTGTGGTAATGAGAGATGAACATCTTCCTTCTGATGAGAAGACCATGAAACAGTGCCATCTAAGTTTGTTTAGATAATTTAATTCAAGAAGAGATAAAATTACCTAAATTTTAACATTAAGAGCCTTAGTCCAAATTGAATCAAAGCCCCTTCTCAAAGTCCTCAGATTTATGTCATTTACTTTTTAACATAATATTATTGGTTTTTCATTCATAATTTGTCATGATTTCCACGTCATAGTTCAAACTGAAAATAATAAATGTTACAGAACTGTTTTTAAATTACGGATTCTTCGTGTTTTCTTCAAGGGACAGGAATTAGGTTCGCTACAAGAACTCATGGTTTAGATATGTTTGAGGTGAGGCCGGTCCAGACTACATGAACCTAATTACCTGTTAAATGGTAGGAGTTTGACTGGACCACAAGTCCAATATCTACACATTCCCCTACACTTGCATTGTTTTCCACTGTCCAGCACTGAGCACCTTCTGTTGTGCTCATGCAGAACCCACCTGACTCTTACTCCACCGTCCTTTTATCCTCTTGCTTCTCCCGAGGGATTCTGTGCTCTTAGATTTCATGTTTGAGGATAAAAATGTGTCCAATCATTGTGTAGCTCTGGGTAGTCAATCTTGTTTTTCCTCACCCCCCTCTCTGATGATCTCTGCAGCCTTCTTAAGCTTTATCTTTCAGAGAGGAGCAACTATCTGCATCATCATCCTCCCTCTGTAAATTGTTTTCCCACACCTCCAGTGACTTGTTTGAAGCTATCTGCGTGATTTAGTGAGTGACGCCTCAACGATTTGAGCATCTCTGTGGTGAATCAAAAGAAAACTGGAAAAGAGAGAGCAGAAAGATGATCATGTCTTTCTTTACTCAGTAGGAGGTGCTGCTGTTTTTGTTTTGAGACAGACATGACGCTTTGCTTGCTATAATGTGCATACAGAAATGATGAAAATAGAAAAAGGATCTTAAAATTCAAATGCGTCTTAATAATATAATTTGCTCATAGGATACAACATCGACCTTGATGACAAACAAGCAACTTTAAATTAAGTTTACATACTTACACAATTTATTAGAGAACATTGTTAATTTACCTAATGAATAATGACAAGTTATTAACAACTCCCTCACGTCCCATGGTGCACAGGTCACGTCACACCTGAGTTCATTTGTCACAAATGCAGTTTTCTTTTTATATGTGGATTTTACAGCTGCAATGATTTCAGTGAACCCAGATTGGTACGAGACCCGGAACGAGACAAGACTCCACAAGGTTAAGTTTTAACAGTGTTTATTATGTACATGTGAATATTTACAAGTGGTCCTCTGGACTGGACATAAGCAGAAGGTCAGGTGGGTTGGAGTAAGAGTAAGTCCTTTGGTTGATCGTGTCTTATTTTCTCTTACAGGTTGGATGGTTTGGGTGAAGCGCTGAGGTGAATCCAACTGGGTCCAGAGAGTGGTGAACTGGTATGGCAGGCAAATGGTTTGGAGGATCAGGCACGAGAACAAGGAACCGAGGCAGACCAGGACTGGAAGGGATCCAAGGAGACAGCTCGACTGGAGACACAGAGAACAAGGTAAATAACTCTTCTACACAGAAACTGAACAGGCTGGGAGCATAAATACCATAGATGAGCACAATGCTCTAGCAAAGAGTAGAACTCGACTGCAGCCTTATATTGTTGAGGACCTCATCAGGGAGATGACCGACAGCGGTGGTAATTGGCGGCCATCTTGGAGAGGAGCTGCAGTCGGTTGTACTCTTGCAACAGCTGCTTTTCTGAACAGAAACATAAACCAAATAAAAAGAGAGATGTAGAGTATGAAGGTTCAGGAACCTGAGTTTGTAGAAATGCTAGCTGGAGTTCTTCTGTAACAAATGTACAGCTGTCTCGTCTTGACAGACACAGATGCTGTCAAATTTGTCAGAGTAAAATTAAATATACAAAAATAATCTTATGCAGCCGAGAATCGGCATGGCCAGGGACACTCCCCTCGCCTGCTGCCCGGCCTGCTCTGCACCCAACCTCTGCAACCACTAGATGGGTGTGTGTGGGGAGGATTTTGCCTCAGATGGAGACGGTCAGGTGTCTGGGCATTTTGTTCATGAGTGATGGATGGAGCGAGAGATGGATTGATGGATTGGGGCCTTGTCCTCTGTAATGAGGGTGTTGCTTCAGTCTGTGTGGGTGAAGGAGTGGAGTCAAAAGGCAAGACTCTTGATTTACTGGTCTGTCTATGTTCCTGCCCTCACCTATGGTCATGAGGTTTGGATCATGGTTGAAAGAATGAGATCTCTGATACAAGCGACCAAAGTGGGCTTCCTTTGCAGGGTGGCCGTGCTCAGCCTTGGAGATGGGGTGAGCTCGCATTGTCTGGGGGGGGGCTCAAAGTAGAGCTGCTGCTCCTCCACATTGAAAGGAGTCAGTTGAGAGATGCTTCATGGATGCCTCCCGTTAAGAATATTTCCAGGCATGTTTGGGGTAGGAGGCCCCGGGAAGACACAGAAAATGCTGGAGAGATTGGTGTATCTTCTCTGGCCTGCAAATGCCTTGGAGCCCCCCAAGATGAGCTAGAACGTGTTATAGGGAGAGGGATGTCTGGGTTTCACTCCTGGACTTGCTATCTCCACGACCGACTACAGATAAGCAGCATCTACTGCTGCTTATCTGTCTATCTAGGAGATGAAGGTGAAGAAGTAATCATAAACTGTATGTCTGACACATTTTAGTTTAAATAAATGGAGAGCATTTTTCAATGGGAATCTGGGGAAACGGTATTAATATTTAATATCTTACCTGTTGTAGATCGCTCTTTGAATGATCCTGACTTGGATCAATAGAATTCTGACCTGACTGAAAAGCTAATGGTTAGTCTGAGTGAGTCTGAGGTCAAAATGACTTATAGCAGTTTAAAAACAAATCCAATGTCTATTCAATTCATATCGGTTCAACAAGAGCTTTTCCAGGCTCCTGCTCAAAGTGCAGCAGACTGCATCGGAAGTGCTACAGATAACAGCTGTTGTTGTGAGTGCGTGAAAAAAAAAAAAAAAAAAAAGCATGAAATATGATGAATTTGTATTTTGTTGAATTGGAATTGTGAAAATAAATGTTGACATTACTTGAAGTGATCCAGTAAGAATTTGATGACAAGGTCAAGGTCAAAGTTAATGTTTCTTTATTGTCATTTTTATCATATGTGGTACATGAGGTGGAACAAAATTGTGTACACAGGATCCCAGTTACATCCAACAAAAGTATAAATTGTAAAAGAAAAACACTGTGTACACAACTTTGTTCCACCACATGTAACACATGTGTTGCGAATGACAAATAAAAGAAACTCTGAAGCTGTCCATTCAATATTTTTGCCCTAATTTTATATTAAACAGGACTCAGCTGTATTTTTAAATAAAATTTACAATAAAACGTGAACATCATTATGTATGTTTAAAGACAATCCCCACTCCCAACAGTAAAAGTGCGTAGCAGGAAAAACAACGGATAAAGAATTAATTTCATATTAAATTGGGATGCTTCTTTAAAAAAAAATGTTGACTCTTAAAAGGCCCTGTGATGGACTGGAGACCTGTCCAGGGTGTCCCCTGCCTCTCACACAGTGACTGCTGGATATGGGCACCAGTGACCCTTGTGACCCAAAAAGGAAGAAGCGAGTTAACGGATGGATGGATCCAAAAAGAAGATTAAAAAAATAACTTTGGCAACAAAATCAAGTAGGTGCATCAATATTTCTACTGTACATCTGTGTCTGTGCTTTTTATTAATAATGGTCAGTTTATTAAAAAATTCAGAGTCATTGTGGAGATGTTTACCCAGTTTATATGAACATCCCCAGTTTGCTGCAGTTTGTCATGTTTATCTCCTATCTTTCAGCCATTTTTGTTTAATGTTCATCCTGAATCTTTTTAAATTTACACATTTGATAAAAAAAAAAAAAAAGAAATCCCTACATCCCACAGAAGATGTGAGCAGACGAGACTAAAGAGAGACAGACACAGGGAGACATTCTTTTTTATCCAGAGCCATCATTCTAAACTGACATCATTAGTGCAGCACATCTGTATCATCTGTTCACTCCTCGGTTATACCGTTTTGCTGTCAGTTGAGAAGTGAAAGCTTTAGGCTAAAATAAATAATTCAATTCACAGTGCATAATATGCTATCTTCTTTAGACTTAATAAATGCAGAGAGGAATTCTGCAGAGTCCCTTTGCTTATCACTCCTCCAACGTCTCCTATCTTCTCATTCCTCTCTGTTTCAGACACATTTGAGAAATCCCTCAAGATGCTGCGCCGAGATCGGTTTCCAAGTCACAGACACCAGGACTAAGAAAAGATCAGAGAAGGTCGCACGAAAAACAATGAATCACAATTTCAGATAGTGAAAAAACATCCAGTCTTTTTTTATCAAAACACCCTTGTTTTTAGCTTTATTAAAAATATGTTCCTTTAGTACATTTTCTCAAGTAATACTGAAGTAATGTTGTATTAGTATGTCTGTGAGGCTGAGATATTGTCCAGTTTTAAGACTTAAGCCTTTCCTTTTTGATAAATCCTATAGTTAGGGTTGCCTTGTTATGCTGCTATGGGCTTCGAATACTTGAGGACAAACTGACCTCATTTCCTTAAATGAGTTGTTAAAATTGAATAGTTTTCATTTGAATTTATTTCTATCTTAACATGTGATTCTCGACCTGCCATTGTGTATCTGTTCCTCCTTCCTGTTCCTCGCAAATCTTGTCTGTCAATGCAGATGGTCGCTTGTCCTGATCCTGGTTCTGCTAAAGGATTCTTCTTCATGAGGGAGTTTTTCCTTTCCACTGTCGCCTTCATGTTTGCTCAAGATGAGTCTGTGAAGCAGTCTGCTCCTCACATAAATAATGTTATTAACTTACTTTATATATATGAATATTTCTGTTGAGTGCCCTGAGATGACTTTTGTTGTGACTTGGTGCTATTAAATAAAGTGAACTGAATTGAATTGAGGGCAGCACGGTGGCACAGTTGGTAGAGCTGCTGCCTCTCAGTGAGCAGGTTACCCTGGTTCAAATCCCAGTCCGGGGACCTTTCTGAGTGAAGTTTGTATGTTCTCTACGTGCATGTGTGGGTTTTCTCCATGTACTCCAGTTTCCTTCCACAGACCAAAACATGCATGTTAGACTAACTGGTACTGTAACTCTAAATTGTCCCTAGGTGTGAATGAGAGAGTGAATGGTTGTCATGTTTGTCTCTATTATGTGTCCCTGTGATGGACTGGAGACCTGTCCAGTGTGCCCTCTCGCACAGTGATAGCTGACATGGACACCGGTCATGACCCGAAAAGGAAAAATGGGTAAAGATGATGGATGGATGGAATTGAACTGAAGTACTGGTAAATAAGATTAACAAACTGCAACATTTTTCTACTTTTTGTCAAAATATTAAAAGGGAATTTTCTTTAACATGATTATTTGAATATACTTTTATTACATTTTAGATATTAAATGACATCTTTGTTTGTTGAAACAACATTTCAAGGATAAACTACAAATAGCATGTTTTAGACACTTTTTGTTCTTGTTTTCAAAGGGCTGGGCACTAAAAGTGTGCACGACTGTAAAAATTCTTTAAAAAAAAAAACAACAACAACAAAACAAACAAAGACAACAAATGAGAGAAAACGGGGACATTCTCACACAAGTGAAACAAAGTGTTTATTATGTTAAAAACAATAACTGCTCATTGACCAGTCTATCCACTCGTAAGAATTCAGGAGTTGTCAAAGTTCAGGATGACATTTTGTTATGTAGTTTGAAGGTTATCATTGTTTGAACAATCTGTGAAAAAAGGGGTAGACATAAGAGTTCTTCTTCTTTCTGCTCCTTTCATTTTATCCTATTTGTATTCTTGTATTTCATGAAACTGGTTTTTTTTTTTATTCTTTTAAAATGAATAAATAAACATCAAATCAAATCAAAATGTGCTTGGTCATTTCTTTTGGATTACAACAGGTATGCAGGACAATGCAGTAACAGGACTTGTTGTGCTATTCATGTTTTTTATTTATTTATTTATTTTTTTATGACAAATGGCTCCAAAGTCTGAATGAGGCTTGTGTTATTACATTTATTTCAATATGCTGCTTGGCAAAAGACTCTAAATTTCATTTTAGTTTAAACAAAACATTGTTAGCCCTTGTCATAAAATTTTGTCTAACTTCAGCACATTGACTGGAGCGTGCAGTGGTAGGTAGGGCAGCCATCTTAGAACTGGAAAGGTGCAGGTTCAAGTCCCTGCCAGGCCCATCAGAGTGTCCTTGAGCTAAACAACCATTTCCTAACTGCTGCCTGGGTGCTTAAGTGTCTGCGGCTTCACTTGTGTGCATCTCACATCATGGTCAAGTGCACAAGACACATTTCGTCATGCAGCACAGGGATGTCATACATGTTTTAGCAGATAAAAGCATGACCTTTTTATTACATAGTCCCTTTTTGAGTGATATAACCGTTCCTTTTTAAAACTGATCATATTTTATCAATGTCGTGCACTAAAATGAAACTGTTTTAGTGTTTACATTATTTCTGAAGCCATCGTTAGATCTTTTAAACTCAAATTCTGACCCAGTGGTTGTTCAAAAATCTGAAACAGGTAACAATGGATGGATGGATGGATGGATGGATGGATGGATGGATGGATGGATGGGTGGAGGGATGGCTGAATATATGGATGGATGAATGGATGGATGATGAATGGCTGAATGAATGGATGTCTAAATGGATGGATGGATGAATGGTTGGATGGATGGATGACAATTGATATACATTATTATCTGTTGTAGATAGGTTTGACCAGCATTTGAAAAAAATAGTGTATTTCTGACTGGATTTAAAAGATAAAGGGAACTTTGAACAGGAATAACTGGAATAACTGAGCAATGTGAAATTGACAATGATACAAAGATTCTTATAACGGCACAAATGTAATCCCTTCATATTTATGTTTTTAATTGAACTAATTTTCAAAGAATCAATATGAATCTAAGTGTATCGATGTTGCACTACTGCCAACAAAATCCCTTTATCAACTCAAATGAACCATAATGAAACTTATTGTTCAGAACTGAACACAGACTAAAAGAAAAGCGTTTAGAAAAAAAACCATTTTGATCCATTCATTAACTTAAAAATTAAGTATTCACATGATTACAATAAGATGTGTTTTAAATTTTAAAAGCCCGATGGTGTCAGCTTCAAAAGTGTTTAAAAGGTGACACTGCAGAGTACTAGAGGTTTAAATATTTTTAACATCAGCCAGGAGAAGAGTGAGGTGGTAGATACAACTCACTGAAGAGATGCTCATTGCAACCAGTAGCTAATTTAACCTGAATGCTAAAGATAGAGGGAGTGAGACAAAAAAAAAGATGGAGGGAGGAAGAAGGCTTTGTGCCCTGAAGATTGTGAAGAAAATAAATACAGTATGTCTCTGTAGAGAAGTAAATTTTAAGAAATGTTAGGTGATGGATTGATATGCTTCACTGACAGAAAACTTTACCTTATGGAGATGGGAGCAAGGAGTTTGGTGATAAGGGAGCTCATCTTGAAGTGAAACCATGTAAATCTGAGACTGAAGGGCTGAAATAAAATCTTTATGACGACGAGTATCCATCCTGTTGAAGCATCACAAAGAAAGCTTTTGGCTATAGAGGAATGGTTCCTTTTTTTTGTCACCAATAAATCTTTAAAAGAAGAGAAAATGAAAGCAGTACTTCACATTTATTTTAAACTATATCTATAATCCTGATGCAAACAAACTGCAACTTATTCTGTGGCAGTATAAAATAAAGGCTAACAGCTTCAAGACATTTCTTATGAATAAAAAAAGAAACCAAACCCTCTATAATCACAGATAATACATTGTTTGTTTTATAGTTCATATATGATGTTTGTTAAATCTTCTTTGAGCTTCATTTAATCTATTTAATAAATTATAACATGTGTTTTTATGGGACATTTAATGCAATAAAAGCCAAAACAAATGACCTTTTGAGAGCTGTGTTAAATGTAGAGGTGACTAATTTAATCTTGAGCCAAACATTTTTATTCCATTTTTTGATTATCATTTTTTTTTTTACCTTCTTCGTGTTCTTCAGCTATACTTCAGACCCAAATGACTGAGCTTTAACAAAAGTGGTACCTACAGTCTTTCTTCAACCTTTATTTATACAGGTTAGTCTCACTGACCCTCAAGGACTCTTTTACAAGAGAAACCTGATTTAAACAAACAACACAGATGACAATGATATACAATAATATAAAAAACATATAAATGAAAAGTAAATAGAAGAAATGAAATAAAAATTAAACTTTAACAGCAAGTTGTAAAGCGATGTAGAAAACAAAAAACAGGAACATGTCTGCATTGGTTTTTCCCAAGAACTTAGCAGTTGTTTGAAATCACTTAGAAAGGTCAAGGTCAAGAGCTTCAAATCTTTTTGCAAGATATTCCAGGAAACAGGAGTGAAGGAGGAAAAGGCTCTTTTGCCTAGTTCAGTCCAGATTGTGGGAACACTGCATGTAATCATGTCCTGAGAGCGCACGCTGTAGCTGCACTCACGCAGAGACATGTAGGAGGAGATGTATGAAGGCAGCAGACCGAGAAGTGATTTAAAGATGAAAATGTACCAGTGGAAGAGTCTGCGTGAGGTTAATGATGTCCAGTTAACCAGTGAGTACAGGGTGCAGTGATGTGTACGATAATCACAACCAGTTATGAATCTTAGTGCACCGTGATAGACAGTGTCCAACATCTGCAGGGTGCTTGTAGGAGCGTTCATGTAGATAATGTCAGTTACAATGTTAGTGTATGCAGTTACAAGGTGTTTTCTAGCGTTCAGAGTTAGACGGGATCAATTTCTGAAAAAAGAAACCCAATTAAACTTTCAGTTTCTTTACCAAGTTTTTGACATGAGGCTTAAAAAAGATGCTAAATGACCAAGATACGCAAGTATTTATACAAAGTAGGAATCAACAAACTCTGTGGACACCATTCCTTTTTTTAGTATTCTACATCGCCTTATAATCTAGCTAGCTGTTTTTTTAAATTTAATTTAATTTAATTTAATTTTTTGTTTTTGTTTTTTGGTTACATTTCCTTTTGATTGTCCTTTTGGTTGCCATTTTATTTTAACTTGTTAAAAAAATTTAATTTGTATGCATCTTTTATGATTGTCTGTTGCTGTCGTTGTTGTCATCACTCTTTGTTAAAATTCAGGTCTCTCTTGTAAATGAGTTCCCGAGGCTCAATGGGATGAACTTGTATAAATAAAGGTTGAATGAATGAACGACTGTGAAGATAAACTAGAAGGAAGAACTGCTGGCACAAACTACTTGTTTGAAAACAACATCTCTTTGGTTTTATCAGCATTTAGCACACGTTTGAGATGGAACAGTTACATTACAATTCTTTACATTGTTTAGCAACTAGAATTAATATACAAGTTTGATAGAACTCTTATTTTTAATCTCTCTGCTTGGTTCTGCTCTGAAGCCTCTCTTTGTGACAGATGGGACTGCAGCTCAGTGGAAGTCATTTATTCACTTACTGTTGATAGAAGCCAAAGCAAACTTGACATTATAACACTGTTGGATCTCTCCGCAGCTAAAAAGCAGACAACATTTGCAGAGCATTTATCTGGTTAGCAGCGAAGCAGTGCTTTGAGATAGTGCTGCTTTAAAAGCTTCATTTGAAGGTGAATGTGTCCCTTTGTTTCAAAAGTCTGCTTCGTCTGAAATTAATGCTGCAGCTCACTGGGAGGAGGTAAATGATTATTTGGGCAGTCGTTGTACTGCTGATATTTACTGTGGCTGTTTGCTTAAATAAAATATATAAAAAAAAGACAATATGGAATGGCACAAATATTTACAGGAAAAAAAAAACATAAGGGTAATAAAGATGCCAAATCTCTTCAGTAGTTCTAAAACATGTGGCAAAATAAATCACAACTCATATGTTCATGTCTTTGCAGACAGCAGATGTAGAGCATTACAAGAATCATTTAATCACATCCCTTCCAGATGGTTTGAGCTTCATTATAGGTAAAGAATAAATCACTTGTTTCCTCACCTCCATCCATCAAAGTAGATAATTTATGTTTACATGGCTTTTTGCAAAACATTAGTTTCTTAATTACGTTTGCATTTTGACTCGTTACAATCCTACTTTAAAGAAAGCAACAAACACCACAACACTGATGAACCCCTGAGACTTTATCACTCTTTATATTCAGAGTATGTTGCTTTGCACATACAAATGCACATGTAACAGGCATGTTTGTGCTGCTTAGTGTTTAAAGTGATGACAACTACAACTTAAACTATGACAGATACTTATTTATACGAATTCATCCTACTTTCACTGTTGTTTTTTTCCATTCAACCTTTATTTATACAGTTTAGTCCCATTGAGTCTTGAGGACACATTTACAAGTGAGACCTGATTCTAACAAAGAGTGATGACAACAAATACAACAATAGATTATCATAAAAGATGCGTACAAACTGAGTTTTTTTTTTTTTTTTACGTGAAAATAAAATGGTATTTAAAAGGAAATGTAATTCCCCAAAATAAACCCAGCTAAATTATAAGGCGGTGTGGAAAACTAAAAACAGGGACATGTCTGCAGTGGTTCTTGCCTGGAACTTAACAGATGTTTAAAATCACTATAGAGTGGTCAAGGTCGAGAGCTTCAGATCTTTTTGCAAGATATTCTAGGAAACAGGAGTGGAGCCTAGTTGCCTAGTTCAGTCCTCACTGAGGGAACACTGCATGTAATAATGTCTTGAGAGCGCACGCTGTAGCTGCACTCATGCAGAGACATGTAGGAGGAGATGTATGAACCGTGACACACAGCGTCCAACATCTGCGGAGTGCTTGTAGGAGCATTCATGTAGATAATGTCACCGTAATCAGTGGAGGGAAGGAAAAGTCAGTTACAAGGCGTTTCCTAGCATTCAGAGTTAGACATGATCAATTTCTGAAAAGAAATCCAGTTCAACTTTCAATTTCCTTACGAGGTTTTCCATGTGGAGCTTAAAAGGGAGATGCAAATCGACCAAGATACCCACATATTTATAGAAATCAACAAACTCAATAGGGACACCATTCGAGGATAAAATCAGAGGAAGAACTGCTGGGACTGACTTCCTGATTGAAAAAAGCATCCCTTTGATTTTGTCGGCATTTAGGACAAGTTTGAGACGGAACAAATCTGACTGGATGATGTCAAAAACAGATTGCAAAAGCTGGAAGGCCTTAGCAACTGATGTGGCGCGACAATAAACAACTGTGTCATCAGCATAGAAATGTAAGGATGCATCAGGGATGATCTGACCTACATTACCTATGTAGATTGTAAAGAGGGTAGATTCTAAGACTGAGCCTTGTGGTACACCATTGATGACTGTTAAATAACTGGAGGAAGTACCATTATGTTGAACACACTGTCTCCGATCTGAAAGATAGTTAGAGAACAATATATTCTATCATGTTTTTGTTTACTATGTTCATTTTGGACCTTGTAATTATTATACCTCTTTTTCACTTCTTGGTACTTCATTTTGTACTTTTATTGAATGCTTTAGAATATCAAATTTTTATTTTATTTTAGTGAGTCAAATCGGTTCTTATCCTGATAATTTCATTGCATTGCTGACCTTGTGTGAACCTGCATATGACAATTAAACAAACATAAACAAAAAAGATGCATGTATTTTTTTGATTTAGCAAACATCAGTGTCCTGCCCAGCTTTTGGGAAAAGGCAATACAATTACACCTGTGATAGAGTACGGTACATATCAGCAAACACTTTTTTATTACAGTTTCCTGTGTCTGTCTTGGGTCTGCATTTACATAATGAAATCCTTTGTTTATTATAAACTTGCACATTTGTTTCACCAAGGACCATTAAACATGCACAAAGTAGTTAAACGCAGAGGCTATGGCGCAGAATATAAAAACAACAACAACAAAAAATGCAAATGTAGCTCAGTTTTGAGATCTGGTCCTCCATGGACCGATGTACCAGCAGTGATGACAGGAAGTGTGTACTTGATCTGCTGTGTTCTTCCACAGCAGCAGGCAGGAAGCAGAGGAACACAAGCCAAAGCAGAAATGTGGAGGATGACACTTCATGTCCTCGCGTGAATGAGACTCAGGTGGATACTGAATGTGTGTGGGGAAACCGGAAATTAACATGCAGCAGATCAGATCAGGATTAGCTACAGAATAATTACTTGCAAATTCATTGAAAACAAAGGCAAAATGAAAGGTGGAGTCACAGAGGATTTGTTCTTCCCTTCTGTGTCTGCATTTATCAGATTATTCTTGTGTCTGTGCCCAACCATCGGCAAGCACCTCTCCTTCCTGTTCTGCACGTTCAAGTGTCATCTTGGAAAGCTGCATCTCTATTTGCCACCATCGCATGGTATAGACAACAACAAGCTCATATTTGTGGCAGAATTATCTTCTCCCAGCAACTCTCTGATGAGTTGTTGCTTCTGGGAAAGTTGCCAGGACAACAGGACTGGAGCTGGAGTGAAGCAAGCTTACATAATTATAAATCCCCGTCTTAGCTTTGTCAATAAGATGGAGTAACCCCACAACTAAGACAGCCCAAATTCAACACTGTTTCTTTCATTTCTTACTGGGTCGATACTGGGGTAATTGGAATTTTCATGACAGAATCAAATCCAAAAGTTTTGGGCAAAACTAAATGTATCTCGAACAATTCAGAAACAAAAATAGTGCAAGGAGTCAATAGTTATTTAAGTGGACATGATTCTCCATGGCGACAAAGAAAAACTGTTGTGCAAAACTTTTCAGTCGTTTTTAATGTTTTATTATTTTCTTGCAAGAAGTCAGACTTTCTTGTAATCATTTTAAAGTGGTGTTGTCTTCAGGTTTTCTGAACGTTTTTTCTTGTTTGAATTTTTGTACCGACTAAAAAAGTACAGTACTGTATTTTATTTTTGTTATCATCTTTGTTTCTTTGTTTGGATTGCTTGTGTTGTATGAGTTTTGGCATCTTGAGTTCTGTTCTTGAATACTACTAGATGTTGCTTGTAGTCCTTGTTTCCTGTGTAATCACTGATTTTTTCAGTTTATTTTATTTTATATACAGTAAATGATGAAGAAAAAATAAATTAAGTTCTCAAACAGAATTTGTTTAGTTGAGTATTCTTGAAATAGAAAACTTTACTAATTGGCTTTTCCATGTATGTGAATGTTCTTGTAAAGTGCCCTGAGACAACTTTATTGTGATTTGGTGCTATATAAATGAATTGAATTGAACTGAATTGTTTATTTCTACAGAAATGGGAGAAATGCAGAGTTTATACATAGTTCTGTATGCCTAGAGGTAGAAAACTAAGTAGTACCATATTTTTCACCATATAAGTCACATTTGTTTGCATAAATTTACAACTTATACACCGAAGCGACTAAAATACTCCCCCATATTTATGAACCAATTTTTGGTTGAGATCTGACGATTTCATTCATTCTGACATGGAAAATATTGAACACTACAATTTTCAGCTGCTAGAGGGCCCTCGAGCTATATGGCAAGCCAAGTGTCGCATTAATAGGTAAACGTGGCTATTAATGAGACACTTGGCTTGCCATAGAGGCCACCTTTGTCTCACTCTGGAACTCCTGGAGCAAATATCAAATCAGCTGCATTTCACTGCACCGCTCAGATGAAATGCAGCTGATTTGACAATTAAAATGCATTTATTAAAGAAAAGTTAAACTGAGACACACCTTTGCTATAATTTCGAGCAAAAAAAGGGTTTTTTAAGTGTTAATCTTGGTAAATTCTTGTTAAAGTCCTCTACTTCATGCTGCCACAGCCGCCATTTGGCAGCCCATCAATTTTTGGCACACCAGCCCACATTTCTGGGTGGTTAGTGGTGATGCATAATAGATGCGACATATGGTGGTACGGCGTGTATGGCAGCGAGTATCATACCTGTAAAGATACTGAGGAGGAAGTGACAGCATACACATATCTTACTAAACAGGAGTCCAGTCTTAATGGCCATCTTGACTATCTTCCTGTTATCATCATCTGTCAGTTTCATTCAACTCGTCACCCCTGGAGGTTGAAACACACTTAACGACTATGTATGTTCATATATTGCAAGCTTAGAGAAACTGTAAAACAGCACACTTTAAATGATATAATTTCCACTACACCTGCATTTTATTAGTCATCACTACACCTGATCTGATGCATGCTCAATAATCCAAGTAGAAAAATCTAGCAGGGTTAAGTCAGGTCCTCTGGATGGATTCTTTTGTTGAAACTGAATTTTCCAATAAAGAATCCATCCAGATGACCTGACTTAACCTTGTTGGACACCCAACTATCAGGTTCTGCCTTCATGGGGTGTTGAACCCATATGCAGGAGGATGACAGGAGGCGCAGGGAAAATCCAAAGTCTTTATTTACTAAAACAAAACAAAGCTAAGGCTGGCAGGTGCAGCAAAAATACTAAATAACTAGAGCTAAGACTGGAAACT
>JARVLU010001073.1:20893528-20915103 GCA_031762415.1 Simpsonichthys santanae | reverse complement strand
TTCATCTTTAAATCACTTCTTGGTCTGCTGCCTTCATACATCTCCTCCTACATGTCACTGCGTGATGCAGCTACAGCGTGCGCTCTCAGGACATTATTACCTGCAGTGTTCCCGCAGTGAGGACTGAACTTAGCAAAAGGACCTTCTCCTATTCCGCTCCTCTACTTCCTGGAATATCTTACAAAAAGATCTGAAGCTCTCGACCTTGACTTCTCTAAATGGCTTTAATCTGTTAGAATCCTGGAAAAAACCAATGCTGACATGTTCCTGTTTTTGATTTTCTACATCTGCCTTATAATCTGTCTGTTTTGCTAATTTGACATCTTTTTTAACTTTTTTAAAAAAATCTGTATGCCTCTCTTATGATTGTCTATTGTTGTCGCTGTTAATCTTTGTTGAAACCAGGTCTCTTTTGTGAATGAGTCCTCGAGGCTCAATGGGATTTAACCTGCCTAAATAAAGATTGAATATACAATATAACTAAATAAAACTGTATGAAGACAAAAATATAAAGCTGAAATCCCAATGTTGAAAATAAAGTCAAAATTCTATATTAATATAACGTTGAAACATTGAAGAAAATATTGAAATATTAAAGAACATAGTCAAGATCTTAGGGAACTGCATGTTTTTTTCTGTCTTCATTATTTGGCATTTTTGGTGTAACTCATTCTGTTGCCTAAAACACTAGGACGTTTTTTAAATGTTATTTACATTTGCAGTTGCACAGACAAATTATGTTTCACTCTCTTTGATGTATCTACAAATAATATCAAATACGATTAGGTACAGTAAGTGCCGTAATGGATTGTAGACAGGCTGAAGAGAGGCAAGTGAGCAACAGGATCCCAAAACTGTACTCAGCTTGTGGACCTGGAGGAGGACAGATAAATCCAAGAGGATGCTTCAGGAATCAAAACTAGGAGGACACAGAGAAGAACTGGTAAATATAACTCTTAGTTTTAGAGAACACAAGCTGGCTGTCACAATACCAGTTGGTATATAATGTTCCAGCAGAGAAGATAGCACTTCAGCAGTCCTTTATACCCCTGGAGCTCATTACTAGAATTAGCTGCAGGCTGCAGCTCATTGGCACCACCCTGCCACTCAGAAAAAAACACTGGACGTCCACAACATTAGGTTTAAGTACTAAAACAGTTACTACTAGTAAAACTTATGTCAATGGGAAAAAACTACTGTATTTTTAAGAGCATATGTCTATTGTTGATTCTTTTTATTTTAATCTTTATTCATACAGGGAGTCATATTAACACACAAACACAATGACTCATTTTCTATAGAGACCTGTTGTAAATATTCCTTTTAATCTTAAAATAAGAATGTATTCAATGTCATTCTTACAAAAAGTATTTCCATTTTTTACCTCAACATAATGACTTCAATATTGATGCTACAATTCTATTTGTGTTGCATAAAATACTTGTTCATTCTCAGAGTGACAGTAGCATTGCTTTGTAAACTAAACATCACTCAAACAACTCTCAAATATGGCATTTGGGTCTGAATTAATGTTACCACAGTTTTCTAAGGCTTAAAACAACAATGAGATAAGATATGTATTTTGTTCCATAAAGAGAATTGATTTAAAGATGAAAATATTTTCATAATTTCTATTAAAAGTTTAAGTTAACGAATTTGCATTTGTTAAGGGTGAGCTTTTAAAGTTGCGACAGCCGCAGTTTTAAATTGTACCAGTGGTGAGTTTTGATGTTTTTTGCATTTTAAAGGAAACAACAAAACAATCTATTTGCATTGATTCAAGAATCAAATGTTCTGGGAAACGTAGAAATTCATCATTAAGTATCTCTAGCCTAATCTTTTCCCCAAGGATGCCTCTGAAATCAAAGCCAAAGAGACTCTGCTACCCCATATATGACCGTACTGAAGGGCAGCATTCTTCACGATGCAGTCTGATTTTGCAGCTGCCCTGGCTGGATGTAATTTTCAGCAGCGCAGCAGGAGGGGACGACTGGTACAATGGCCTCTCTTGGGCAGAACATGCTCGTCTGTGCCAGACAGCTAGAATATTGCTCAAAATTGCCAGTAGTACATCATAAATGTGTTAGAGAGAACAGTGCTGACAGTGCCAGCAGTCAATAAGGCATCTGTTTCCCTGAGCATTCTTTGCACAGTGAAAGTGCCCTAAACAATGTGTTTCAGATGGGTGGGCGGGGTCTAAGATGTTTTATTTTTGGAGCTGAATTTGACTGATATGACTGAAGATTTCTGCCTTTTCTGGTTAAATATTAGTCAAATCGATTACAAAATGGAGGCAATCAATGATTTATAGTGACAAATGTTTGTAATTGTTAGGTTTATTCAAAGTACAGTGATAGATCCCGTGTATAACAGGTTTTGGAGAGCTTTTTGTAGAAAAAAATAAGAAAAATGAGTTGGATGTACATTTTTGTTTATGTAAATACAGTATATAAAGGATTTACAATGCTATTATGTACAAAAATGTTTTACTATACCTAAAATCCTCTATAAAGTAAGAATAAAGAAAAGAGTCAGTCTTTTTTTTTTAATCTGAATGCCTCAGACACTGTGAGAGTATGTTCAATCACCTCATGGGTTCTGTCATTTTCACAGTAATGCTGAAGAGGTGGCATTTTCTCATATCAAAGATTTTCACCTTTTAAACGATAAGTTTGATAATAGTTTACATTTTTATAACGGATTCTTCTAGAATAAGAGGTTTTTTTTTTTTTTTCACTGATGACAGTTTTTGTTTGGTTTAATTTGACATATTTAGACGTGCTTCATAACTCAAAGATAGTGGTTCATAGGATGAATCTGAAGTTTCTGAGGCAGAGTTTGGTGGTAAGCTGATGAACATGCAGTATCTTACTTGTTAGCTGTTTGAATGATTTCAGGCCTCATGTACACTATTCCAGATACAGTATTATATGAATTGAGGTTTTCTGATGTATTTATACCTCAGTATAAAAAATATACATAGAATAATGTAATTTTTGAGGATGGAGTTTTTTTTTTTTTTTTTTAAGACAAAATGAAGCTAAAATCATTTGGTCCTTTCTTTGCTTGGACTAGCTGTTAGCTTGTTACTTGGGTCAAAATTAATTTATTTTTCTTCAAACAGATGTCTGTCAAAGAGCTATCTAAAATGATAGGTATAGCAAGGCTTTAAAATCAATGTTAATCTAACAAGCAACTTACAGTCACAGCTAAATAATAAATGAGTGATCCTGAGTTTTGGAAAATTCTTAAGTGTAATGACATACCTCCTAAATTAGTACTGAATGTTAAGTTGTAGGTTTAACATTCTGGTTTCTTTGTTTATCACCTCCTAGTTGTCAAACAAGCACAACAAAGGCTCAAATTTCCAACGCCTTGATGTCTGGTTTCTGTTTGTGTGGGGGTGAATCATTTCAGCAGTAATCGACTAACAAAGTAAGACACACACAGCTGCAACGTCTTTGCAAATCAAGAAGTTAAATGATGAAAAATTTAATTGCACACACTGGTTTTTGTTATGTATACACAGGTGGTGCAGCAAAATTACAATGTCACAGCAAACACATGTTAAATATCTATCTACAAGACACAAAACCATCAGTAGCTAGCAAACTTGTTGGCTTTGAGGTTGCTAGTGAATGCTGATGTCGTTTTCTGTCTGACGGGAGGAGACACACACACAACCTGGTTTAATTTTTTTATCTTAGACTCAACCAAGTGTTACAAAATGTGCATAAATTCTGAGATCCAAGAGTCAATCTTTGATTTGTTTCACAGAAAGAGCTCAGCTAATGCATTGTACAGAGCATCAATCCACAGTGTTTTAGTGATTCTTCTCAGTTTCTCTAGTTAATTATTGATCCAAGCAGTGTTTAGATCTGTGAATAATTAACATGCCAGTGTTGTGGCCGTCAGAACTGGAGCGAACACAGCAACAGTCAAAACAGTATTGAGAGAGCTGTTAAATTATGCAGCATTACACTCACAATCATTTAGCAGACCTGCAACCAGTTTCTTTAGTATCACTGAATCCACAATGCAAACCTGGCATCATATTACATGCAACATTTCAAAATAATCACTGTTGTAATTATTTTGCCGCATATATTAAAACAAGGGTGTGCAGTGTAACACAGTGATAAGATTCAAATATTTTTTAACGGTAATTCCCCCATATGCTCAAAATATACAGGATGATAATGTCACTCTCTCTCTCTTTCTCTCTGAACTACTAAAAATGGATATAAACAAAGGTAAAATTATACATTACTGTATATACAATGAGTAAAGCACTGCAAAAACATTTTGAGTCAGAACAAACCCGTTTCTGTTATTATGTAACTTCTAAACATTTGATTTTGTGTGTGTGTGTGGGGGTGGGGTCACAATCTATAATCAGGGAACAGAGGACATCCTCTCATCCTAACAGCCTCATAGATAGAGCGGTTCATCTGTCCTGTTGAATGAGCCCGGAGGCTTTGGTAGCTTTTCCTAGAAGGCAGGAGGGTACAGAGAGGTGGGAGATGACCTGTGCATTGCTGAAGGCTCTGCATGCAAGATGGGAGTGGTAGATGTCTGACGGAGGGCAGAGGGGAGCTGATGATCTTGCCAGCTGTATTCACTATGAGTTGCAGAGTCGGCAGTAGGCTGTGGAGCATCCACCCCGCACAGTGATGCAGCAGCTGAGGTCAATGAGTGCATCATGAGGGCTGTGACTCTGGCTATCATCAACTTGAGGAGGAAGTTGAGGTGGGTATGAGTTTGTTTTGGGCCAGCGATGGGGTGTTATTGGTCTAAGAAAGATCCTCAGCGAAGAATTTGGTTCTGCTCGACCTTTCCACTGCCTCACCATCGGTGGCCTTATGGGCCGATCCTCTCCTGAAGTTGATCACATCTTTGGTCTCCTTCACATTCTTGATGAGGTTGTTAGCCTTACACCATTGGACCAGTTGGCCCACTGTTTTCCCGTAGTTGGCTTTTATTCGTTGTTACTGATGAGGCCCACTACAATTGTATCATTTGCAAACTTGATGATGTGGCTGGTGCTGTATAGAGCACTGTCGTGGGTCAGGTAGGTGAAGAGAAGCAAGCTGAGCATACAACCTTGTGGGGTGGTCAATATAATGATCTTGGAAGAGTCACCACCAACCTGCACATTCTGTGGCTGTCAGAGTTGGGCGTGTTGTTTGATGAACCCAATATGCAGGCAGGACTCAGAGGCAAGAGAAGTAAAAATAAATAAACACTTTATTGAATAAAGAATAAAGATGCTGACGTGGCAGCTACTGTACTTGCAAAACTAGGGAAACTCTCAAGGGAAACCATGGAACGGGAAATGAGACAAGACACGAGACGAGTCACAGACAATGCCCCGACAATGAACAACACAAGGACGCAGACTATATACACACAGTAACCAAACTAAATCACAAACACCTGGACCAGACACAGACAGGGAAACCAGAAGGTTTAGGGATAGGAACTGACCAACAGAAGGGGCCATCCCTACAGTGGTCTCGCTGACAGCAAGTCCAGCATCCATTTGCAGAGGATGCTCAGATGTTTCAGTCTCTGCATTAGCTGCTGGGGGTGATTGTGCTGAAGGCTGAAAGGAAATCCAGAAACAGCATTTGAACATAACATGTTTTTAGAGTCCAGGTGAGTGAGTGCTGAGTGGAGAGCAGAAATAGCATCCTCTGTGGACCTGTTTGGCTTATAAGCAAATTGTAATGGGTCATGGGAGGCAGTGAGGAGGGGTTTAATGTTCTCCATGACCAGTTGCTCGAAGTACTTTGACACAATGGAGGCCAATGCTATGGGCTGATACTTATTGTGGCTAGATGGGAGGGACTTCTTTTGGACTGGTAGTGATGTAAATTTGAAACATGTAGGGACAACAGCTTGGCTCAGAGAGATATTGAAGATGTTTATGAGGACATCTGTTAGCTTATCGGCACAGTCCTTCAAACCAGAAATGTTGGCTGGTCCAGCAGCTTTGAGTACATTGATTCTGGAGAGAATCCTCTTCATATTGCAGAAGCCAAGCATGGTCTGTTTGTTTGGGGAAGGAGGTCTTCTGTTTCAGTGAGAAGTTTTGTTTTTCAAAAAAGCCATATACAGTATATCAATGAGACTGTTTAGCAAAGTGATGTCACTCAGGTCTTTTGTGGGGACTTATAGACTGTGAAGGCTTGAATGCCATGCCAGAGTCAACTGGTGTTGATGAAGTGATCAGATAACTTCTTGTTATACTGTTGTTTTGCTCTCACTCTCAGTACACTCTGGTCAGTACACTCTGGTCAGTACACTCTGGTCTTGGTCTTGACTTGGTCTCGGGTTAGGTGGTCTTGAACATAACACTGAAACCAAGTCCAGTAAGTTATGTCCTCCAGTTGGAAATGTAACTTCTTGGTGGAGTTTGGCCAATAAAACCTTTAAATCTGCGTGGTTGAAGTCTCCTGCTGTACTGAGGAATCCATCTGGGTGTGCTGTCTGTTGTTCATTAATTGCTTGGTAGAGTTCATTGAGTGCTTCACTCCTCAAGCTATTGTTAGAACTTGGGGGAACATAATCAGCAGCGAGCAAAATCAATATAAACTTCAGTGGTCAGTAGAAGGGTTGGCATTTCATGATGATGACCTCCACCAGTGCTGAGAGATAACTGTTCACAAGTATCACAGAGGTAAACCGACTACCACAAATCTTAATTCCTTTGACTGACACAGTAGCATGTTAGCCCAGTTGGATGACAGAGTCCATGATGTTGTTGTTCAAGATCCTGTGAAGATAAATCACAACAGTTCTGCACATCATACTGAACAGATCTTAAGAGCTCTATGTGGTCCATTTTGTTGTCTAGTGAATGTACATTGTCCAGAATAAGGGAAGACGGTGCAGGCTTGTGTGGGATAGAGGTTAGCGTAGCCAGCATCTCTCCTCTCTTACCATGCTTCTGATTCATCATACAACACTTTAGGTACTTCTGTTCTGGATGAGACACAGTGGTGATGGTGAGGTAACCTGGCAGAGAAGACCCAGGTATTGAAGTCCTTCTCATATAGTAATTTTTGTTAGCTACAATCGATCGTTTGTGGTCGCCATCTTTAGTTGGGTTAACTGCAAAGGTTAGTTATAGTACATCTAATGGAAGTACTGTATTTTATTATAATCTTTCCTGTGGTTTATGAGATATTTTGCCAATACAGCCACAGGTAATTACTTGATTGCATGCAGGTGATTTAAAGCAGTTCTACATCAATTCACATATGCACACAAAATATTAACATGAATGACAACTTTTGCAAAACAAACATTAAAGTTTTTCAACTAATACAAATAACACATTTTACACTTTATCTTAAATAGCAAGCTGTTAGTAAAATATTTGTTATTGTTATACTTTTTTCCCCGTGCCATTAAGACACCTGCATCAGTTTAAGTGCAGAAGTCTTTTCACATTAAAGTATTTAGTGGGTATATAGTAAAACATGTATGTTTCTGAGTTACTTATTTCTGTATTTACACTATAAATATACTGTCGTAGAAGACTGCCAGAGGGAACATAAACCACAACAAGTCAAAAAGGAGGAGTAAACATCATCACTGGTTAGCAGTCGAACTCGTATATTTTTGTGATTTTAAATAATGTTCTTCAAGTAAAAATAAGAAATATAAAAATAAAAAATGTTACCATCATCCAAGATCTTTGTAACTCCTAGACAATGAGGAATGCATGCCATAAAATATACAGTATATTTAACTGTGTTTATATCAAGACCACAATGCTGTGGTAAAACATACAGACCATGCATACAATCACACAGTCTACTTAATGTACTAACCAGAAAAGTGCTTGTCAAGTACAAAGTACAAATAATTTGTACAATACATTAAATATGGATCTTAAATGGGTAGACAGCATTGTTCAATGTGGTTTTGTTCTCTTCAGGAAACTGTCATTGTTTCTTTTCTAAACATACAGTAAGTGTTGACACTTGTCTGAAGTCAGTCAGTTTATAATGGTACATATTTTACTGTTGCAAGATGCAAACAATAAAAGTAATCGACAGGTTTTCTGATCATCTGAAGCTGTCTTCATAGAAACCTACAAAATATGACAAGATTACTCTCAGAAACTATTGTGTCAATACAGTTTGTCCTTACAATGATTTTATTTTTAACTTTGATGTGTTTGATCATTTCGGGAGTCTGGACTCAACGCAACAAAATTTGATTTATAAAGCCCTTTAAAACTGGTCAACGGAACAAAGTGCTGTGCTGTCAAAAAACAATAAAACAAATGTACAATTAAATGAATAACACTAGAAATAAAGATAATAAGGAACAATAATAAAACCATAAAAATTAACACTTAACAGTAATGAAATCCAAAGAATAAAAAATGTGTTTTAAGCGATAAGTTCAAATCAGCTAGGGAGGATGCCTGTCTAATGTGAAATAGAAATGTGTTCCACAATTTTGGCCACACCACCCCAAAAGCCTGGTGCCCTTGGAGTTTACACAGTCAGGAGCAGCTGATCAGCAGACCTGAGAGAACATAGTTCTTTTTTTTAATATAATTTTCTTTAATTTGTTTTTCTCAATTTGTATGTTTTCTTTTGATTGTCTATTGTTGTCTTTGTTGTCTACTGTTAATAAAATCAGATCTCTCTTGTAAACAAATCCCCGAGGCGCAATGGAATTAACCTGTATAAATAAAGGTTGAATGCGTGAATTTTGTAACATCTGTAAACATGTGATTGTGGATGCACTAACACCAACATACAGAGCGCAGCTGAGTTGTAAAAAAGTGCTGCTGGGAAAGAATGGACCTTATTTTGGCCAAAAATGAAGGGAACTACATTTTACAACTGATTTTAGCTGACGGTCAAGTTTAAGATTGCCATCAATTTTGACCCATAAATTTGTGACAGTCGTTTTGATATACTGGGCGAGGGAATCAAGATGTAATGAGGTATAGAAGCTGTTGCATTACCAAAAACCATCCAGCTTTCTCCTCATTAAATTTTAAAAAATGCAGAGACAACCAAGCCTGAATCTCATCAAGGCAGTCAAATAATGGTCTGGTGGATAGGACATTATTTTTCTTTAGAGAAAGATCAATCTGGCTGTTGTCAGCATAGCAGTGGAAAGGAGTATTCCTGAAAATGGAGCTGAGAGGAAGCACATAGAGGGAAAATAAAAGAGGCCCCAAGATTAAACACTGAGGAACTCCATACAAGAGGGGTAGAAGAAGACATCACAGAGGCTGACAGAGAATGTTTGACCTGACAGGACCTGAATCACTCTTGTGCTACATACAGTACATGACTCTTGGGTCAGTGGTAACGTATAGAACCTTTGTAATTATCAGGATTCTCCCAAAGTTGGTCAGAAAAATGTTTTCTTTTAGCATCTATTACAGTACAGTCATCTCAAATAATGCTGCAGATTTCTTAAAATGTGAAACTAATAGTCTTAAATTGGGAAGCTTTGTGAAACATGAGCACTTTTAGCACTGATTGGAACGTCAGCGAATAATCTGTGCTGCCTGAATTATAAATCAAGAGAAAACAATTCTACATTGTTGCAGTGTGCGTAAGCAGAATGTTTGAGTTCAACTCTTGGCATTTACTTTTACCCACCGTTATTATGAGTTTCTACTTGAGCTATATGTTCTTGCAGTTTTCTTGTGCACTAAAATGGTGATTATGTCACACAAGTTCTATTTCTTTTTCAAATATACTTTATATTTAGCAAGAAATCCCACCTGCTGTAGCAAGCTGTCATTTAAGTGTTACTGCAGTCCTTGCTCTGTACATGTTATCTATTTAAAAAGCTGAAACCGTTTCTAATCAGACTTATATGCACTGTTACATCATATCTTAGTTTAACATCAGTGTGTTGAGGTTTAGAAGGTCATTTGCTGTAATTTTGAAACCAAAACATTTCACATTATTTATTTTTGTTTACCCTTTAGTCTCATTGACTCACGAGAATTCATTTTCAAGAGAGACTTGTTTGGAACCAGCTGATGGGGTAAGGGAGGGCCCAGAGTGGGGAAAATGAGGGTGGAGACAGGTGTGGGTGTTTCACCTTTTCCACCCACATTTTAATGTTGTCAGTCCAGGTTGAGTTGAACCTGCAAATTTTCAATCATAGGCCCATCTTCTCTAACCTCTGCACCACCACTCTCCATAGCTTAGTTGATCAAATGTTGCAGTGAAAGAACAATTTAGGGTCTGTTATGCTGTGCCTTTAATTGAATAATGCACTGAGGCTGTTTGGTGTGATCTTTAACTTTTAAACATTTTGTTCACATTAAACCCAAGTTTATCTTTTTAAGCTCCAACTGGTGAGAAATCTATAGCTTATCACAATTTATATCAGAAGCGTTCAGGAAGCGGTAAGTATTCTTTACCACACAATTTGAAGAGTCTTCTGCAAAGGACATTTTCTACAAGAAAAGCTTCAAAAGTCACAGACAGCTGAGCCAAGAAGAATGTTTTAGCTGCAGTGGTGTGATCCTTTTTTTTTTATGTATTGCATTCAGTGCAACTGTTGACATTTATTTATTTATTTATTTATTTATTTATTTATTTATTTATTTATTTATTTGTTTATTTATTTTTAATGCTAACATGTTTACTGGATGTTGTGTTTGTAAAATGTTGCACATATTTTCATGGATTTATTTTATGTATTTTGGTGCCAATGTCTCCTCTGGAGTACCCCAAAATGTGAGCAAATCCTACTTTAAATTCTGTAAAAGGAGTAAACAAACACATCTGCTGTTAGTGCCCGGCCTGAAGGTTGTTGGCATTAGAGATGTTTGACTGAGGAGAGCAGGAAAGTGGCGAGGAGCCTATCAGCACAGCCATCAAACTCAACACACAGACATATGGACTGCCTGTCAGTTGCAGTTATTAATTGGATATTTCCCTGCCTCCTCAGCAGCGCACAACATGCTACCCGGAGCCAGTATAATCAAATCACTAAAGTATAAGTAATGGTTGGCCATGCCCCACTGCATCCCCTGACTCAACTTTTAATTCTGCTGTGCTGGCTCAGAGGGGAAAACAATAGCATATACAGTATATTGAAATTGATATCTGTCACCCTCCAGAGTTTTTTTTTTTTCTTGATTGTGATGTATACATGTGTTGTCGGTGCAATAATCTTTGCTTTAGGGATGGATTACAGGGAAGGAATAAAAATCGTTGATGGACTCACATTCAATTATTTTACCTTTTTATGTGTTGAAACTTTCCTGATTTTATGTGTACAGCACTTTGTTGCAACTGTGGTTGTTTTAAAGGGCTTTATAAATAAATT
This sequence comes from Simpsonichthys santanae, assembly GCA_031762415.1. Lineage (NCBI taxonomy): Eukaryota > Metazoa > Chordata > Actinopteri > Cyprinodontiformes > Rivulidae > Simpsonichthys > Simpsonichthys santanae. The sequence continues at coordinate 20,903,769 of JARVLU010001073.1, read as the reverse complement.
ATTATTATTATTATTATTATTATTATTATTATTATTATTATTATTATTATTATTACAGGTAGTCCTCGGTTTACGGCGTCACCGGTTCACGAATTTCCGGACTTACGTTCGACCCCCGTTGAACACAATGAAGTCGGGTTACGAACTAAATGCATCATTACGTTTTTACGCACGCACTTGGATGTTGTACATAGTGTTATAAATAGTGTTTATAGTGTTTATATGTGTTTATGGATGAATGTGTAGTGTAGCGTGTTCAGTCCCATGACGATAAATGGGTGTGCGGCGCAGCGTTAGCATACTTTTACATGTATTTATTTTTGCGGTTTACGGTCAAAATCCGGACTAACGATCGCCACGTGCAATCACTTCTGGTTTACGTTCAAATCGGGTTACGTTCGGCCCGTAGGAACGGAACTTGAACGTAAACCGAGGACTACCTGTATTTATTTATTTATTTTCTGGTAAACACTCTGAGCAACAGGATTTTTCATTTGACTTGCTTTGTCTGTTTATCTAGTTGAGTAATGTATTTCTATCATAATTTGTAGACTGTGTTTAATGAGAAAAAATGAACAAAAATTAACTTTATAATTGATAAAGAAAATCTAAATCTAAACCTAAAATGCAACGAGGAGGAAAAGAAAAATAACGCTTAAGAAATAAAGAATAATATATTTAACCTTACAAAGCTCTCAACGACCTAGCTCCATCTTATATTTGAGATCTTATTGTTCCATATTTTCCTAACAGAGCACTTCAACTCATCACTCAATCAAAAGGAAATATGACCAAAAAATAAATAAAAAAGAAGAAGAAAAAAAAACAGCTAGATTATAAGGCAATGTAGAGTATGTCTATGACTTCTGTTGTGACTTGGCGCTATGTAAATAAACTGAATTGAACTGAATTTAATTTAATATACAGCTATTTGATGTATTTTCACAGGTAAACTGGGGGACTTCCAAAATCTTTACAAGATCAGAACTTTTGTTTGAAATTTCAAAAAGAATTGACTGGTTCAGAGAATGACATTAAAAGAATGCTTTCCAATTCTAAAATGTGCAGAATAGTATTTTTTTATTTTTTATTATTTAAGAAGAAAGTAAATGAAACACTGCATATCAGGATGCTCACAAAGCCCCAGTAACACAGAACATGACGCAAAACAAACTACAAAACATTTGAAAAGTATAAGGCAAAAAAATACAAGCAAGTTGAAATTCCACTTTACCTGTAGGGGAAAAGGACACAAATTTGTTGTGTTGACAAGGAACCTTGCCAAAGTTGCCAACGTTGATTTGTGCTGGAACTGACTTTACAGCTATCTTCAGGGTAAAGACCAAAGTCTAAAAGACTAAGAACACATCCTTGAGGGACCCCTGCGCTCAGTTCAACACAACCTAATGTCTTCTGGCTCTGTTTGGTTTATTTCATCTGACTGGGAAGCCCAAAATCCAGTCACGGGGAGGTTTCTAGCCTGAGCAGAAAAATATTTAATATGGAAAAAGATATTTGTAAAATTATTGATACGGTACTTGTTCACATGATCAAAAAACGTGTAATTCATAAAACTGATACTCAACCAACATTAGTGTATGAGTGTTTTATAATTACACCAATTTTTATTTTATTTTATTAAATGTATTTGGAACTCTTGCAGCTCACTGTATCCATGTGTTTTAATTAGAGTAGCAAATCATGAAGGGCCTGATTTCAGCCTACATTCATTATACTGAAATTGTTTTGTGAACAAACAATTAAACAATAACTGTCAAATCTATGAGACACATAGGAGACCTAAACCTAAGTACATAAACATTCAAATATAAGTTTCTGGGGTATTGGGTCAAAGTAGGTGAAGTACAGTTTATTATTCTAACAAGGTGCACTTTTATTTAACTAGTATTACACAATAATAATAATAATTATTATTATAATAAAAAAATCTAACTCATCTGATATTATTAGTAATTAGATTGAAATAGTTGTCATAGTATAATTTAACTGGTGAAGATTTTCAGCAGTGTCTTCATCACCTATTAGTCTGGTCCTGCAAGATTGATTCTAATCAATATTAATTAATGTTACTCAATAATGTGCAGGGTTTTTACTCTCCTTCTGCAGAGGAGTAAACCAAATCAATGAACTTAATGAAGTGTATGTTTAAGATAATGACCACCAGCAGCTGGAGATGCAGAACATCTGCTTACAGTACACAGCTGTGCTTTATTTCTCTTTTTATTTCCCATTTCAGAGAACATCCCTGTGACCACATGCAACTACATCAACATATGAAACTACATGTTGTATTTAAAATCTCTACAACAAGCAACATGAAATAATAATTTTACAAATTGTTAATTCACATCTGTACAAAAGGACATTATAGAAAATATAGTTTACATTAAGAAAGTAAAAGCACCCCTTAGTAAGTCTTCACTGCCAAGAATTTTATTTTACTACAATAAGGCTTATCAATAATTTGTTCAAGCATGTCCTGCTCTGCAAACAGAGAAATGATTGCTTTTGTGCAGACCTCTAATTATCTTGTAAATGAGAGTAGAATAACCAATATATCATTCTGAATCCAATAAAATGTTTGCTCAGAAACACTAAAATGATCCATGTGAAAAGGTCTCACAGCAATGCTGCATAAAAGAAATCGTATTTGACAGAGATGGGGATTTGATCACAGCAGTTCAATACCAGTTCTTTTTTTTTTTTTTTTTTTTTTTTTTTTTTTTTTTTTTCTTTTTTTTTTTCAGTGAAGTTCAATATCTGTGTCAGCTCATGTTATTGGCTTTAATCACATTCTGTTGAAGATATTTCTAACATACTGTTTACTTGTGAGTGTGAATAGCTCACCAACAAGGCTGGAAGTTAGATCTAACTTCCTGTTTGTTTCAAGTAGCAGGTGATTGGAGTGGTGTATTTAGTCATTAGTGGTCCTGTTAAGTACTGATTGAATGTTGGGGCTCTTATGTTGTTGTATTGTGAACAATTCATAAGAAAAGCAATATGTTCCCTTTCATTTATTTGTGATCTTCAAACTATTCTTACAATTGCTGTTTTGTTTTTTGCTGAAAAGGGGTGACAGTTAGAAACTGCATTTTTAAACGTGTCATTTTTCATCTAACTGATTTCATAGCTTTTGTGCTTTAAAGTCAGAATGGCACACAAATGGCCAAGAAACGCAACAGGATCTATAAAAATCACTGTGCATAGTGTGAAATTATTAAAAAAAATAAAAATATTAACTATGGTATTAACCTTTTGTTGTGTCTGCCTCACCAGCATGCAGATCACAGGGAACAAATATAACTAATGATACTGTTGTAATTTTTTTCTGGACGGTGAGTCTTTGACATTATTCCAATTCAGGTATGAAGGAGGACATTTTTAAACAGCTACATTATAAAGCAATATAAAATACTCAAATCAGGCACATGTCTGCACTGGTTTTTGCCATGAACTTAGTAGATGTTTGAAGCCACTTAGAGAGTTCAAGGTCGAGAGCTTCAGATCATTTTGCAAGGTGTTCCAGGAAACAGGAGCAGAGTAGGAGAAGGCCCTTTTGCCAAGTTCAGTTCTCACTGAGGGGACACTGCAGGTAATAATGTCCTGAAAGTGCACTCATAGCTGCACTCACACAGAGACATGTAGGAGGAGATGTATGAAGGTAACAGACCAAGAAGTGATTTATAGAAGGAAATGTACTAGTGAGAAAGTCTGCGTGAAGTTAATGATGATTAGTTAACCAGTGAATACAGGGTGCTTGGAGCCAATAAAGTTTTTTTTAATTAATGAATGAATTAATTTATTTTAGCTAAGGCTTTTTTCATGTGTCTTTTAAATCCTATAGAATCCGTAAAGTGACATCTTCAAGAGACTGTTCCCGAGTTTGAGTTCAGATTGTCTCATGCCTAACCTCAAAGCGCAGCTCATTGTCATACTGTACCTCGCTGTTAGAAAGAAAAGAAAATCCCTTATAAAATTGACTTAGAAGTCCAGTATTGTACTGTAGTTGAACAAGCTGTAAAGAAAACGTTGCAAGGCTGTAAATCCACTTCTCAGCAAGCAGCAAAGTTTTTCTGAATATTCCACACACAAACAGTATTATCTTATACAATCTTTGTTGTGAGGAAGTCACATCGTCTTCCATCATTTGGCCTTGGTTTAGCCGCCTCCTCTTTTCCTCCCGTCCCCTGGAAACACAGTCAGAGGAGGAACAGATAGATAACTAACACAATCACGCCCTAACAGCCCCTGCGGAACACCTTATCTTTTGGTTACACAGCATTTTTGCTGAAAAGCAACAGATGAATAACTCATAAAACATGGTGAATTTATGTTATTTTCTACTTGATGGCATCTGTAGTTTTACAAGAGTTTTACATTTAAGAAAAATGCACTAGTGATCTATAATTTTTCTAACACTCATTGAGCCATTCTGAGCAGGACAATAGGAGCTCACGTCTTGGGGCAGACACAGCCAGGACAGGAGGAAGCAAACTGATATTACATGAATGCATTGGCATCGGAAGTATCTGTAATGTGTGTGTGTGTGAGGGGGAGAACAACTGGTGGTTGGTGTGTGTGAGTGTGTCACACTAAACTGAAGATTTACTTGAAGTTACCTTCGTACAGACAAATAATGTGGTAGTTTAGTTTATAACTGTTGTATTCAGCTGCTTGTGAGGTCCGCCGCTGACCTTTATTCTTTTTTTTTTTTTTCATTCATTCAACCTTTATTTAAACAGATAAGTCACATTGAGCCTCGAAGACTCATCTACAAGTGAGAGCTGTTGGACAGACAATAAAATGTTTTTTTTCTAGACTCCATTTAAGTTTTGGAACTGGAATAAACTGTTTTACATCCTCTAAACACTCAGGGCAATGCTTGTCTAAATTGCATGTTTTCCAATGACAATGTTTAACCCTTTTTTCTGATGATTTTTCATGCAATCCCTATGACTGCAAAATGTTTGGAGTGCAAAACCCCGACATTGTTGTCGGAGGAAAAGGGGGTGCGTGTGACAGGTAATTGCAATCCAGCGCTTCCCACTGAAAATAAACAAGAGAAATGCGAGCTCTCCCAACATATTCTGCGAGGTCTGAATACATTTGTATAGACAAAAATAGACAAAAACAGTCCTGTGCAGCTGCAAAGCTTTATACGACCTATAAAGTTTTTATTTTATTTTAATATTTTCAATTGGATTTTGTTGTCTTTTGAGTATGTTGCACTTAGGGAACACTGCAAATAATACAAATGTAGAATGCTAAAAATATGCACTGCAGTTCATTATTTCATTCTGATTCATCTATCATAGTAAAAAAAGAAACGTGGGTTTTCAGCCTCGCCTGCCTCATCTGAAATAGAGGTTGGCTTTAAATGAAGGCGAAATTTGTCACTGACTGTTGCGATTGATTAACTCGATGAGTTCGTCTGGAACAGCATTGCTCACCCTTAAGGACTTTCTGGGTGTGGTGTTTTCCTCTTCTTGAGAGAGATGAAAGTGCTGTAGTCACACCATCTGCTTCACACAGTGTCAGGTTTTCTGCATAACTTGAAGTGTTGCGAGAGGGATGCTTGGCTCTCCAGACAGACCCCTGAAAATAAGCCAGGCTTCTTTACAACCAGCCAGGAACAAGGCGCACAGAGAGAGGAGCAATAGACGCCGGCTGAAGCACTTTCGTTTTGATTGTGCTATTGTGTGAAAATTGCAGCTTGACAAAACTGTCTTAGAAAAAAGTTGAAAAACTAAAGTTCGGCGCAAACGTGCATTAAAATGTCAAGCCCACTTCTCTAGGTTCTGATTTCTGGTAATAATTTCAGACTATATTAAATTTGATGAGTTCCACAGGTTTGTACAAAAGAGGTGAGATGTAGAAAACTCAGATGGATGAAAAGTGTGTGCTAACTTTTTGTCAGACTGATGCTGTGTTTTGTGTCACTGTGTCACAAAATTGTGAACACACAAACAAATCACTCCCGTCTTTGGCCGTTTGAACCTTTACTCATTAAAAAAAGGATTTGCATATGAACCATTGCATCATAAAACTATCATTTGACATGAAAGCAACGACAAATATGTACTTTTTTCCACCCCTTGGTGACGCTGTTCTACTTTTGTCTAATTCTTAATGTCCGTTCAAGATGAGATTTGTCACAGTGTTGACGCATCGTTAGTTTGTGTGCACAGTTTTTTTCTGTCTGTTAGCAAAATATCTCATGAGCCACAAGACAGATTTGAATAAAATGCTCAGAAAGTAATACTTTGATGTAGAACTCCAGCTGACTAACATCTGGAGTCAAACCAGTTGACCTATTGTTTGTTTGTTTGTTTGTTTCTTCTTTCTGCTGCTCACTTCCTCATGGGTCGCTACAGCGAACTAACTCGCACGAAGTCTTGGGAATTGTTTGTACAGTGAAGGCCCTTTATGACACAACCACAGACCCCTTGCTCAAGGGCACAGAGTGTGACAAATGAGGGAAACAGGTGTGGGTTCTTCACCTTTCCCACCCACATTTTTTGATATTGTTGCTCCAAAGAGGTTCCAATTGCTGACACTCTGCTCGCTTCCTTTAACCTCTGTGGCATCACTTCGCATAGGTAATCAACCTTAATGGATACAAACATCAAAAATTAATTTAACTCTGTCAGTTCTACCAGTTTTACCTAAAACTTGATGTGGTCATGAGGCTGATCCCCAAACATGCTGTGAGCACACACAGATCATGCAAGATCTTTGTTTAAAATCTGGGCATGCAAGGCAGCAGGCCCTTTGCTGCCAAAACCATTTTCTGTTCTGGATTCTATGTTTGGATCACCTACAGTATTTTTATTTATTTATTTATTTATTTGTTTGTTTATTTATGTTTCCATAGTCATCTGTCTTTGTTTTTTCAATGCTGCACTGTGTCATTTAAAATTATAGAGTCAGACAATTAAATATAATATACTGACTCAGAGTTCTTTAGTGTTTTTGGACCCCACACGCAAGAAAAGAAAAACAAATTGCAGCTTTCATAATGTAATACATTGAGTTTTGATTGTTTGCCAATTTCATATGTAGTCAGGAAACTGGCTTTGATATTCAGACATTACAAAAAATGCTATGTGTTGTCATCATTGTATGTTTCATTCAATGATGAAATTAGTTCTCTGCATTTATTCATCCAACCTTTATTTATACAGGTTACTCCCATTGAGCCTTGGGGACTCATTTAACGACAACAATAGACAATCATAAAAGAGGAATACAATTTTTTTAACAAGTTAAAATAAAGTGGTAACCAACAGGACAGTCAAAAGGAAAAAGTAGTGAAGAAACAACTAGATTATAAGGCGATGTAGAAAACTAAAAACAGGAACATGTCTGTGTTGGTTCTTGCCAGGAACTTGACAGATGTTTGAAATCACTCTGAGAGGTCAAGGTAGAGAGCTTCAGATCTTTTTGCAAGATATTCCAGGAAACAGGAGCAAAGATGTCCTTTTGCCTAGTTCAGTCTTCACAGAGAGGGCACTGCAGGTAATAATGTCCTGATTTAACCCCCTCACACCTGAGCCACACAGGTGGAGCAGTGGGCTGCTGTGTAAACACCTGTGGAGCAATTAGGGATTAGGTGTCTTGCTCACGGACACCACGACATGTGGGCATGGCGGGGAGTTAAACCTGTGACTTTCTGGTCCCAAGTCGGCTGCACCACCTCTACACCATCTCTGCCCTCACATGTTGGACAAGGTTACAAGTGAATGCCACTGTGAGCATGTCTGTTCAAACTGTTCAAATTCAGAGCAAAAGTTGTTCTACCAAGATTTTCTGGTGAACATTTACATGTTTTTATTTAAAAACATCCAACTATAAAACTAGACTTTCTAATATTTGGAATAAATGCTAGTTTTGAGTTTTATTTAGCTTAAATTGCTGCCTTACTCTCTCTAAACTATAAATAAGTCATTTGTGAATAATTTTAGTTTTTATGCTAAATGGGAGGAATCCTAACTCTGCTGGAGCTTTGGCTTTGTCTCTAATGGTAGAAGCTTTGTTAAGGACACAGCATGCACTTTGCGTGACAGTTTTCTCTAGACAGACAATAGATAACTGGAAAAGCTCCGATGAGATTAGTGGGATGTGAACTCAGCGGGAGACAAAGAGAGGAAAAAGGCTACCTTACTTTCACTCAACATGTTCAGTGTGCATCTGCAGGAAGCAAATGATTGATTCATCAAACCTGCAAAAATCAATAGAAACCTGCTAGAGTTGGCACTCATTGCATCAAAACAAAGAAAGTCCTGCTTGAAGCTGATTTAAACACTGACAATGTGAGAAAGGCAGAATGGTGGGACTGAAAATTCTTAAAAAATTATTATTATTATTTTTAATGTTATTGCTAAATAATATGGGGAAAACCCAAGATTGAGTGTTTTTACACACAGGGAATCTTACAAAAATCTATATATTTTGTTGCTGATTTAACAGCACTTAACCATGTTGTATTTGCAAAAGCTGCGCTAATCGGTTACAGTTGCTAGATGACAAAGCTGTGCACTATATCACACACAATCTGATTTACTTTCCTCCTCTGAGCGACAGACTCAGCACCAGAATTAAGGTACAAAGTCTTGTGAAGATTGTTGCTGTTCAAGGAAAGAATGTGGAAAAATAAAGTCTCCAGAAAAAAAAAAAAAAAGTTTCTTGTCAGAGTTTTGATTCATGGACCGTGTGACTCCAAATCCAGATCAAATCAAACAAGTTTTGTCAAACTCATTGTTTCTTATTTAAAAAAGAGACAGGCTTTAAAAATGAAAACTATTATTCAGTTAATCACTGTCCATTGATTTTCCTGTCACAATTTGGTGTAACTATGAGCCTGCTTTCCATTCAGACTGAAGGGAAAATCAATAAAACCGCTGTTGTGCATATGATGATGTTCTTGTCAAGAAACCATATAAAAGGTAAGCAAACTTAAAAGTTGGTCTAAATGTCTTTGTGTCTAAAATGGTGTATATGTACAGGGAGTTTTATAGCAAAAACAGTGCAGCAATATTATCATGCTGCAAAGTGTTTTTCTTTAGAAAAATAAGTATATTTTAAATTTTCTACCAGCTTGGTAGACCATGCACTTCCACTTATGGAATAACGCAAAGGGCACAATGGAAAGATGAATCACTGACGCACAGTGCAGAGACAAAATGGGTCGGCACCGAGGTCAAAGGAAGCCGAGCTAATGCACAGAAATGTCATTTCCAAACCACCAGAGCTGTTGGGTAGCTGCTGTTTGTGAAAGAAGTGGGTGCAGCTCTGCATCAGTCTTGAATCGAGATACCTCATTGTTGCCACAGAGATGCAGTCTGTATTAGTGGTATAAATACCCAGCGCCAGTACATGAAAGGAAATGTAACAGCAGAATCTGATCTGAGGCAGACAATATAAAATCACCAGTATCAGTTGTTCCCAGCATCATGCCAAATACAATGGTAATATATTTAGCAGTGTAGACAATATAAATACATAAATACACTTTGAATTTAAAGGGTAGCAACCCTTAAAGGAATGCATAGTGTCTGCTACCTTTCATGCCAGAGTTTGACAGAGTTGCAGCTATTTTGGTCAAACCTTAAATAACAGTTTGCATGAACTCATGTAGATGTAGAGGATGTCCCTCGTCTATTGCAGGTGTTTGGTTCTGGACCCCCCCGGCGTGTGCAATAAATGAAAATATGCAAAGTAGCAATGCTATATTTATTTTAGTATATTTAAGGCTTTTGAAACCCTTTCCACACTCTTACAATTTTCTATATTCTTAAAGTGGGGGATTCGCAGGAACACCTCATCTACACAGACACTCCGATCAGAGAGCGAGGCTGGACACAGTGGAACTGTCTTCAGATTTAATTCAGCACACTCCAACTTCCAGACATCTTGGTGTACATCACTTGTTGTTTGTCCTATTCTCTACAACCTGTTTCTGACTTTACCTCTGTCTGTCTGCTATCTGAAATAAACAAACACAATATAACTGAAAAGAATAAATCAAGCACATACTGTAGTAACTTGAGGCTTAGCTTCAACTTAAATGACTGTTATGAAGTCATTTACACCAGAAGAACACCAAATGACATTCCTATAGGTCTTTTGCAGACACGTGACTTATGAATTCCAGCCGCCATACTGGGGGGTTACGCAGATAACGGTTCAGGTAAACAAACAGAGGAAGTCCGTGGTAAACA
>JARVLU010001073.1:20845793-20858328 GCA_031762415.1 Simpsonichthys santanae | reverse complement strand
GGGGACTATTGTTTTACACTATTAATATGTAGCTTATTCTTAGTTTATGTCTTAGATCCTTATTTACTGTTCCTTTTTACATTTAATATTTTTGATATTGTTGGATAGAACTGGGACTCTGTGCATACAATTTTTTCCACCTCATGTACCACATTGATTCAACCTTTATTTATACAGGTTAATCCCATTGAGCCTCGGGGACTCGTTTACAAGAGAGACATGTGATGCGAATGACAATGAAATCTACTTGAACTTGAACTTGGCACTGCCTCTGGAGCCAGGAACCTCTGGAAAGACTGGAAATCCTACACAAATGGATTGTTTGCTGATTATTTTTTGTTTTGGATCATAGTTCATCAATTTCTAATGAACATATGCAGTACACATTCAGCTGTATTCATTACTGAAAACCTATTAAGGTGCAGCAGACCAATGACTAATACTGTAACTAATGATCACACTTTCAAAAATATGCTAATTAGAACCACAGTCTTTAATGGAATGCATATCACCTACCCACTTGCATGATGCACAAGCTGTAACAAAGGTCTCATTGGATCCTGCTTGGAGTGTGCTGGGGATGACTCAGCTAAAACTTTAGCTTAGTCGCTGTAAAGCTGACTGATTGATGGCCACCTTTTTGTTTTTAAGATTGATGGTCGGTGGTAAGATGCCTTCTAAAAAAAACTTGTCAAAGTTGTGGGTTAAAGCTGGACCAGCATGAACAAAATAACTTCAAAGAATGTTCACATTTGATTCATTCAACCAACATCGATCTTTACCAAGGGAAGTATTTTTTTTGTAAACAAACCGTTAAATATTTTCTGTCATTGTGGAAGATATAAGTAAATAATTTATCATTTTGCATATACTGTATTGTGTGACGTGAAATTAATTCAATAGTAACCACTTTCTTTCTTACAGCTATCTGGAAGGCCGAGCATATCGGTAAATAAACTGGATGCAGATAGTTCCAATTTCTCAGCAGAGATGTGAGGACAATATGTTGCTTGGATTTTTTTAAATTCATGAGTAAACAATTGTTTCTCATTGTGCATCTAATGGTCCATTTCCTGAAACCACCAGCCTTCATTTGTCCACTGAAATTGTTTTATTATAAGAGTAAATATCTTGGCAGGTATGTTTCCATGCATTCACCATTAGCTGTCACGCTAACCTGAAACAAATAAATCACTGTCATTTGCTAATGAATCCATTAGGATGTATAAAGAAAAGGTTTGAGCCTTCAGGCCATGTGTTTTAGACAGGATGATTACTATCTTTGCTCTTCTGATAGTCCACTGTACTAAAGAGAGAGTCACAGAAGCAACAACCTGCCTTTATTATAATTGAGATAATGGTACAACAGTGATGTCGTACAAGCCAATAATGAAAGGCTTCAGTCAATAATCATTGATCTGGGAGTGTTCTCATTAATGTGTGAGGTTAAAGCTTAGTGTCTTAGAGTCAAAACAGCCAATTATTGTCAAAATAAATAATCACTGTGTGTGGGGTTTTAAATGCTAAAGGGGCAATTTATATCAGGTCAGCTAGTGTTCAGGTGAATGTTGAATACTGTAAGATAATGTTTTATATATTATTCTTGAAAGCAAACACAACGTTGTAGGTCTACAACCAATAAGAAAATGTTTAAAGACCTAGCATTGTTTGGAGGAATGCCCATCATTAATCGTCAAATACAAACTAAAATTATTTTATGTTAATAAGCAGGGTTATAGCTGTTTTGGTAACACTTGAAAATAGTTTGAGTGATATCAATTGATACTGAGAGATTGACTCCCTCTGCACTCGGTAGGCTATTTGTTGGGGGTAACTGACAACTACCAGATAAAACTTTAGCTCATTATCTGTAAAACTGACGGTTATTGCTATTTTTGTGTTGGCCAATATTAACAGCAGTGACTATTTTGAACTGGGTTGACCGAAAATTAAAAAAATAATAATAAATGAACAGCACGGTGGCTCAGTTGGTACAGCTGTTGCCTCGCAGTGAGAAGGTCGCTGGATCGTATCCTGGCTTGGGACCTTTCTGGGTGGAGTTTGCATGTCCTCTTCTTGCAGATAGCCAGACAGAAAGATAATGAACGGATGGATAGTTGTAGATGATCATCCAATTCATGTCATTTATACTCCACCAGTTCACAACAGAAGTCTTTGCAGGGCATTTACGACCATTGAAGACAAATAAAAATACATTTTCAATCAATACAGTCCAATTTGTAATCATGTTCACATATGAAATTCCAATTAGTTATAGTTGTCTAAATAAAGTCTGCAGATTGCATCATCTTCACTTGATCCCCCACATCGCCCCCTACCCCCATCCTGAGTAGTGGCATGCACGACATCCTTTTAACAATAAGAAACCTCTAATAAGCCAGGATCAGGATTAGCAACCACCTTTTTTGACTTTTTATAATTTCTATGGAAACAGACTTTTGATAATAGTTAAAAGTACAAACATGTAAACCGAATATAAATAAAAGCACAAAGATGTTTGGTCAGCATGTCCTCTAGCAGTCCAAGAATATAGCAGCATGTGTAAAGCTTAGCTCACAAATCTCAATCTAACATTTAACAAAACCACCACTTTTCTGAGAGCGTAAAACAAGAAAGCAAGGAAAGATTTAGGTCTAAACACCCTAAAGGGTAAAGATAATCCAGGTTCTTAAAAAAAAAAATCAGGAGGGGGCCAACAGAATTGCTGTTATGGGTCCAACGGCTCTGTGCCTGTTCTCATTGAGCCTGCTCTGTAAAAAGCCAACCAGGAGCTAAAAAAGCCAATGCCTCATAAGATGTACTTCATGAGGAGCCGATAGCCAAAAGAGTTGTCTCTTTTTGATGGTCTGAGACAAATGAGCCGATTCGCTGAAAAGCCCTATCATTAATTGTTGTCACAGAACGGCACGGTCTAAATACCTTATGAGCTGTACATTGGAAACCCAGGCTGCAGCAGTCACATGCACACAGAAAACCTGCAGCTTGCTGGAGGACAGGTGATCAGAGATGGTGACAAACTGACTTGAGGAGCAGCTCAGAAAGTAAAAGGTCAAACCTTGACAGATAGCTAGTTATAGGTTAGAGTTATGTTTGTGTCATTTACCTATGGCAGGCATTTTGAACTGCGGTGACTCTAAACTTAAATCAGTTCTAGACATCCACTGATAACTTTCTGAAAGTTTCATTAACATCTGTTCACAAGTTAATGAGATATTTTCTTAACAGATAGATACATGCACACACAAAACATTAATGCCTATATTTTACCTTTTGGCAGCAAGAACTAAAAACTATTCCACATTTAAACTGGAGCTGTAGCACATATTGTATGCATTATATGTATTAGTGCAAAATCTCACCCTCTGAAAGAGGAAGGAATACTTTCATTCTCCCTCTGATCATTTTCAAATTTCAGACATGTCAACCAAAAATGAAAATATGCAATGTGCAAAACTTGCATTTGCATGCAAATGCCCTGTATGATTTTTTTTCGCCCAAAAGCAGCCAAGAGGAACAATCATTTAATGGATGCAGTTTGACATATTGTGCATTTCTGTTCAACTCACTAATCCCTAACAGTGTAATTGTTGGAATCACACAGGATTGTCAGAGCATGGAAAGGCCGTGGTTAGCTCTCGTCTTACACCGTCCAGCTCAGTTCACAGGCATTTCCACAGCACCTTTAGTGTTGCCTTCTCATTAGTTCCTCAGAAGACTTGAGGTGCTATCCTTCCATTTAAGCTGATTATTCATCTCAAAGAATGGGCTACTGTTCTTCTTTGTGACACACATAAAGGATGCTCTCAAATATAAATTAAGAACTTATATTCAGGAAAAAAAATCCCACAAGGTGAACTTTCAGACAGGTATACGTGAAATATTAACATTTAGTTTTAAATAAAATTCCATTACAGTATACTATTCAGGTGCACTGGAAAATGTTTTATTCAAGTGGGGAGACTGTAATAAAGCTCTAATTAATCCATTACTTTAAAGTCATTTAAGATCAAATACATAACTGTCAATGGTTTATTTCTCCTCATAACGCCACAGTTTTGAGTATTGTAGGTCACTGTTCCATTGTGTCATAGCGCAGTACTTTCAGGTACTTCAACTGGTCACTGATCTCCACAGTTTTGTCACACTGGTTAGTAACTGCAAAAGATTAAAGTAATGACCTGAGCAATGCCAACGCTGAAAACTGAAAATCACACTCTACATAGATTATCATCTTAAATGATAATCAATGTAGACTAGAGCATGAGAAGATGGGCCTGTGATCAGAAGGTCACCAGTTCAGCTCACTGGGCCGACAACAACATCAAAATGTTTGTGGGAAAGCTGAAGCACCCACACCTGCCTCCACCCTCTTTTGCCCTACTCTGGGCACTTAAACAAGGTCTGTTAACCCCCACCATCTGCTCCCCCCAGTGCCCTGGATGGCAGCTCTCTGCTCCACACAGAGGACTGTGGTAGCTTGGCAGTCTGTTGTTGCATCAGGAAGGACATCTGGCATAAAATCAATTGCCAAGTCTTTGTGCGACTTAGTTCGCTGTGGTGACACCTGAGGCCAGATTTGGCCCGGCACGTCATTTTATGTGGCCCCGTGAGAGCTTAAAAGTTCTGATTGTCATGTAAAAATAAGTCAAAGGGGTGCAATGACAACTAACTACATTTCCCATAAAGCATGCCGATTATGTTTCCCGCGAAGTAACAGCATCCCACCACTAAACTGCAGTTTTTCCACATGAATATAATTTTCCGAACAAGCGGAACTGAGAAATATAAACAATGATCCCAAAATGTTCAGGAAGAAAAAAATGGATGCAGATGGAAGGTTGTTTCAAGAAAGATGGGAAGTTGAATACATGTTTGTGCTTCAAGGAGAAAAACTCATTTGTCTTTTGTGATATGAGGAAGTGGCGGTCGTCAAAAAGTACAATCTACGTCAGCATTTTGACACCAAATAAAGAAGTATGCCAAAGTGAGCCTTCAACTCTAATGTTGCTATTTTGGGCCCAGCTCTACTTGAAAAAATAAAATAAAAAAACATATCAGGCTGCCTTCAGGTCCAGGCCTCCCTTGCAAAAGAGATCTGTGATCTTAATGGGATTTGACTGGTTAAATAAAGGTTAATAAGAATATGATTGTCTATTGTTGTCTGTACCTCATCTGTGTTCTTTGTTTAAACCAGGTCTCTCTTGTAAATAAGTCCTTGAGGCTCAATGTGACTACCCTTAATAAATAAAGGCTGAATGAATTGGCGTAAGCTATCCAAGAGCAACAATGCTTTATATTGTTGCTAAGTCATCCTACAAAATAATTACTCAATATTTTAGACAGAAAAAAAAAATCCCTACTTTAACAAAATAGCCACCATAAACAGTTTATACAAATATTTGAGGTTCATTTCATTTCATCTTATTTTCAAGCCTATAGGTTTATGTGGAATCTGAAGCACTTTGGCCTTAGCAGACGAGGGAGGAGTGAAGGAACACCACTCCTGTGCTAATCACACAATTACTAACTTGTCGAGTCACTCTAAAATAAAACAAGATTCTGTTATCAGGAAATCGTTGTTAAAAATATCAGAAAGACAATTGAAATACTGACAACGTGATATGTGTACTGATGTGTTACAAGCTTTTACATCTCTATTTTGGACTCTAAGTGATTTGTGTTGATGTACAGTTCACATGAAAAAAGTTATACATCGCTGAAAAAAAAGAGATAACTATGCATTCGAGGTTTTCATCCTTCAGGATGTCCTGTGGCATAAAGTTCATGACTTTGTGAGAGATGTCTACAGTTTTCCTCTTAATCGTCCCATTACTGCAGCACACCCTGAAACAGATTAGAGCAGTTATTTTTGAAAGGGCAGATGTGGTCGTCTTCTCTCATCCACCTTAAGGGATACGTTAGAGCAGAGCATATCATTTTCACACCAGCGCAGCAGTAACTAACACATCAACCTTTGATACTTACTGTACACCACAACAGCAGTGTTAAGAGATTAAATCTGAATACTTGAGCTGTAAATATTAACAAGACATAAATCTCATGAAAACAATTATGTGTGGGGTTTATGTGAGTGCTTATACAGTATTCCTTTGAAGCAGGTCCAGATATTAAAATCATACGACTATGAAAGAATCCTGATGTCAGCACGTTCAGACCATCAGAGGGTCTCCGACTCTTCAATAATTGATAAGAACTAATGGCTTTTATGCTTCTGCTTCTAGCTCTATTTGACATGTAAGGAGATAACGACTGTAAAAGGGAGACACTGGTATTATATTCTAATTTTAGAGCTGAAAATGAGTTCTTATTTTATGACATTCACTGACCTGTCTGTTTTTAACGTGCACTACCTGTGTCTGAAATATTTAGCGTACAACTGCTTAAGGAGGGCGTTCAGATCTTTTGAGGTAAGGTTCTGTGTAAAGGTGATGAATAATTAATATTTAACCTGTTGCAGATAACGATTTGAACAATTGCAGTTTGAAGAAACAGAATTTAATTCTGACTAGATTGATTATTAAATGTTGGCGTGAGTGGGGTCAAGACCAAAGTAGATTCCTGACATATTTACACAACTCCAACCTCTGAGCATCATAAAATCATATTGTATTAATAGTGTTTATTGTAGAATTGTATTGTATTAACAGTGTTCATTGCAGAATTGTATTGTATTAATAGTGTTTATTGTAGAATTGTATAGTAATAGTGTTTATTGCAGAATGGTATTGTATTAATAGTGTTTATTGTAGAATTGTATTGTATTAAGTGTTTATTGTTGAATCGTATTGTATTAATAGTGTTTGTTGCAGAATGGTATTGTATTAATAGTGTTTATTGTAGAATCGTATTGTATTAATAGTGTTTATTGCAGAATCGTATAGTATTAGTAGTGTTTATTGTAGAATTGCATTGTATTAATAGTGTTTATTGTAGAATCGTATTGTATTAATAGTGTTTATTGCAGAATCATATTGTATTAATAGTGTTTATTGTAGAATTGCATAGTATTAATAGTGTTTATTGCAGAATCGTATAGTATTAATAGTGTTTATTGCAGAATCATATTGTATAATAGTGCTTATTGTAGAATCGTATTGTATTAATAGTGTTTATTGTAAAATCGTATTGTATTAATAGTGTTTATTGCAGAATCATATTGTATTAATAGTGTTTATTGTAGAATCGTATTGTATTAATAGTGTTTATTGCAGAATCGTATAGTATTAATAGTGTTTATTGCAGCATTGAATTGTATAATAGTGTTTATTGTAGAATCGTATTGTATTAATAGTGTTTATTTCAGAATCGTATTGTATTAATAGTGTTTATTGCAGAATTGTATAGTACAGTATTAATAGTGTTTATTGCAGAATTGTATAGTACAGTATTAATAGTGTTTATTGTAGAATCATATTGTATTAATAGTGTTTATTGCAGGATCGTATTGTATTAATAGTGTTTATTGTAGAATCATATAGTATTAGTGTTTATTGTAGAATCGTATTGTATTAATAGTATTTTTATAGAATCGTATAGTATTAATAGTGTTTATTGCAGAATTGTATTGTATTAATAATGTTTATTGAAGAATCGTATTGTATTAATAGTGCTTATTGTAGAATCGTATTGTATTAATAGTGTTTATTGTAGAGAGACAAGTGTTTATTGTAGGGGGCATGGTGGTGCAGAAGTTAGAGAAGGTGGGCCTGTGGTTGGAAGATCGCTGGTTCAACTCCCTGGAGCGACAACATCAAAATATGGGTGGGAAAAGTGAAGAATTTGCACCTGCCTCCAGTCTCATTTACTCCACACTGAGCCTTTGAGCAATGCACTTAACCCCTCAACAATCTGCTCCCCCGGGGATCCTAGATAGCAGCTCTCTGCGCCACACAGAGGGTTGTGGTAGCTTGGTGGTCTGTGGTTGTATCAGGAAGGGCATCCAGCCTAAAAACAACTGCCAAGTCTTCGTGTGAGTTAGTTCTCTGAGGCGACCCCTGAAGAAGAGAGAAGCCAAACAAAGAAAAAATATTGTAGAGAGACGAGGACGGTGACTCCAGGATGAAGAGCACAAAGGGAATGAGGTCCAGGCAGAGCTACAAGGGGACATGAGGGCACTGGAACTCAGGAGGACCAGACCCAAGGAACTTGAGGTAAGGAGCCATAAAGTATCCAAGTCAGGTCCTCTGGATGGTTTAAATTTGTTGAAATGTTTTTTATCTTTCATCTAAAAGTCTTCATCAGTGCCAGGAGCCACAACAAACTCAGTCTTACAAATAGCACCTTCACATAGCGGGTTAACCAGTTTGATGGTGCTCAGATGGTTTCTGCAGTCCACCCTCTCCCCCGCCAACTTATTTGAGGAAATCCAGGCTAAAGTGGTTCAAAATATCCTGATTCATGCTCAGTAATCCAGGTAGAAAACTCCAACAAAGTTAAGTCATAGAGCCATAGAGTATTTGTTAAAGATCATAAGAAGTCGTCACTGGCTCAGAGTTAATCTTACGTAGAGATTATACAAGGGCTGTACCATTTAGTAACCAACAGTCCAATACAGTACTGAGTTCTGGTTTGACACTGCATCAAATATTGTAGGGAGCTCATTAGCTGGATCAGGAAGAGCCGGGACCAATAAGCTCCACCTGCCACTCAAGTGCAGCAAGAGAAATGACAACAGACAAACAAACAGGAACTGGAATACTCAGTATCTCCCTCTCAAGAATCACCTCTCGACAATTTACCAGTAGGTATTTTTTGAGGGTGAGTATGATAAAAGAATGAGATTAGACTGGTGTCCAGAATTAATGACTGATAGATCCATTACCTTTCTTCAGGGACATAACCCTCCTAGTCTAAGATGGAACCGTGTTTGTTAAATCTTGGACACATTTGGCAGGAAAATCATAATATTTCTGCTTGTAATGTGAAATTTAAAATTATGTAAACTTTATTTAAAAAAAGATTATAAAAGATCAGATTCAAACCCTGTTTTCCCAAATTGAGTTTGTTTGTAGAGCTATCTACAACAGGTAACATATTCATTGTTAATAATCTTTCCACAACCCTCTACTCTGAGAAATTTAAACTACCCCTTTAAGATCAAAATCCCTTATAAAATGTTGTAGTTGTGGCTTGTTCATTTTATCGTTTACACTAGTTTTGAATTTGCTTCCACCGCTTCTGTTCTCTGGACAAAAATTCCAGCAGAACCATTTTCTTTTAGGAAAAAAAAAAAAAAAGTTAACATTTAATACTTGACCCAACAATTTTCAGTCAGGTCATCTGGACTGTCCAGATGACCTGACTGAAAATTGTTGGACTGTATACCTGGATTGTTGAGCATGGACTTTGTTGGTTTTACGACTTGACTTCTGTAAGTAAAATTTTATTTAACCTCTGTGATCTCATTCTCGATCAGCTGTGGCGTTGCGTGGGCTGTTTGGAATGCAATAAACACACAGTATGGATTCATGCACATTCTTTAATTTTCTTTTGTTGTTGTTAATGCGTGGGTAACAATGCTCTGATTTACAGTAAGTATTTCAGTCAGGCATAGCTGATTATTACTCTGATGTTTTTGCTTTGCAGCACTGTCGTATACAGCAGTGGCAGCTTACTGCCTTTGGTTTTCCTTCAGAAGACACATATCTAATCAGACATCTCTGTCATTTCACAAACAGCATCAAAATGCCTTCAGAGCTGGAAAGTCTTCGATTTTAATAAACCAGATTCTTTGAAGCAGATGTTTTAATTTTAACTGTAAAAAAGTAAAACAAATCAGAGAAAAATGTACACAGAGCATCAGTCAAAAGTTTGATACACCTGCTTCAAACTTTAGAGGGGTTTTGTAGAGATTTACCTAGAAATGATGACATGAGTAAGACTCTTGTCGCCACTGAAAATTTAACCCTCCGTCAAACCATGCAGAATTCTTTTGGCTTTATCCCATCTCAGCTCAGACTGTTTTCTACTTTTATGTCTGAATTTCTCCAGCAAATGACACAGACGTTCTGGGGTTGATGGATTCTGCTACCGGTGCCTTGTGTCTGTGTGTACATGTGATAAGGCAGATGGTTGTTAAACATGGCTGACATTAGTCAGAGGTAGGGGCTGAGATTGAGGTGAGGCAGTCTAAACAGATCTGTGCTAATGGCTCCGTCCCTCTGTGTCTGCTGTGTACTGAAGCCTAGAGATAGCTGCGGACCCTCCTCCTGGAGTACTGCTCCAAGAAAATTACAGGCAGATAACTGATGAGAGGCTTTAAAATTTGTCAGCTCATCCAATATAACAACAGGGCCATTAGTCTTTTTTTTTTTTTTTTTTTTCACGGCAAGCATTAAACTCATATTAAATTTAGCTTTTATTTATTTGTCCTCACTTGAAATTCTAGTAGAAGCAGCAACATTAGGCACAGTTTGAATTTTTTGAAGCAGCTGTGGGTAATCAGTATTTTAGGTGCAGAAGACAGCAGTCAGAGCAAAGTCAATATTTTCTATGAGGTATTCTCATGGGGAAATGAAGCTAACAGCTATATGGATCATATAAAACAGGTTAAACTTTTTAACATATATATTTTTAACATCCAACAAAGTTAGAAGTTATATCCTGATCCATCAGGATATAGTTTTAGCAAATACTGTATTGGGCATTTTTGTGACTTTGATTTTCATTATAGAGATTCATTAGGTATAGAGTAATACAATATTTACCTCAAAATAATAGCCACGTTACTACCCATTATCACATGCACAAAGGTGACAGTATTAAAAGGTAAGCACAAAGCTTCTTGCATGAAAAACAAAATGTTTAAAAAAAAAATCCAACAGATTTAGTTGTCTTTGATTTAATTGACCAGGGTTAAAATCCCAGATGTGTCCGCACCAGGCATGTTCCTCCTCGTGTATTCTAGGTGGAGCAGTGGGCAGACAGGTGGTCTCATCAATAGTTCCTGACACCAGCTCTCTTCCTGACTCAGGAGTCTCACCTGTTCTCAATTACTTATCAGTCCATCTGCTCCTTAAGATCAGCTCAGACCTCATTTTATCACTGGGTCATACAACCACATTATTTATTATTGTGGCCATCTTTTGCTAGTTTTTTTGTTGTTGTTGTTTTATTTATTTTTTATTTATTTATTTTTTTACTTTTTGCGATTGTAAGAATTTTGTACTTGCTTTCAACTCGACCTCTCTTTGCAGAACCAACCTTGAACTCTTTCAATACAGGGAGCTGAATTATGGAATGGTTTGGGAAATTATGTTAAAGTTGTAGACTCTGTGATTATGTTCAAAAAATGATTTAAACTAGAATGTTCTTAAGATACTAAAACTTTTAGTTGGGTGTTAATGTTCTAGATAATTGTCGATTGTGAAAAGTTACTTTTTTGATTTGGTATTTATAGATGTTTAAGGTTTAGATTGATTGTTTGAACTTGATTGTTTTGATAAAAGGGGCATATAAAATAAGATTTCTTCTTTTTTCTGCCACCTTTCATTTTATGTATTCTTTATATACTATATAAAACGGTTTCTTTTTACTTTATCTTTTGGTTTTAATGTAAAATGAATAAATAAATTCTAAAAAATAAAAATAAAAACTCCTTGAGGACTGGTGGACTGATGAACTCTTTCTATCCCCTGAATACCTTTAAAATCACATACACAAACAAGCTAGTAAACCTCATCACAATAATACTCAACAAATCCACTCTCCATCGCTTCACTGTGTCTTTCATCTGGACATCTGGACCCTCCAGGAACTTGGATCATTCTCAAGATCGTCCATTCATCCATCTATTTCCTTTATCACTTTTCCTTTATGAGTCATGGAGGAGCTGTTGCCTATTCCCAGCATTCACTGTGTGAGATGTGGGGTACACTCTGGACAGGTTGCAAGTCCAACACAGGGCCACATAGAGAGAAATTAGATTCATAAAAACATTCCCATGCTCACTCAGGCCTAGGGACAAATTTCAGTCACCAATAAACCATAAATGCATGTTTTGAGTCTGTGGAAGGAAACTGGAATATCTGAAGAAAATCTATGAATACATTGGGGAGCATATACAAACTGATGACAGCTGTTGTGCTGAGCTCACTGATCATGTAAGTTGGACTCTTATATGTTTGGCTCTCATCCAAGATGTTTTATGAACACCTAAGTAGAGTCACCATTGTGCATGCTATAATGGTTAGCAACTTTATAATTGTTTTAAGAACATTTGTTCATTGCATAGCAGGACATTTTACAAGCACATGTTGCTTATATTTGGCAGCAATAGACATCTGCTAGAAACAGTTTAGGTTTATGTATAGATATGTCCTCAGTCCTCACCTCCTTCTACAGGTGTGCAGTGAAGAGCATCCTGTGCTCCAGCATCAATGTGTGCCATGAGGCTGCACAGCTGCAGAAAGAAAAGTTTTGCAGAGAGTGGTGAAGGCTGCACAGAGGACTGTTGGAGTCAGTCTCCCCACCATCACAGACATCTACACCTCCA
>JARVLU010001073.1:20789433-20801395 GCA_031762415.1 Simpsonichthys santanae | reverse complement strand
ACCTCAAGTTGCCTTTTTGGACATGCATGCATATATGTGTACACATTGTACTTGAGAGGAGATTATTACAGCCTCATGTAATATCAATGATGATGAGGATATCGGAACTGGATCGGTATTGGCTGATATCCAGATTTAGGGATTGGGATCAGAAGTTAAAAAAATGTGGATCAGTAAGTACATCCTTACTTAAAAATTGTTGTTTTTTTCTGCTAATACTGAAAATACTGATCCATGTTTGCATTTGCAAACAAGACAAGTATCTAAATGTGTTTTCTGTTTATACCAGCATGTCACCAATATTGGGAAAGTAAGGGAAAAACAACTCTGGGGCTCGTGGGTGCAGCAACAGTAAAGTCTTACTGGGGGCTTTAGTGCTGACTTTAACTGCATGTTAATTAGGGGAAACGTTTGGCTAATAATGCTGCTCTAATCACACTTGAGTAGACTCCCTCCCTGGAGTCTGATCTGTAAGCACACAAAAACACAGCTGAGGGGGGATGAGAGTGTCACTATGAAATGAGACATTTGCTGAACGTGTCCAAGCTGCTTATTGATAGTAAAGGTTTGTGTGTGAAGTTTACATTGTCACAAAACAAAATTAAGTGGGAGGCAAGGTGGTTTTCTTACTCAAGCTTTAGTTTGTATTTTTACTTACAGGAAAAAAAGAATGTAAAAACTTAACTTGTTTTATTTTGTTTTGTTTTTGAATGTCCAGAGGTCCTGTCTTAGCCTTTTTAGATTTTTCTACCTGGATTATTGAGCATGCATAAGGGTAAAAACTTAAGTTTCACAAATAGTTTTCTTTTAAACATTGTAGATTTTTATTCAAGAACTGACAAACTAAATGTAGAATTTGGACTGGTTCAAGCTAATTTATGAGCAGGCATGGAGTGGAAAAATATGGAGGGCTGGGACATTTCTGGGTGGGCTGGTCTAATTATGGGCAGCAGGGCCAGTGCTCAATCATGGCCCCGTGTTTATCACTGTATACTGTATATGTTTGTGTTTATCACTGTATACAGGTAGTCCTCGGGTTATAACGGTCTCGTCTGACAACGTTTCGATGTTACGACGCATCTCCCTTATTCACGTTACATGGTTACGTTGGTTTTACGTCAGTTTTATGTCAGTTTTACGACGGTTTTACGACGGTTTTACGACGGTTTTACGACGGTTTTACGACGGTTTTACAACAGTTTTACGAGGGTTTTACTGCGGTTTTACGACAGTTTTACAATGTTAAACGTCGTAATGCGGCGCAGCAGCAGAAGAATACAGTATGCGGTGCAGCGGCAGAGGAATACAGTACTGTATGGAGGACGGCATCACTAGCATCCCAGTAGGCCATTAGCCCTTCATTATGGCTCCCAAACGCAAGGAGGACTCTTCTAATGGCAGTACATCGAGGAAAAGGAAGGCCATCACCATGGACTTACGTCGAAAATTGGTTTACGCGCCTGGTAAAACAGGTACGTCACATGTATTTACGTACGTTCTGACTTACGTCGAAAATCGGTTTATGACGCTGCTTAGGAACGGATCTAGATCGTAAGTCGAGGACTACCTGTATTTGGACCCGAGTGCAACTCTAATGGGTGGTATGATAGTTACAGCCAGTTATGAATTTTAGTGCACCATGATAAACAGCATCCAACATCTACAAAGTGCTTGTAGGGTGGTTCATGTAAATAATGTCACCATAGTCAATGGAGGGAAGGAAAGTGACAGTTACAAGGTGTTTCCTATCATTCAGAGTTAGACAGGATCTATTTCTGAAAAAGAAACCAGTTTTACTTTCAGTTTCTTTATCAAGTTTTCGACATGAGGCTTAAAAGAGAGATGCGAATCGACCAAGATACCCAAGTATTTGTAAGAGTTGATAGCTCAATAGGAACACCGTTTGTAGATAAGACAGAAAGGGCTGCTAGTTCTGACTTTATGTTTGAAAACAACACCCCTTTGGTTTTGTCAGTATTTACACAAGTTTAAGATGGAACAAATTTGACTGGATGATGTTGAATGCAAGACTGTAAAAGCTGGAAAACCTTAACAGCTGTTTTTGCTTGACAATAAGCAACTGTGTCATCAGCATAGAAATATAAGGATGCATCAAGAATGATCTGACCTACTTGTACATTACTTATGTAGATTGTGAAGAGGGTGGGTCCTAAGACTGAGCCTTGTGGTGTTAAATAGCTAAAGAAGTACCATTATGTTGAACACATTGCCTCCAATATGAGAGATAGTTAGAGAACCAACTAATAGTGCGGTATGAGAAATCAAAAACCTGACGTCATAATACAAAACTTTCTGGAAAACATCTCTGGATTCTCCCTGTGCAATTTTAGCTGTTGAGATGACTAATTTTATATATATAATGATTTACTAAAAACAATTCCCACGCTTAGTGTTTGTGGCTCGGTTTACTATTTCAGACTAAAACCCAAGTATCTGAATTGCCCTAGGATTGATCACAAAACTATTTTCACTCTAAAGGGTAAATCTTTCAGCAATTCCTGGACCCCTGACTTTTCCTGCAGAACCAATATGAAGATGACATTTTCAGTTTTGAGGGACATTTCTTCACAACTACGAGACAGACTGAGATCAAATTCAGACTGAAAAATATTCCTTGGTCTGATTAATACACGTTTCCTCCAAAATCTAAAAAAGCTGCCTGGTCCTCTGGACATTCAAAAAACAAAGCAAAACAAAACAAAATAGGATATTCTTACACCCACAACATGTACCCCCAAAAACAAAATTTTGTTTTGTTTTGTTTTTTGAATGTCCAGATGACCAGACTTAGCTTTTTTAGATTTTTCTACCTGGATTACTGAGCATGCATCAGGGTTTCCTCCAGAACAATCATCACTTCAGTACACTTTTCTTAAAGACGTTGGGATTCCGTAAAATCCAGTCTTCACGGCAGCTTGTAATTAATACTTAAACTAAACCAAGAATGAAAACACTTTGAACGTGTCAGGATGATGAGGACAGCAGTTTACTCCAAACAAACACTGCTACAGTAAGACCCATACACCCCACGTAGGTTTACCCCTACATTTGTGCCTTCATGTTGGGGGATGTAAGAATATCCTGATTCTTTTTCTGAAGTGAAAGGAGGTGAAGAGGCAGGATGTTATAGCTCTTAGAATGTTGAAATATTTTAGGAGCACTACAAAATGAAAGTGCATGGGATGCAGTTTCAAAATAGCAAGGATTTTCCACCAATAAAAATATTTTAGTTTGCACAAAAAAAAAAAAAAAATACCTTGCATTGTTTTATTTAATGTATTCTGATATTTTATGTCTGATAATATTGTTATTCTTCCCTAATATTCCTTGCTTTAATGTAACATGTACTAAAGTTGGTGGGTGGACACTAGATCACCAAAGTGTGTATGGTATAACCATTTCGTGTTTGTTAAAAGAAAAATAAATCTGCAACAACTAGCGATTCATTCAACCTTTATTTTCTGATATATCAGCTTTCTGAAAGGGTGCCCTTTGGTTGAAAAAAAAAATTGATAACTAACCATTGTGACTTCAAAGTCACAAAACTTTATTAACACACTTCAGTGAGGACTTTAAGACGCCTTCTGAATTAAAATCAGCCCCGACCAAGCAAAGAAATAACAGCACAATGATGAAGGGGTGTCTGCTCTGTGGTGTGAGGGTATGATGTAATGCCAGCCAGATGCCGGATTTAGAAAGGGCGATGTCCAACACGCTTTATTTTATTTTTTAAATCTTTGTTTTACCAGGAAAGAAATCCATTAGATTATTAATCTCTTGTACAAGGATGTCCTGGGCAATGTGCAAGGTGCAAACAAGCCATTTGAAACACAGCAACAGTCAATAACTGTAACATCCATCCATTATCCTTTACACACTTCTTCCATTTGGGGTCACAGAGGTCGCCGGAGCCCATGTCCAGCAATCACTGTGTGAGGGGCAGGGGACACCTGGACATGTCTCCAGTCCATCACAGGGGCACACAGAGACAAACAAGACAAACAGCCATTCACTCTCTCACTCACACCTTGGGACAATTTAGTTACCAATCAGCCTAACATGCATAATTTTGGTCTGTGGGAGGAAACCGGAGTACATGGAGGAAACATGCATGCACGGAGAGAACATGCAATTTCCACCCAGAAAGGTCCCCAGACAGGGAATTGAACCAGGGACCTGCTCGTTGAGAGGCAACAGCTCTACCAGTTGTGCCACCGTGCTGCCTTTTAATAAAATATTTACTGCAAAACATCCGGTAATAAGACATAAAATGCAATACAAGTATAAAAATGATCACAATTTAAGATACTTAAACATGACATGTGACTAAAACTTCTGACAGTTTTTGTTTAAAACTAGACAAAGGAATAAAACACTCCAACTTCAACTTAACCTGCAAATCATTCCAAGACCATGGGCCAAAATAGGACAAACTCATCTTTCCTGACTCTGTGAACACAAAGGGTACCTTAAACCAGTCTTAAACTAGTCTGAAGGTCCTACCCCAGAGAATTGTGGATACAATAGATGCCATTTCCTGCATTCTGGTGCATTTTTCCACTGCATCACAAAAACGAACAATTCAGAATCAATGTAAACAAGTTAAAAACTGTGTATCATTTATTATTAATAATTTCATAATGAGGAACTCTAAAGTGCAGAAGTGCAGCACCCAGAGAGTTTATGGAGCACACACAACAGACACACACTAATGAAATGGCGGACTGTGTCATTGAACACCTGTGTTTGGAAGTATTGCAGCTTCTTTAAAGTTAAAGGTAAAAATGTTTAAAAGATCCACTCTACTGTATATGAAAGATTTATACGTTTCCACTCGAAGAACAAAGAATAAAAACAGCCAAAGGTCTCTACTCGCTGCCACTGCTAACAGAAGAGTATCACTTTCCGCCTAACTCAAAAAAAGGTGAAATGAATTACAAAGCCCATTACAACTCTTATTGCAAAAATTGTGTCTGCATTCACAAAGATGTACACTGCCATTATCACACTCTACGACGGGATCAAAAACAATGTTGTGGAAACACTGAAATAAGCAGGTAAGAAAACTAACATTTATTTATGGACAACTAATTCCACATAAATTTACGTCACTGTACTCAGCATTTTGACTCTATTGTTCATTCAGTTCTCAAAATATTGTTTGAATAAAAATAATTATACTGTAGTGTAAAGCTAAATATTCTGCTACTTTAAGGCCTGAGAGATTCTATGCTCAAGATTTAGTTTGAAGTGTGATTATCATTTCTTAATCACTTTAAAAATTGCATCTCAGTTCACTAAATCATAATAAAATCAAACGGTGAAATATCTAAAGATTCCCGTCCCCACTAATCGTTGAGCCGAGGCAATACACATCCATGTTTGACGACCTGAGTATAGATGCTATTCCTTTGGTTCCATGTTTATAACCCCATTGTATTGATGTATCAGTATACACAAATAGATTTACCCTTCCAGAGGAGGGGAAAAAGACTGTAGTTCTGGAAGACAATAATCAAGTTTAAGAAAGGTACATCGATGTAATTTGATAAACCCATTTTAACACTTCATAAAAACAGCAATTTGATACAGCTCTTACAGCACAGACGAGCTATAAATATATTACGTTTATAAATATATTTATAAAATAGCAATATTAGAAACCCTGTAAGGAAGCATAAATTGAGAAATAACAGCACAGAGCGGCATTTCTTTCTGAAAAACTGCGCTGGTCATCAGAAATGAAAGGTAATATCTATAAAGTACTGGAGGACAATCCACTTCCTCTCTCCAGAGACAGACAAAGCCAAGGTGGGCGTGGGAGACTGCAGCGTATACAAGCGATATTAAGGTAATCAATCGTCGTCAGAGCTTTGGCAGTGCTGGATTTAGTGTAGTGAGGACCATCGCATTCTGTATTAAGCCATAATTGATTTGATCTCCATAATCTCCCTCCTGGTTGTTGTAGGTAACGCTGTGTGACAGCGCTGAGTGATGTGCTTTCGGACGGGGAGGGGGTTTGAACGTGTGACGCGTCGCAATGAGGTACACGACCCATTCATATTCATCAGCGGGGTGTTCGCTCGGGGGGCTTGGCACAACAGAGCAGCGTACTGTGCCACATACTGCACTACACAGTACAAATGCACAGCGATTAAGCCAGAATTAGATTTTCCACATTATAAAACACTGGCATGATAAATCACTGCTTCTTGCACCGAATGACAGAAGAGGCTTGACACAATCTCCGTCTCTCATCAAACAGATTTGCTCGTGATGCTATTACACACGTTTTTGTGATGCACCCCTCCTGTGACCGAGCCTTTGCTTTTAAATGTCAGCCGTGAGAAGTTGCAGCTTCCTGTGCAGGACCTTTTCAGACAAGACTAAATATATTTCTGCCTTCTCTCAGTGTGTTTTAAAGCATGCCTGATTACTATTCAATTATTATTCTTCAATTTCTATCATGATTTCCAGTTGTATCTCTACCAGTCTTTATACTGGAACTGCAGTCTCTGACAGAGGTGTCTGAGCAGAGGATGCTGACGAAACGGCTCCAGATCCTGAACAACACGTCACACCTCCTGCATGCCTCACTGGACTCTTACCGCTGCACCTTCAGTCGTAGACTGAGACCACTGAGGTGCTCCACAGAACAACACAGGAAGTCCTTCCTCCCTGTGACTATCAAACATTTCAACTCCTCCCCCTTTCTACACATAGAGCTGCTGTTTAATATACAGTATTATTTTACATCATTAGTGCTTAGTGTATATCTTTACGATTATTATATATTCTTATTATTATTATATATTTTATGACTGTCTATTGTTGTCCACTGTTGTCATCATTCTTTGTTGAAATCAGGTCTCTCTTGTAAATGAATCCTCGGGGCTCAATGAAATTAACCTGCCTAAATAAAGGTTGAATGAATATCTTAGATCTTTTAGAATATCGTTTAGCATACGTCAGTGTATATCTTAAATCCTTATATATTTATTTTTATACTTTGTATTTTTGCTATTTTTGGGTGTAACTGGGACCTTGAGTACACAATTTAGTTCCACCTCATGTACCACATGTGATGTGAATGACCATAAAGAACCTTGAAAGATTAATCCTGCACTTCAATAAACACTTTGTTTCTGTCTGCACCTGACCTGTTTTAGATCTTAATTGTTGGTATTTCTATATTCTTTATCTTTATAGTACAGTTTTTTATTTATTTATTAATTCTCTGCTATTTTTTTTATACCTTGTGTGATTCCTTGTGCATGTTCCTTTGTACTGAAGCTCTGGCACAACAATTTCCTGCAGGATCAATAAAGTTCTATCTTATCTTATACAACTGATGTTTCTTCTTTTTTATTTAGAGCTTTAAACACAGAATGTTTCACTTAAAAGTGTATGAATATTTTACTGTTCTTACTACTACAACTTTTACACTTCTTATAAAGTTTGTGCATTAAAACAGACGTTTTTGTCATCTCGCACAGTGTCTGTCACCGCCATAGAACCATAAGGTGTTCTCTCAACTCCTCAGAGTGCAGAGCGCACACTCCCACAGTGACTACTGTTTTATTTGAGCTCTGACTTTGTCTTCAAACCTGAGGTGGAAGGTGTCTTTAACCTGTCATATGTGCTACATTTTGCTCTGCACATAGACACGAACACATAAAATCTCTTGATGTTTTTGTTACTCACAGTAAGAAAATTTTTTGTAATCATCCTATAGATTTTGCACAGCTCTTTGACAATTTCTAGTTCTTGTCTGCTTGTCTAATGAAGAGCAGGACTGTGTGACCCCCACTTCCTGT
Source organism: Simpsonichthys santanae (assembly GCA_031762415.1). NCBI lineage: Eukaryota > Metazoa > Chordata > Actinopteri > Cyprinodontiformes > Rivulidae > Simpsonichthys > Simpsonichthys santanae. The sequence continues at coordinate 20,793,557 of JARVLU010001073.1, read as the reverse complement.
GTTACCTATAAAAAGCATAAATGATCATGGCAACACGTGACTCAGGGTATTCTGATTGAGATTAGGTTCCTAAATGTGGAAGAAAACTGATGCATGTTGGAATTTCAGTCCTTGAGATCCTTCAAAATATTTCTAGGAATTCCAATAGGTTTTACTGATAACTCACAGGCAGTGCACAACGGTGCGTCCTTCCCCGCACTCCCTCTGCCACTTGTGCACTTGAGCCAGCAGGTTGAGGAAAGCCTTCTTGGAGTCGGGAACGTCGCGGTATGCCGACCAGCGCAGGAACTGGAACTGACACACCACCAGCTGGCCCTCTTGGAGCTTCAGAAGCACAGATCAGACGAAACACATGTCAGATTCCACGCACGTGTCTTAATGCACCAAATATTGTTTCAGCTCGCCTAAATGTGCCAATTCTCTCCAGACTGCATGCTGGCATTTCAGCTGTGCTAACTCAGCAGCCTGACTTACAGATATGTGTCTGTGGGTGTAAGTGGGGCCCATGCCGTGTGTGAAAGAGGTCCCTGTGTGTCCATAACCTTGTCCTGTAGAATCTCACCTAATACTTAAGGACCAGTGGAGAACTGTAACTCATGCAAATTAGGCTGGCAAAGACACCCAACGATGCACGAAGGAATTGCCTCAGAGGAGGTGTGAATTTAAAATGTTTTTTCCTCTTTATTCCACCCTCACCCCCACAGACATATGCTTACAGTGCACTTCCTAAGACTTCTACTCCCTGCCCATATTTATCATTGTCACACAAGAGAAACATACATAAAAATGCACAGAGAGGTGCTAAAAGTGAAAAGGGTGAGTGTTATTTCTAATTTAATTCCTCCTGCATTGTGTTAAGTTGCCCTTTTCCTGACTGTGATGTGCTCTGAGTAAGAAAAAGTCGTGCCACCGGCAGCTGACAGAGGAGGCAAGGATGCCAATCAAGAAGGGAAGTTGTCACGCTGATTCTAATGGCAGGGGGGGAGAACGCCTTGCATACAGATTTTTATCTATAATTGGTTGATAATGTCCCGAGCAGAATGCATCCACTCACTTATGCAAAGTACTGCCAAAAATGTTTTTTTGTTTCCTGAGCTGAGAAATAAAAATAAACCAATCATGTACCACCTCTCACTAAGACAGAACACTCAGTGCTTTTATTTGGTTTATTTCACAAGCTCCATCTAATTCAGTGCATCTGAGAAAAAAAAAGTGTGACAAGGATTGTGAGCAAATTAAAGGAAAACCTGCTTTGGGGCACGAAGTAGTATACTCCACCTGAGATGTGGTAGGAACGACGATAATGAAAGTTTGATCTTTTAATATGCCAAAAGGCAGTGGAGAAGGGAAGACACCTATCTGAGTAATGGCAAATGGAAATTGAAAGAAGCAGAGTGACCTTGGTAGTATGCATGTTAATGGGCTTCTGCGTGTTTTCCATACAAAAAAAAATATTTTGAATATTATCATCTGTATGAGAACTGGTGCAATCTTATGGACAGATGATTCTCAAAAAACAAAAATAAAAAAATGTTGGTGTATGCATGATGCGCTACTCTGAAAACAGCCATATTGCATCTGCTACATTACAGAGCAATTATTTTGAAGTGTATTGTATTTAACGTCATCTTGAGGAAACAGCACTGGAGGACATACTGTATAAATTCACCTAGCTTTTCTCATCCACTCAGATTTTAAGGCATTCAACGCACAATCAGCAACACTTTGACTGTATGGCAGCTCTAAATGCATTGTTAGTAAAATGCCACATTCACTGTAGGCTTTCTGTCTAGATTTCAGCTAATGTTGTGGAGCAACATGTCCTCCACAGACCTGTACCGTGTCATAAACACTTACCCTTGTGACATTCTTGACCCGAAACAGACGTGTGATGACATCCTCGTCTGCTGACATGGACAGAAACTCCACCTCCATGGGCCCGTACTGCTGCAAACCAGGCTCCGGCCAGTACTGCACACAAGGCTTTGTGGGGAACACGATTGATAAGAGATTAGGCTTAACAGTGACGTCTTAAGACATACTTGTACAAAGTATGTACTAGTATTATTAAAAACAAGAATCAAAGTAAAAGTGAACTTCAGAAAAGTTTTTTTTTTTTGCACTGTAAAGAAAACTGTTATTGAATCCCATACAGCTGAATGGGGTGCACATTGTATATTTCACACTTTCAAACTTACATTATGCTCTTATTCTCCAGGTTATCAACTTTCATGATTTTTAACTGTAAGAATACAAAATGCCATATAGCAATTTACTATAAATTATATTTTTCTACTCACCCAAACTTTTTGACACCAAAGTAAATTTTAAAGAAAATCAAACAAAGGCTTTATAACCTAAATACAATAATCACGAGGCACTATGGGGGGAAAAAAAAAACAGCAAAAATAATTGATCCGAAAGATTTTATGCAACTCTATTTGAAGGAAACTATGGGCACAAGTAATAAATTGCATTTCTGTCAACAACTTTGGTCATTTATACCCAATTAAACTTTATACTGTTGTATCATCTTAAAGAAATGTGAACATTTAGCAGATTGATTACCGTACACAAAACAGTTAAAAACAACAAACAAACAAAAACCTCTACAAAAACACACCAACAACTAAAAAATACCTGACAATCGTTTTAATACATGGAGCTTAAATCTATCCCATGGTAGTAGCTGCCTTACAGCAAACAGAGTAAAATATTCACAAGGTTAGAGTTTGCCTTCACTATTAGTGTCGATGCTTTGAGTGTTTTTAAGTGATTTCTGAATCTGTGTTCACTTACATCACACACTTGTCACAATGAATTAGCTTCTTACTCTATAAAGGAGTATATCGCCTCCATTGTTCCTAATCTGGTGGTTGCATTATGTCAGAACTCCATTACATTACTGTCACCCACTGCTATTAAAGGTGGGCAATCATTTAATTGTCTCTGTCTGTATTTGCTTGACTGTCTGTTAGCAAAATATCTCAAGATCTGTTAGCAAAATATGTCATGAAGCTCTTGACAGATTTGAATGAAACAGAAATAATATTTGGACATACATCTACAGCTGATTAAATGTAGCATCTCACTGGTCTTTGACTGTTAACAAACACTAAAGATTCAGTGAGACTAACGGAAAATTTGCCTACTTTCATCATCAACAAATTGTACATGACACATGATTGTCATCTTTAATATTACTCACGTGATTAGGACAGCACAGGATACAGTACTGTACAGTAAAAAGTTTATGAAAAAACTAAATACTTAGGACAGGCGCCGCCATTTTGTAGTTTTCTCTCAGTAATCCTCCACTGTATTCACTCATAACAACCACATTTCCCAGCAGGCAACAGGGCCCCACCCAGAAGCTTAAAAAAACAGTAGTTAAGTTTTGATCTGCTTGGTACCCAGCGGATACAGAGAAGCCGCACTGACCCCACTGAACGAGACCAGAACCAGAGCAGAACCGGACCTCCAGACTCATTGGTGAACCTTAAGAGCTGGCCCACGAGGACTTCTAAGTGTGGACACATGCTGAAGGTTTGGAGCTGTTTCCATAGCCCAATGGGACTTTTTCATCCAGACTTGGACTCAAATCTACCACCTCTGGTCCGTGCCGGCCAACCAAAGTTCTGCGCTCACAACATGTGCTTCGAGGTTCAAGCGATGCACTGAAACAGACCAGAACTGGACCTCCAGACTCAGCGGTGAACCTGAGTGCTCCCCGCTGGCCAACGAGGACCACTAAGCGGAGATGCCCTTGTAAATAAAATTTATTAGCTACATACAAGTATGTTGTTAAATGACGCAGGTTTAAGAATTTAGAACATTGATTGTTGGGCTTCATCTCTGCAGGGTACGTCCGCAGAAACAAACTGAGTTGGACCAGAACAGAGTTGGACTGGGACAAGAGATGTTGCTGTGTTCTGAAGAGCTGGAGAGTAAAATTTAGTAGTTACATATACAGTACTGTAAGCATGTTGTTAAAATGACGTAGGTTTGAGTTTAGAACATTGCAAGAGTGTGGGAAGTGTTGCTAAAGCCTTAAAATATTTAAATACTAAAATACAGATAACGTTGCTTCATAGTGGAGGGGTTGGAGCAGGGGCGGCCGGGGG
>JARVLU010001073.1:20767107-20778068 GCA_031762415.1 Simpsonichthys santanae | reverse complement strand
CAGTTTTTTTACTGTTTTATTTCATTATGAAACGTACTGTGCAGTAGTTTATGTGTTTTTTGAGGGTACTGTGTTAGATAACTGCTTGGAAATGCAGTACTGTACATGTTTAAGGTACAGAATGTATGCTGGTGTTGTGTTACGTTGAAAAAAACGTGTTTAAAACACCGTTTACCGTGTATTTTCCGACTTAAATCCAGACTTAAGGCCGCCACGTGGGATGAGCTCCGACTTACATTAAAATAGGGTTACGTTCGGTGCGTAGGAACGGAACTCGAATGTAAGTCGAGGACTACATTGCCTCATGTTTTTTGTGGACTGTTCAGTCAGGCTAGTGATGATCGTGCTCTCCACACAAGTGGGACAATGCTCTGAAAGAAGCACTTTTGTCAAATGTTAATTATATTATTTAAAGGTAAAAATGTTGTATAGGCTGCAATATTCACAGTCACATAAAGTATTAATCAAGGAGACAGTTTTTAATCACTTTAGGATGTTCATTTGGTGTGTAAAATAATTTACCTTAAAATAGCATCTCCTAAAAGCAGTCTTTATTAAGCTGATTCTTTTAACTAGTAATCATTAGGCTAATTGGGCTAACCAGTGGTGTAGTCTATGCGATACGTGAATATACGGAGTATACCCATTAGAAAAGCTTGAGAATTTAATTATACCCTCTTAAAATTGTCCACTGATACATGACATATAATTAGGCACGTGTCATTGATACTTTAAACAGCAGTTAAACTCTTGCGTAACAATCTGTCTGTATGCAACGCTTGTTTATTACATTTGCTTATCCAGCAAATTATTGTATAATTCTGTACTTAATACTGGAACATGTCTTTTCTTGATACTGTATTATAAATTCTATAACATGTTTTTAATACAAAGCCAACTGTTGTACAACATTTGTTGTACATTTTTTCAAATATAAGCATCAGAGAAATTTGGAAATGTGCAATATGCTTCAAAAATCAAAATATATTGACAATTACATATTGTACTAACAGCTGTACTTTGGTTTCTAAGCACAGTATATCCACTACAAAAATGTAGACTACACCACTGGGGCTAACAGATTACCACTGGTTACTAACCGTCTCCCCCACAGTCAGATTTCTGAAAAGTTGAGTTTTTAGACCAGCCACAAATTTAAAACCCAACCTGACTGCCCTGCACATAAAGTTATGGCAAGTTGTATTTATTTAAACTGTTGCACTTTACAACCTTTATTAGTGCTTAAATACATAAAACAAAGAGAAAAATATTGTTATAACCAGTAGCTTGTCATGCTAACGGTGGTTAGCCTTGTTTCTGTGGTCGATATTTAGCAACTGTAAAATAATTTTTACAGTTGCTAAATTAGACATACGGTAATTCTCATGCCTGAGTTCTTATTTCTGAGGTTAATTAAAGGCAACATTATTATTGTCTTGTAATCAGCCAGGCTATTGTTGGACTGTTTTTTGTGTGTGCCTGTTTACAACAATTAAAGATTTTGGATTTTTATTAAGTTTTCCTCTTTACTTGTTTTATACTTTCCGTTTTGATGATTTTCTGTTTTTGACTATTCATGTATTTGTACTGTAGTGCATTTTGCAAATAACTGTAGTTCAACAGCCTGTGTAACAGTTTTGTTATTAGCCTAAAGCACATCATCATCCAAAACTAACAGTTTTTAGGCTGCAGTTGCCTGAACAGTAAGGTTTTCCAAGACATATGTCCTTCAAAGACATAAAAGATTTTCACACAGACACCAGACTGTTTCGTTGTGATGGTTTCAGTATGCCTCTGAACACAGGGTTTGTGACAGAAGGGAGGATAAGGGAAGACTGTGATAACATACCCTGCCAACCTCCACCAGCTTGGTGATCATGACGATGCTGAAGCAGTTTTCCTGCCACACCATCCTCCAAAAATCATACAAAGTCTCCTGTTTGGGTCCTAGAGGGAAAAGGAAAGAAATACCAGAAAAAGAAAATCACAATATGCTTCATCAAAGTGTACCCTCTCAAGAAGGGTCTTCATGCTGTCATGAAATCTTGTATAATTGTGACCCAAGTGTCCTTTCTCAGATGACAAGGTTCTGATCTCTCAAAATTGTGCCTTGGACAAAGTTATTGAGAATTCCAAGATGGCAGGAGAGGAAGGGGGCGGGGGAGGAGGAACATCAGTGACTGATGATGAAAGACTGGGGGACCACCAGTCATTCACTTGTCATCTGAAAGGGAAGACATTTAGGAAGCAAGACACAGCTTGAAAACTAGGGAGAAAAATATTGAGCGAGACAAAAAGTGCAGCTGACATCCTTCCTCTCGCTCCTGCAAGTTTCATCTGCTTTTCCGCGTGTAACAGGAGGGGAAGAGGGGTGCTGGTGCAAGATAAGCAGATCCTCACTGTCTTTCCAGTGGAAGGCTATAGAAACCACTTCTCCTCAGGGTAGAGAAACTAGCAAGGGAAACCGAACACTTCCTCACTATTCAGAGCCCAGCTGCCTGTTTGGGGTGGGAGGCTGAGAAGTCATCAATGTGCTCAATAATTCATCTAATCTCTATTATTTAGTTTGTGACCACACAAGTGTGGAGTTTATTGACACAGCATCGGCTCTGGACGTGGCTGGTTCTGACAATGGTCTTGTTTGGGTGTGCTCACTGGTCAGATCATCTTCAAATGATTAAACCATGACAAAAAACAAAGTGCTCTGCATCCCTGAATCCATACAGTCACAAACTAAAGACTGGAGGGGGTGGGGGGGATACTCACCCTGAGTGGCGATGAAGTGGTTGGATCGATGGTAGCCCTGAAAAAGAAAAGAGGAACAACATGCTGAGTAAGCCATCTGAGCCTTGGACACAGCTGTGAGGGAGGGTGTCTCTCTCTGTCCCCCTTTTTCCTAACGCCTGCCCCCCACAGCTCCCCCACCGACCAAGTCTGCAACAGTGAAGCATGTTTATAATTTTCCAGCATTGCACCTGATGAATCCAGATGTCTTTGGCCTCAGTGAGAACACAGAGTTTAAAGCATGAGGCAAATATTATGCAGACATCTTTGGAAAAAAAAAAAAACGGTTGGGGGAGGCTGAATGAACAATGCTTGAATCCCTGAGGCAATTTAATAAAGATTTGACAACTAAAAGCTCTGAAAACTGAAATCTCAAACTTTTTAATTTCAGCTGTCTAATCTACAGCAACATCTCTCTCAAAGCACTATATGAAAAATAAAAACAAAACAACAAATCAATTTCCACTGAAGATTCAATGTGCGCTATAGCTGAAATTATAAATGAACAAACCAAAACTGCATTTCTATGTAAGCCTTCCTTCATAAACAGTTTTCATACAAACGTGTGAGACGAGCATAAACTCCCTTCAAGAGCAAAATTAATTATGAAAAGCAAAGTGGTCTGAAAACCGTTATATCAAAAGACGCGGCAGCTTTTGATATAGATGATAGATGCTTTCACACAGCGTGTATGGGGTGAATATGAATGAACAATGACATGTCACCTCTACAGCCTTGAGGAGAATAAACACGACAAAAATCACACGAGGGACTTTGAATTACAAACACTTTTTGGATGAGCAAATTGTTCAAAGAAAGCCCTGTTAGAAAATAACAACACAAACGCTTCGTTAACCTTTGCGATCCTTTGAAAACTTCACCTTGAAATAGTCACTTTTGCTGGGGTTCAGTGTTGTTTAAAAAGAGGAGCAGCTTGAAGTATAATTGATGCTGTAATTACACGACTAGTGTGGCTCTGCAGAGTGAGGAGGGCAGGTCAAAATGATTTGAATAAACTCCCTGAGCCAGACAGCTCTTATAAAATAAGTTTGATGTGACGATATATACTGTAGCTGACAGTGATTATCTTTTTGTATTTTCCTAATATGTCTGGTCTGACCATGTTGCTAATAAATAGCTGAACTGAACTGCATCCAGTCAGAAAGAAACAGGAAGATGTTTGAAATGGAGATGGATGACCATTGCTGTGAGGCCCGCTATCCACAATTCCTCATGCCCTGGCCCAACGCCATCATCGTGAATACTGCCACTCCTCTTCTCGAGACAGTTGCCATAGCAACTAAACTTCCCGATTCTTGGCCGCTCACAAAAACTAACAAAAACAGTGAGGCCGTCTCCATCCAGAAAAGACACATCTCTCTGTGTTCAAATTCTTTTCATTTACTGAGAACGTTTTGATTTAGTAGTTTTTGTTTTTGGTCAAACGTGCACCTGAAACGCTTTGGTCTTGGGACGCTTGTGGATAGAGGACAGTGGAAAGAGAAGGGAGTAAAGAGCAAAAACAAAGTGATGGCAAGCAGAAGAATGAGCAGTGAAGTACTTACTTCCCTGTTAATCCGAATCTACAGGGTCCGAGGTCGAGGAAGTGGGATGAGGAGTAGAAAAAGAAGACATATAGGCTAGTTAATGAACGAAGCTGTAGGAGTTACTGACAGGTGGGAGGCCTGAGTGTAGACAAATGTTTGTGGGACAACAGTTTAATATTGTTTTAATCTAATATCAAAATGCACAAGATTTAGTTTGTATGGTTTGATCCATCTTTCCCTGCATCTTTATCCATTTCATTTGATCTTGTATTCACTTTGTACTTGTTTCCAAGAAACTTTTACATGAATGTGTTTTTGCTTGTAGGTGCACCTCTATACAGAATTCCCTAAAAATATTGATGCTATACCTTAATGAGACTGTGCTAGCTAAATAAATAGAAAATACAAACTTAAGTATTAAATTGTGCTACTATGGCAATGTTGTGACAAATAAATGAAAAGGGGGAACAAAAGCAGTGTGTCCTTTTTAACTGCTCTCTTGTATTACCTCAAGTTAAAATTTGCATTTAAAGCTGTATTTTGTCTATGCATTCCTTTTGTAAATTAGGAGTGTACACACAAATCTTTGCAGTCCCATATTTAGCCAAAATACATGCATGATCTGTATTAGCTGCAATGTCATAATAAAAGGAAATCATATGAGAGCAAAATGGCTTCATTTGTCGTTGCCAGGCTTAGATTGTTACTATACTGTAAGAGTACTGAAGAAGGCCTGTATTAAAATCTTGTGGGAGGTGTGTGGTTACAGGAGAGTTGTTAAAAGTGTAGCAAACAAAGTGATACAAAGTGATAGTGATAGCAAACAAACGTAAATATGATTGGAACAGTGTAACTGTGTTAAAGTATAAAAACCTTGCCTTTTGTAAGGCTATACTCTCCACAACCTACAGGACTATTAGAATGTGAATGGATCACAGTAAATTAAGAAAAACCCTTTCATGTGTCAAGGTAATTGTATTGCTCTTAATACTTACTTAAGTTTTTATGGCTATTTTTCACATCCCTGAAATTCTTTCCTGTGCTTTCTATACCGCTCTCTTGGACCATGGCACATGCTAGCACAACAATACTGAAACAGGTATCATGTTTGCCCCGGTTTATTTTTTGTAAGCTTGTTCCAAACACAACCACAACCTACGCATGAAACTGGCACAGTTAGTCCTGCTTGAAATACTCGATGGCCAAGTCACATGGTGTGGATGGGCCCCACTTCATTGATAAGATGTCAGTGCTGACACCAAGATTCCCCCACTCCACTCAGGACTCTGATGCAACCACAATGATAAACCAGCACAACCATGCTATGGTGGTTTAGTGAAAGCTTAAAACCAAGGTGAACCAAATACACTCTATTATGAATGATAGGGAGCCAAACTGTTCTTAAAATGCTCCTGAAGACCTCACCGGGACCCTGCACACTCCTTCCACATGCTTGAAGCTTAGAGTGCTCTTTTGTACAAGTTTCACAACCTACCTCTAAAGGACATCAACATTTTGAAGTGATAGTTTATTTTGGTATGATGAGTTCATGAAGGAAGTCATGCAGAGTTGGCACTTAACATTTGGACTACCGGTAAGTTGAACGGGTCTAGAAACCAAACTCATAAAAAAAGAGGTTATTTTAAGAACAGAAAAACTGGCTGCAAAGTGTGGTGTGATTATATTGGCTTAAGTTCTTTCTTAAGTTATCTCAATTTTCTTCCATCTCCTTTTTTTGCCCTTCTACTCTCAGTAATTTTTTTTTTTTTTTCCTAAGAACCCTAATCCTAAATTAGTTAGATAATCTGAAGTTAGCTTTTGGACCCCACACAGGGGTCCGGACAACATAAATTGTCCGGACCCCTGAAACAATCTCAAGAAACATAAATACATTTAAAAGTGTCCATTTATCGCATAAATGTAAAAATACATGAAGATATTGGTTATATATATATTGACTGATAAAACAATAGTAAAAAAACAAGTTGTTTAGGCTATTGTTGTTTATTTGTCATATGCAGGTTAACACAAGGTCAACAGTGCAATGAAATTTTCAGGATGAGCAGAACCAATTTGACTTGCTAAAAACAAATTGATGTCTTAGTTTATTTGTCTTATTAGGAGCGTTTGTATAATCCAATCAGCAACAAGTTTCTGACACTTATTTTGTGGTTTGGATGCTGAAACAAAATTTAGGAATCATTGATCCATAGTAGACCACATGAAAGGGAAATAAACAAAATGTTTCATATGTATCCATCATGCTGACTATTTCTGAAGCAATAATCTGAGCCTGTTAACTGTTGCGGTTTTGGGGAATTTTTGGGAAAATTAGTGTAATTACACAGTATTTAAGTCTACTAAATACCATGGAAATTAGTGCCTGAATTGAGAAAATAATGAGTACTTCACACTTTAGGATGTTTTTTTAATTTTAAAACTCCTGGTCTTATTGTATGAAAACAGCTGGAAACAACAGCAGAAGCAGCCGTGCTGACAATTTATCTTGGTGATTACGAGCTGCTTTATGCCTCATGTAATTAGGAAGTGGAAAATTGGAACTTCATTATTTCACGAAAGCTGAAATCAAAGGAAATTGAAATAGAGGTTGTATTCTTGAGTTGATCATTTGAAAAACTTAATCCCAAACATGTTTCCTTCCTTCTAGCAGCTTTGAGGCTTCTGTGAAGTTGGTAAATCAAGAATAAATTAGTAACTTTAAGAAATAACAGTTTAAGTAAAAATATTTGTAACATCATTGGCCCTTACATATTTAAATCATTTTATTTTGATTCCTTCAAAAACAGGTTTATATACCATTTTACTCACAATTCTAACAAATAAAATTGACACATTTTATTTTCTACTAACAAAACCTAAGTATTAAGTAGTATTCTTGATATAACTCTGACTGATCTCCACTCCTTTTATAACATGATTTCATTAAAATATTCATAAAACCACCCAAGTATTTAGAAAATAATGGATTTAATTTTTGTCTCACTGTCATGATGTGTGAACAGGGAGAGTTTGGGAAACTGGAAATGCATGCAATGGATAGTGCACAAGGAAGCAAACCATATATCAACAGAAGTTTTTTGGTCAACGTTCCAGGCAGGCCATTTTTATTCCAGTGTGAGCCCCATCTATTTTTTTGTTCCCATATCCGTAAAGTTCTCCTATACATCCACACTACAGTTGACACTGACTAAAGACAGGCTCTGCACAGCTCCCTACTGGACCATAACATTTTTTCAAGATTTATTTTTATTTATTTTTTTATTTGTGTTTGAAGTGGTTTTCTTCAGTAAATAAATGTATGAGAGAACAAGGACTTTTAGTAGCTTTTCCTCCACAATATTCAACATTTATAATCAGACTGGAATGAAATATACAATTTTTACTAATCTATTAACAGTTGACCTTTGAAAAGTTTAAGTAACTAACATAAGGAAGTGCTGTGGTGTGTTTCTGAAACCATCTCAGGAACAACACAAAGGCTGTTTTAAGTGTATTTTGTTCATTAATTCAACAAAATGTAAGATGCCAGATCTCACTGATGTGGTTGTAGACGGTCATTTTATCATGAACTATTCACACTCGAGAACGAAACACGGGGGAAATCCTGATAAAATCTCCTGTTGCAGCAGATGCCACGTAAATCAGGACTGAGAAACAACTTCTACCCTGAGGCTGTTAAGACTCATGAATCTCTAACCAGGATAATCACTGTGAAAAATCACGTCATGTTGCTGCTGATCTGTTTCATGTTGCTGCTGCTCTGTTTCATGTTGCTGTGTTCATTCATGCTCATCTGCTCACACAGACTCATGTTCGTGCTGCTGTTCGGTGTATTGTTTTTATGCCATTAGTGTTTAGCAAATTTTTTGTGAACATTTTTCTTAGTTCATATTTTACATTTTATTGCTGGATGTAACTGGTACTGTGTGCATAATTTCGTTCCATCACATGTACCACATGTGGTGCGAATGACAAATAAAGAAACTCTGACTCTGACATGCGGCTCTTTCAAGCTTTGACCAAAACTGAACTAAAACTGAATGTTATTGGTTGTTAAAACCACTAAAAGGGCTAGTTTTAGCATTTTTTCTGTTATTAATCTAGCAAATATATGACTACTAGAATCATTACAAGGAGTAAAACATACTCACTTTTGATCTGTTAATTGCTGCTGATGATGGAAAATGCTCTGTGTTGGTCCTATTAGATCTTAGTGCTGCCTTTGATACCATTGACCACACAACCTTATTAAACAGGCTGAAGGTTCTGGCTGGTATTTCTGGCTCAGCTTTGGACTGGTTCACATCATACCTATCTCGCAGAACTTTATGCATCAGGATGGACAGGTTCTCTTCTGACCATGCCCCCTTAAATTGTGGGGTGCCACAAGGCTCAGTTCTGGGTCCACTTTTGTTTTCCTTTTATATTATCCCACTTGCCAGCATTATTCAATCTTTTTCTGATATTTCTTACCACATTTATGCTGATGATATTCAGTTGTATTTTTCGTTTAGACCACACCAGCTGGACAAGTTAGCCATCCTTGTCTAATGCTTGTCCTGTATAAGTGACTGGCTTGCCAGTAACTTTTTGGTTTTAAACACCAGTAAGACAGAGATTTTGATTTCTGCTCCCAGTCACCTTCACTCAAAAATCAATCAGAAAATTACCTCTTTCTGCCCAGTAGCCAAAGCAAAAGTAAAAAGTCTAGGAGTCACATTTGACTCATCATTAGGCTTTGAGTCTCACATTAGGACTATTTCCCATTCTTGTTTCTTTCATTTAAGAAAATTTCTACAATACAACCTTTGGTCTCCAGAGTTGACCTCGAGAAAATTATTCACGCTTTTGCGTCATGGCGTCTGGACTACTGTAATGCCCTTTTTACCTGCCTGGACAAGTCCTTTGTTTCACGTCTACAAGCGATACAGAACGCAGCTGCCAGACTTCTCACCAAATCCAGTAAATCCTGCCACATCACTCCGGTTCTAGATTCACTTCACTGGTTCCCAGTGGAGTCTAGAATCAGTTTTAAAAGTTCTTGTGCTCACGTACAGAGCTTTAAATGGCTCCTGCGTATCTTAGTCAGCTTTTAACTAAATATGCTGCTGCTCATGGCCTTCGTTCCCAGACCCAGAACTTCTTGGATGTTCCACGTACGTGGCTGAAAACTAAAGAGGAAAGGACCTTTCAGTCAGTGGCCCCAAGGCTGTGGAACAGTTTGACCGGCAGCTCTGTTTTGCTGACTCTGTGGAGGATTTTAAAAAGCAACTGAAAACACTTTTATTCTCTCAGGCTTTTATTTCATGATTTTATTGTGCTTTTTGTTGTTCTTATGCTTGTTTTATTCTTTGTATATTTTACCGTTGATTTTTATTGTAGGGCGCTTTGTGGTTTTATGTCTGTGATAAGCGCTTTATAAGCTTTACTTATTTATTTATTTAACATGTGTCTGATTTTTTGGCATGTGATCTGCATGTTATTTAATGTGATTTACATGGTATTTAACATTTGATCGACATGTTATTTAACATGAGAAAGTCATCTCACTTTATATAAAATATTTTAACATTTATTTTTCATGACAGGCAGTCAGTTTGAAGCTTATGTACATTTGATTAAAAAAATGTTTTATTTTAGGCCAAAAATCTGTCTTGAAAATACAGAGCAGGTTAAAATAAAGTTATTTTTTATAAACATGAAATATATTTTGTTTACTTTTTTAATTAAAGAACACAAAAGTGAGATTAATTTTATCCACATCTGAGGACAAAAACAGGAATAAAAGTAGAAATTTGAAATTTCAGTCGAACAAAACAAACGAGTCAGACATGAAGGGAGAGGAAGAGGATGAGGATGAAGAGCGCAGGTGGCCTGAAGCTCTGAGACTCCACAAGAGTACATTAGGAGGACGAGGCGGCACTGAAGGAGCTGAGAGCTCAGATGAAAGCTGAGAGGAGACGAGAGGAGCTGAGGCCCTGGTCTCTAAACCTGAACAACAGGACCACATTTCAGCCCGTGTGGTTTTACCATGAGGTTCAATAGCTGGCTAATATCAGAGATTGTTGTTTTAAATAATAAAAATCTGAATAAATACATTTTGATTCTGTTGGGTTTGCTTGTTTTCTGTCACCTGTTCTAGAGATGGCTGACAACCAGCAGGAAGGGAGGAGCTTATAGTATACACATTACAAAGGAGTTTTCTGTCGTGAACAGGTTCATAAAAAAAAACCACCTGCTCAATGACGTCACACCTGAGTCCAACAAGTCACCTGCTCAATGACGTCACACCTGAGTCCAACAGGTCACATGCTCAATGATGTCACACCTGAGTCCAACAGGTCACCTGCTCAATGACGTCACACCTGAGTCCAACAGGTCACCTGCTCAATGACGTCACACCTGAGTCCAACAGGACACCTGCTCAATGATGTCACACCTGAGTCCAACAGGTCACCTGCTCAATGACGTCACACCTGAGTCCAACAGGTCACCTGCTCAATGACGTCACACCTGAGTCCAACAGGACACCTGCTCAATGATGTCACACCTGAGTCCAACAGGTCACCTGCTCAATGACGTCACACCTGAGTCCAACAGGTCACCTGC
>JARVLU010001073.1:20706635-20724431 GCA_031762415.1 Simpsonichthys santanae | reverse complement strand
ACAGTATAGATATATATATATATATATGTGTGTGTGTATTACTATTATACTTTAATTTATATCTGCATATCTATTTGATAAAACAATAACAGAAACTTGGTACTGGTTCCACTACACGTGTAATGAAATATATATTGATATACAGTATTGTCAGGATTAGGTAGAATTAACACTTTATCTGTGGAGCAAAAGCCTCCAAACACATCTATTTGTTCAGGAGCCACAGATCAGCGGTTCCAACATTCACATTCTACTGAAACTCTGAGAATAGTTTTGATGAGGAGCTATATTAATTTAATCTACAAACTCCTCTTATGTAGTGTTGCTAAGAACTAAACAATGAACTCTGAGTGTAATCTTGTTATGAATTGTGGCCAGAGTTCATGGGGACTCAGTAACTCTGGTCTCTCAGTAAGAGACCGCTGCTGGACATGAGACATCTGACGGCTGCTTTTGTTTACTCAACAGTCTTTGACGGCAAAGATTTAATCCTCTGTGAGTCCTTAGTTGACTTTTTAATTAATATTTGCTTTCTTCCCACCATGGTGGACTGTGTTACCATTAGACAGCTGCTGATTTACAAGAGTTTGTTGAATCCTGTGTTCTGCTTAATGTTTCATTAAAAAACACAAAGAGCAATAGGGCAACGACTTGACGAAAATGTTTTGATAGTTGTTTTAGTGTATTTATCTGTGCTACCTTTGTAGGTGAACTACTGTACCTCTTGTGTGTCAATAGCATTTAGATTTTTGAAATGGGGTTTCTGGGAAAGTTATGAGTAATGCATTTCTTACCTGTTATAGATAGCTCTCTAAATGAGCTCAGTTTAGAGAACCAGCGCTTAATATGGACTAGAAAAACAAGTTCATGGCTAGTCAGAGAGGAGACAAAACCAAAGTGGAATGCTTATGTCTTAAAACAACTCCAGACTGTAAAATGTATGGGTATCTATTAGGGGTGTAACGGTACGCTAAAATCACATTTCGGTTTGGTTCACTTTCAAGGAGGGCTCAGTTGGGTTAATTTTCAATACAAAAAAAAGACAAAATAAAGACTTACAAAATATTTATTTTGAAAATATGCCAAGTAAACAATACGTTTGTGTAAAAATAAATAAAAGCGACCCATAAATACATAAATAAATAAATAAATGTGGATTATGTTTTAAATAAACGGCACTCTTTACAATAAATAAACTAAACTAACAATAATAAAAATCTTAATAAATACGATAACAGTCAGAACCAGAACAATAAGCAGCAACAGACTGTTTACAATCTAACTAATCAAGTTTTAAGTTTTCGTCCAAAAAGACCAACTTGTCCACATTTTCCGCTAAAGGCACAGATCTAGTTGCAGTGAATATCCGGTGGTGGAGAAAACCGCTCACTAACAACAGGTAACAGCAGTGTGGCTGTTTTTGGCCTCATTACTCCCAACCACTTCTTGGACCTGCTCCCACCTGTCCCTGGAAGAGTTCAAAGTTCAGTCTTTACACACTCCTTAGCTGCAGGTGATCTGGTGGATTTCCTTAACAGCAAGAAGACAGCTGCTATCTCTGTCCCAGATTGGAAATAAAACATAAATAGGTGAAAATAAATAAATAAATAAATAAATAAATAAGAGTTAATAAGATTATAATTTTAAATTAAAAAAATAGATTATAATAATAAAATAACAATACCTCTTCTTGAATGGACAATACCTCTTCTTGAATGGTTGAGGTGGTTGAAGCTCTCATCATCATCATCATCATCATCATCATCATCATTATCATCATCATCATCATCATCATCATCATCATCATCATCATCAGGGCTTTAATCAGCTCCAGGGCTTGTTAACAATATCAGTTTTAGCTTTTACAGAAAGTTCTGAACTTTTTGACTGAAGTGTTGATGTGATGGATGTTGTAGCGAGGCTCAATAACTTTAAAGCCAACGCATCAACAACATTCGGACGTAGATCCAGAGATTTAAAAACTCCTACAGTTTGTGTTATTGCTCTGGACCGCTCTGAGTTACCTGAAAGGTTGTTTAAATGCTGCTGGTGTCAGTATTTGCAACAACCAGCTAGGACATTAGACATGTTGCTGCTGCAGAGCCAATCTCTATGAAACAATGTTGACACAGCTTTGGATTTGCGCTTGTCTTTTAACAAGAAAGCCATCATGTTCCGAAACAGGAGACGCTAGGCTGCTAATGCTATGCGTGCTGCAAGATAATAGTGTCGTGCTGAAACACGCTTAGGAACTTTAGTTCCGCAGCGATCTCTCGTTAATAAAATTTAATGAGTAAAAAAATGACATAAAAGGTACGCACGTGGACCGAACCGAACGTGCCGTACCAAAACAGTTCAGTACACCCACGTGTACCATTACACCCCTAGTATCTATGTGTTTATAAAACTTTACTGTCAGCTTCCATTTCCTGTTTTTATTTCCTGCCAGAAATAAGTAATGTTCCTGGCAGAAGTATCCCAGGCTGCACCCGAATGTTACATCTGACTGCTGCCACGGCTATTTGCACTTGCAAAAACCCCACTGAATACTATAAAAATAATTTAATAAAAGTTGATAACAATGTAAACATTTATTAACATTTGCTTGAATTGCAATAAAGTGTTTTAGATTAAAGTTGCTTTGACATGGCAGCAATTAACTTTTGTTCTTGCCTCATTGAGACTAGCGGTTCGCTTGGTAATCCAGTCCAAATTTGTTTCTCCAAAAGGAAGTTGTCCAAAGACCCATCTACGACAGGTATGATAATAATTGTTCAGACATTTTTCACAGTGCTCGGCTTTAAAAGTTTACAATTTATGGATCCCAAAGTCAAAGTTTGTTATAAACTGAACAAAAATGTAAATGCAACACTTGAGCTGAATTCCTTACAGGTGTGTCATATCAAGATGTTGATTGGACAGCATGATTATTGCATAGGTGTGCCTTAGGCTGACCACAGTAAACGGCCACTCTAAAATGTGCAGTTTATGTGCATGACTGTGTGCAACACAGTACAATTACACAGATGTTGCAAGTTTTGAGGGAGCGTGCAATAGGCATGCCGACTGCAGGTTCAGAGAATTTGGCAGTACAGTACATATAACTGGCCTTACAACACAAACTTAAAACAGTAACACAAATGTTTCTGTGGGATTACCTCATATTGTGTAATTAGACCATTGGGTTCGACAGGCTCCTCCCACTTCAGGAAGATCATGTCATCCAGAGGGGTGAAGGTGAGCGACTCTGGCGCTATGCCTCCAGGGACTAGAAGAAAGTGTCAGAGTAAACATTTGTCAGACAAATTGAAATGCTGATCCCTTAATAAGCTCGTCTTGTCAATATCACAGGAGTGCTTGTCATGGTGCACCACACGGGACAGTGAGCAAAACAGGAAGCTGTCAGTTCATAAAATGCCTGAATGTTGTATCTACAGCACAAACAAGAAGCATTAAAAATATATATCAAACATATTTCCCATCTTTCATACAATCCTCAGTCAAAGACAAAAACACTAATGAATATAATCAGTTGTTCACCAGAACACTCGATCCTGAAAAAGAATGAAAAGACCGTGAACGCCTGAATATTGAACTCGTTTTTTTTTTTTTTGTTGTTGTTTTTTTGGTTGCAAACAGTTGCAGATCTGCTCTGTAGAGGAAGACTATACTGTTTGAGACTGAAGCCCAAGGCTAAAACAAGAGCCAAACAGCTGAGCTGTCTCTTTGCATTCACTTAGTCTGGAGGACAAAGTTGCTTAGTAAGACTTTTGCAAAAATGTGCTCATTATTTGCATACTCTATTTATATACCGTACACACAGTTTCATCTTTATCTGAACAGTGAAAAAAAATCCTCTTGGCATTCTTTTTTTGTGTTGTTGATCTTCTTTCTTTGCGTCTATCTCTTTCTGAAAATCTTGTTTGATTGTTTGGTTTTTTTTCTTTTCATGACAGAATTGATTTCTGCCTCCAGCCACCGTGAGGATGATATGCTACAGCGGAGGAAAAATAGGAGATAAGAGGCGCAAAATCCCATTTCGAGGTTACCTGACTATTCTCCTTTTATTGTTATTTTAATCTGGACAAAAAAAAAAAAAAAATTAGTTATGCTGATTCAGCCTTAAACCCGTCAGATGGTCAGCTCCTCTGCTCTGGTGTGTTGGAGAGAAACTGAGGAGCTGGCAGGAGTATTACAGTGAAGTTACCTTAAATGAACAACAGTGTTCTGTGGTGCAGCTCATCTGTCTGCACAAGAAAACGCGAATGTCTTGAAATCACAGCACATCACAGTGCGACTGTCAAGTTTTATAACAGCAAGTCTGAAATCTGGATATTCTCCAAGTTTAATGTAATAACGCTACATTTTTCACATCTCACTCTAAAGACCGCAATATTTAATCTAATCTTTCCCTACAACCTAAACAGAACTGAAGAACATTTTAGAAGATGGAAAGCAAATAATGTACAGGTAATAACGCTGGTATATAAAAACATTTAATTAGCAGCAGTGCACAGTTTGAACGTTTGTGAGTTCATCTTGCTCTAATATTAGAGCACTCTAACTTAATCTCACCCTCATCAAGGTGAAAATGTTCTTGGTGAAACTGTCTGATCCTGGGAGCTGCAGTTCGGTCCGATACTGAAGAATAAACTAAACTGTACAGAGAGGAGTATCTGAGGGCTTTTTAGCCTCATCTTATTTTGATAAATGTAATGGAGCAACACAAATAACATTTTTGTGTTATTGAAATCGACTCAACTGAACCTATGCCAGAATATTTAAGTACTTTAATGCCTTCAAAGATTCAACTTCTTTATTTCCCTATTTTAAGGAGGAAGACAACTTTACAAGTTAGAGGCATCCTGAAGGTAATTTACTGTATGTGTCAACTGTTTGGAAAGCGATGGGTCTCTAACTGGGTCTTCTCAGCTGATTGAAGAAGTATGAATAGAGCTTTTCATCTACGCTCTTTAGTACAATTAAAAAAAAACAGATCTAATAAAGATTAAAATATAAATTATTGAGATGGATAAGAAAGAATAAAACACCAAAAAAGATAAGTTTAAGGGGAAGTGAAGCAAATTGATTAAAAACAATAAAGTGGTTAAGCGATTAAGAATTGTATAAGTTCTTATACATATTATACTTTAAGGTTACGTTCACACTGCAGGTCTTAATGCTTAATCCCAAATTTCTTTTTATTTTTTTGCTCAGATCCAACTTTATTTTGAGTGTGGCTGTTCACATTATATCTTCAATGTGCCTGTCATCTGACTCCAATGTGAACATGCCATAGCCAAAAAGTGACGTGCACGACAGAAGAAACGTGACATCACAAGCGGCACACAGTGTTTATGGATGCAAATATGGATGCTACACATGTTAGCATGTGTGCATCAAACATGAAGTTATTGTGCATTCAGAAACAAAATTACATTTTTATTTATTATTATTAGTGTGGGTGAGTGGTGGTGCAGAGGTTATAGAAGCCTGTGATAAGAAGGTTGCTGGTTCGACTCCCCAGATCGACAACATCAAAATGTGGGTGGGAAAGGTGAAACACCCACACCTCCCTCCACCCTCATTTTCCCCAATCTGGGTCCTTGAGCAGGGCCCTTAACCCCAACCTGCTCCCGGGTGCCCTGGGTTACCCTGGATGGATGGATGGATGGATGGATGGATGGATGGATGGATGGATGGATGGATGGATGGATGGATGGGTGGATGGGTGGATGGGTGGATGGATGGATGATTGTTTCAACCAGGGGCAGAGTTTGCATGTTCTCTCCATGCATACGTGTTTTTTTTTTTTTTCCTGGTAGTTCGGTGTTCTGTGGTTGTCAGGATGGGCATCCGGCATAAAAACAATTGCCAAGTCTTAGTGCGAGTTAGTTCACTGCAGTGACCCCTGAAGAAGCGAGCAGCCAAAAGAAAAAAATAATATTATTATTATAATTAAATTATTTGGCATGATTGTTTCAGGGCAGCACGGTGGCGCAGTTGGTAGAGCTGCTGCCTCTCAGCGAGCAGGTTACCCTGGTTCAAATCCTGGGTCCAGGGACCTTTCTGGGTATGCATGTTCTCTCATGCATGTGTGGGTTTTCTCTGGGTACTTCAGTTTCCTCTCACAGACCAAAAAAAAAACATGCATGTTAAGCTGATTGTTGACTATAAATTGTACCTAGATGTGAGTGAGAGTGTGAACGGTTGTCTCGTTTGTCTCTATGTGTCCTTGTGATGGACTGGAGACCTGTCCAGGTGTCCCCTACCTCTCACACAGTGATAGCTGGATATGGGCACCAGTGACCCTCATGACCAAAAAAGGAAGAAGTAGGTAAAGAGAATGAATGGATGAATGTTTCAACCAGTGTTTACATTTGATCTTGCCAGGTACTGCAGTGCAGGATTACATTTCTGGATTGAGAGATACGTACTGAAGACAATCACATCTCATTAGTATCACTGCGGTCCAACACCAAGAGCAGCAGGCCATAGAAGATTAAAAGAAAAAAGAAACAATTGAACCTCTGTTCTGAAGCTAAAGACATGAGGAGTTCCAAGATGTTAAAATGCATGACACTGACATCGATATTATCAACACTTGGATAAATTGGCATACCCCTACCTCACTGATGTCAAAGTTGGACCATGGGAGTACACTTGTGTTTATAGCAAACATTTGATCAAAGGTAAGATTACAATTACTTTGTGTTTTTTGATTCAGATCAGAAATTATCACCTCAATGACCTCCAGCTGAAACTTACTGTCCTCCTCTGTCTGAAAGGTGACCTCTCTGCCCTCCTTCTTCCCCTCTGGGTTTGCCAGTGACAGACGGACGTGGATGCTGTGGTACGGTGGCAGATCACGAAGCATGAAGCGTGAGGCATTGTTCTCCACTGCCAGGCACTCGCGCACTGTGGTGTTGTGGCCGCCGCCTCCTCCCGCCATGGTATAGCGAAAGCACAGGGACACTGAGTAGGTGTGGCAGCGTGTCAAGTTGAACGCCAGGTTCTCCCACAGCAGGGCCAGTTGCCTGGGCTGGATATCCGTGGCAATGAGGCCTCGAAGTGGACGCATGGGCTCTGAGAAGAAGAAAGTAAATCGTTTTAACAAGACAATGAAAAAAATTAAAGAAAAAGAGAAGCAGTGACAAAACTCCATTAAACAAAGTCCAAGACAGAAACAAATAGATTTTACACAGAACAGCTTGCAAATGATGGCGTACTTCAGATCGGGACTACCCTGGCAAGTTTTTTTAGCCGTTCCTCTCTTTCACAGAGGTCAGTTTGCTGCCAGCACAACACACACCCACATCCCTGATGGCCGAGCAGGAACTCATGCCATTTGCACTAATTAATAGGACAGGCTGAGTTAGTGTCGTTCTCCCACCAGTTCCCTCCTCTGTGCTGCTGCATGACTTTACTCTTCAGTAGTTATAACTCTCCACCCTGAGGTTTAATCCCCTGTTGCACCAAACTGCCAGTGTTACACAAGGACATTCACTTCCACTGGTCACTTTTACTGCTGGGTCACAAGCAATGGTCTGGTGCATATTTTTAGAAGAAGCCGAGTTAATTCTGGTCACCGACGAGTTGACCCGTACCTTTTTTTTTTTTTTTTTAAAGAAAGGAACAACAACTCGGTCTTTGATATACCCCCTCAAACCTCACTAAAATACACAGAGTGCCTCTTATACACAGAGGCACAGACCAACCAGTGTTCAGGAGGACGTCCGAGCTGAAGAAAGGCAAAGTTAAGCCAAGGACATCCTCCTTATCAATGCAGGCATTTAACTGTGGCCATTATTAACCAAGTCAATGCCTTTCTGTCACACAGTTTGTTACAAATTCCAGTATATGACTTTATGTTTTACATATTATTTTGAGTAATGGGGCTGAGGTTCAGAAAATGACAGCAGAGATAAGAAGTGCAGGTAGAGATCAGTGGAGTTTAAAGTCGCTGGTCAAAGTGTTCTCACTGCAGCACTGATTAGCACAGGGAATGCAAATAAAACTAATGCATCACTGAGGAGAGCAGAACACCTTAAAACTAAAAATATAACTGAGTTTTTAAAGTGGTCTGTGCTTGTGCACAAGCACACAAACACTATACATGAACTTTCTCATCTAAAGCAGTTGTTTAAATCTCTTTGAGGCCTCCGTCTCAGAATTATTATAATTTCCCCATCCACTTTTTTTTATTGGCTCTAGTAGAGCCCTTGAAATTTTATGACACTTTCAATCTACACTAAGGGCCTCGGCACTCATCAGCTTTCTCTTTTAATTTGCTGTCAGACATCTCGCGCTAGATGAAAATATGAGAAGAGCATTGATCTGAACCTCATCCGGACTAATGTGACAGTAGATGAATGAGTGGGCTTGATAATCACAAAGTAAGAGACCACGCCGCACAAGTGAAAGATGTAAATGTACCATTGTTCATTCTCTTAATGGTGCAGTTGATAGTCTGCACAGTATGAGCGCTAAATAAAGAGAGGCATTTAACCGCTGAGTTGATGAAGCACCACGAAAGAAGGCACAACGTGCTCATTATGGACTTTCTCAAAGTGGACATTTGTGCCAACTCCTTCCCTTTTGCCTCATCTTATTTGTCTGTATTCCACAGGCACTTGCTCTATGGCAACCCGTGGCGAAAGTCCTGCAGCTGCCCTAATGTGGTCCAAGGCCTACATACTGGTGTGGGCTTTCATACCTGTGCACGTGATGATAATGCTCAGAAATCAAACCTTAAAAGATGTGTTTGCCAACAATGTTTTAGGCTGTCAAGGAATTTTCTTGCACTTGTAACATTATGGTACAAGTATTACTGTAAGAGTTGCATTTAATGGTATTTACCAATTTTAGATTATTAGATGGTGATTAATGGCACACATGATGGAATCATTTTTCAGCTCGCCAAACTGTTTAATTGTAAAAGTGTGGCATAAAAATGTAAAAGTGGTGTGGAAGATGGCTCTATTTCCTATATATCAATCATTTTGATCCAGTGCAGGGTCTCTGGTGCTCATATCAAGTGGTCATTGGGTGCAAATAGTGCTTACTAACTACATCACTCATTCAATCCACCCATAATCACAATATCTTAATGTAATCAAACACGTTCAAAGAGTGCTGATGTGAGAAATTGTTTCCCTGTGCAATAAGCTCGAAAACAATGCAACAGATTGTGAATAGATTAAAATTGTGCCTAGCCACTGTAAAAATAAGTGGCTAGGCAAATCACTTAACTCTACTCCTTTACATATTAAAGTCATTGTTGCTACCAGAGAATGGCCAAGTTGCACACCTATCATTTCGTTCCTATTAGTAGGTGAGAAACTAACAAATACTGTACTAAATGCATACTTTTACTGAAATTCCTCCAACGCAGCAAAAAGTGTTTATTACAACCGCTGAACTGAATCGATGCATAATCTGAAAGAATAGGCATCGATAGGCAAAAATAGGCAAAATCCTGGAAGTTGCATCAGCAGGATGACCAAAGTTGATTTTGTTTTACATCCTTATACCACCTGAGGTTTTTGTTTGTGCAAGGCTAAGAAATTTGTAAATACAAGAGTAACAGGTGTTGTGATCTACATCACTGAAATAATCAATCCCAAAGTGGGTGTGTGTTCGGCTACACAAAAGCTGGAGGGTAGTTTACAAAGTACAGTACAATGCTTTACTGCAGGCCCAGTAACGATCTGACGTCCAAACATAAACTGCCTTAAAGACCGTGAGTGGCTAGGGAAGAGTGAAACAATGCACATAAAACTTTAAGCTTAACAATAAAACAAAAACATATATCTGGCATAAAATGTCTTGGCTGTCTTTTTGATGTAAGGGAAATGTTTATTTTTTATCTTTTTTTGTGTGTGAACAGTGCTCCAAGCTAAACATACAGTTTAGTGACAATGGCAATGTGCAACCAAGCAGCAGCAAATAATAATTTTTAAATATAGATTCTAATAAAGCATGTTAGCAGCAGCTGTCTTACAGAAGACAAATAAATAAACAAACAAACAACATAGCTGAAATTAAATTTCTACTTGTTCTCTGTTTATGTACAAGCTAGTGTTAGTATAGCAGCACAAATAGCTGTCACAGAATGTGAGGAAACCAAAAGTTTAACTTCAACCTTTTTATCAAAGTGAGGATGACCAGTAGGATAAATTATTATTATTTTTTTAAAGGTCTTCTGGAGTGGAAAAGATGTAAACGGACTGCACTTATATAGCATCTTTTTATCTTGTCAAGATACTCAAAGCACTTTACAATCTGTGCCCTCATTTATCCATCCATACAGCACTCTACTAGATCTGTAAAAAATAATCAGTATTTTATCACATTCATACACTGACGGGACACACATCAGAGGCAATGAGGGGTTCACTGTCTTGCCCAGAGACACTTTGGCATGTGACTGCTGGTGGAATTGAACTCCAAATGTTTACATTGGTGGACGACTGCTCTAACCACTCAGCCACAGCCGCCCCAGATGTGACAACCAGTTGGGCAGAAAAAAATGTGGATTATATGTTTTTAAGTGTTCAACATTGATGTTTTGATTACCGGTACTTTTTTTTTTTCTCTCTGTGCTCTGGGTGAAGGCAGACGCATCCTCCTCTGCTCCATCCCCCACTCCCCTGCTTTGCCCTTTTGTTGTGAAACCTTTATAGAGCCTCTCTCTTTTTCTTCTGCAGTCCTTCCTAATTCGATGGATTTGATCAGCTGGTCTCTCAACAAAATTGATCAACTTCTCCCGACAGGAAGTCAGGGTGAATGGAGGACCCTCTTACCTTGAAGGAAACAAAATTGGATTTATGATGACAACTGTTTGTTTGATGTTTGGATTGGTGAAATCTGGATTGTCTACAAATTCGTGTGGAAGGTGTTGAAGCTTGGCAGCACTCAGACTGAATTATGTGGAGCTGCATCAGAGCTGAAGCAGGCTGATATCAGGACTGTGAACTTTCTGGCAGCACCCATGAACGGTTGGGAAAAACATTGGAAAAGCTGTGAGCTCGACTTTTGGCGTGAATAATCAATTAGGCTATTTGGAGTCGCCATCAGAGAACGGTTTAGCGAAACTTTAAAAGGCAGAAGCGGCAACTTACAAGTTCTGCCTGACCCAAACTGTGGATCTGGACCTGGCTTTGAAGGCAGACTATCTCAGTTCTTCCTGGGATGTTATGAAAGCACCTCACCCTTCCCTTCACCAAGGCCGTGGACATGTGACAGAACCACAGCTGAGCTGGATGATACCAAACACCTCTTATCTGGACAATGGCTGAGGGGGGCTCTGGACTATGCTACGACCTTCTCTTGTAAATCGATGCCTTCATCGGCCTCATATGGATTATGTCTATTTATGTTGTTTGCTGTGGTAGATTTTTTTTTTTTGATGCCTCAAACTGTGCTCTGTCTAGGACATGGTGTGATAAATCTTTTTTTATATATATATACCTTCTCTCCTTATGTTTTCTTCTCTTTTCTCATCCAAACTTAAAAGTATTCTGAAATGGATAAGAGGCCGCGCTCTTAAAGAGCAGCAGCTAAGTGCACTCCGCCCATCTTTCGGATGACTGTACGGACATATTCTCATTGTTTCTCTGTAAAATGATTATAAAGCTTTTCTGATTCTGATGTTTTTGTGAACATTGTTTTATTTTGTCAAACAATAATACATACCCTGACAAATGTTCTTCCAGCAATGAGTGACCACAAGGTTAACAGTTCAGTAAAGACATAAAAAAATACAATTTTATTTACTTGCAGAGGAGTGACATGACTTAAAAGGGGGAGAAAAAAAAACTACATGAAGTCCATAGTAAACCATGGAAGAAGGCTTAATTCTTGCTTAATAATGATCTGGGTCTGCAGGTGTGAAAGAGTGCACTGAAAGTTGGTGTACGTACAGAATGGGAAAACTGCTACCGAAAAACATTAACATTGGCCAAACCATTTGTGCGCCTGTTTCTTTCCTTCAAGCATCCCAACAAACATGGAACTGAGCACACGAGACACCTCTCCTGACACCCCCTATATTTAAATTTGCAAATAGATGAAGATATGTCCTGCATGTGTGATTCTCCTCTTTGCACATCAAAAACAATGTCTAGAAGCAGGAAAATAAGGAATTTAATGGAATGAGAACCAGATAAGCTTCTAAAGAATGTGTGGGGTGTAAAAAAAAAACTTTGTTTGCCACATATGCGCAGAAAGGAGTGATTGCATGTGTGAATTTGCGGTTGTGGTTGAATGAACAGAACCAAAGAGCACTGATCTGCTTGTGGCACAATTCTAAGTCTGAGGCATTTCCGACTTTACATACATGTTTAATAACATAATTACTGTAAACACTGTAACTGGATGTAACTGGATGTAACTGGGACCCTGTGTACATAATTTCGTTTCATCACATGTACCACATGTGGTGCAAATGACAATAAAGATTCTCTGACTCTCTGACTCACAGAGGCACTCAGGAGCTTTGTAAAACTTAGAGGTTTATTTATTAAGTAGATGATGTTAAGAAATGGGGGGTTTCAGCCACAGTGTAGGGGAATTTGATGCATCTGCACATCATATGGATGAGAACGTCCCATATGGTTGTTGTGGTATGGATCAGGTTAGTTACTGACCGAAAACCATGATTTTTGGAAGAAGAAAAAACAAACAAACAGTGGGAATCAGCAAAACCAGCTAACTGTTTTTTTTTTCACTATGGAGTATGCTGTTTGTGGGTTTCAGTTTTGTTTGGCGGCTTCTTGGATTGAGGAAGTCTTTTGGATGAAGGACGAAATGCCTCAGCAAAAGAAGAAACTGTCCAGACGACCTGCCTGAACATTGTTGGATTTTATACCTGGATTATTGAGCATGAACTTTGGAACGATTTTATGCATGTGCGCCTTACATGATGCTTCTGGTTAAGTTTTTAGTCAGTGCAGCTTAAAATTAGTCAGCAACCACACCAAAACGCAAACACTAAAAATATTGTCTTATGGCCTGACTCAGAGTGGATGAAATGACGTGCTAAGACCTGCAGAGCACTTGTTGTTCATGTGCCCAGTTTTAACCAAGCTTCAACTCTGTCTCCTTTTAACAGACCAAGAGAATTATTGGCAGGGGCTTTCCAGAGGGTTCAGTGACCCAGCAGCAGGTGGAAGCCCATTAACATAGTTTGGGGACCACATGCAGTACAAAAGCTTGCCTCTCCTCTGCGATTTACTTGAGGGGTTTCAAGCTGTGCTAATGCAGCGTGCTGCTAATCACAGCGATGGCTCATCAAGCACACCTGGATGGCCATCAGAGCCAGGTGGAGATCATGTTCACATTCACGGCCATTAGTTTTACAGCCTCCCACAACAGGACAGCTCTTCTGTGTGTGCGTGTTTGTGCGACTGGCTATCAAACATACTTGGGATATAGGAAAATATTCAGCATGACTATGGAAGGTTGGGATTAGTCACGGTGGCAAGACACTTCTTCTGAACAGGGAATGCACTTCTTCATTCTGTTCACTGGATAATTATCACCTATCCAACATCACCCCATCATTCATAATCTTGTGTGTGAACCGAATCAGGCCAGTAGCAATGGGAATGATCAGGATTTAGCAGCAGAGCATGGGAGCAGTAGGGGTAGTACAGACCAGCTGGTTTGCTCAGTGGTTTAGGTGAGCTCGAGGATGCACTTGGGGGTGAAAGCCTCTTTTGAGGTCTACAAGGTCAAATAAACAAGGTGGAGGAAGTTCACACTGGCGTTGCAATGTCAAACAGAACACCACCGTGCTCATGTGTTGGGAGTTTGATTCTTAGACACATACAACTGGATTTTTTTTTATTTGTTAGTTGAAGATGAGTTTCGTCTCATCCGTGGTGTTTTCTCAGTTCAAACTAAAAAGTGAAGAGTTCAAAATGTTTTAAATGTCAAGGATTTTTGCCAGCTGAACTCACCTGAGAATCTCTTCCTTTCTACTATTCCTCCCTCTGAAGGGTTGTTAAATGTCTTTTGCTACCCTGGTCCACACTAGAGATCTTTTGGTCACATGTATGTTATAGATGCACATTTGTAGATTAAGACCCTGTTATATGTGCTGAGTGAGGAGAACCTTCTTGGAGTGAAGTAAGATGAGGTGTGTGTTGTGATTGGCGAACATATGCACAGAAAAAAGAGTGAGGCCAAAAAGGGTAGTTATCATATCTATCTGGCAACTCGGATGCTGGGCTATAGCAAGATACACATGCAGTGCCAGGAGGAAAATCAAAGCAGCTGCATCCAAAATGGTGAACACAGGAACCTTTGTTTAGACTGAGGATGAGGTTGGGCGGCTCCAACACATTGAAAAGGATGAAAAGCACCAACAGGACTTTGATATCAGCTGTTGCTTACTGTTTAGCTGCTCGTACAAGCCCAGAAAACAGTGACTATACGCCGCGGGTCATGCACACAGCAATTTCACACCTTCATAGGGGGATTCCCAAAAACCCCCCATTGTGAGACAGATTCAGAAACCTACAGTTTCAGAGAAAAGAAGCGTTGTTTGTTGTTGTGCACATGAACAGCTGAACCGCAGCAAAAAAAGCTGTGGTTTCTCTCAAAATCTGCGCTGTGTGAACAGGCCCTCAATTCAAGATCTCCTTTGTAAATTTTGGAAAGCTGAAATAAAAAAAAATTCCTCCTCTGTGTAGAGTTGGTCTTTCTATTTGACATGCATGTATGATTTCTTTCTCCTCCCTCTCTAACGATCCATCATATTTATCCAAGATACAAACAAGGCTCTCAACAGGGGTCTCATCTTTAAGGTGTAAATGAGATTTGGGTTGAAGAGCTGGCTCTCCTGTGTTGGGCTATGTGTCTATGAAAATTAATTGTTTTGTTTAATCTAGGCTTGTCGTGATAAACAATAAATCAATTCATCACATGACAAAGGAAAATTATTGACCACATTTTCATTTATCGGCTTTATCATTTCTTCATGTCTCTCTTTCTACTGGACACTGGATGACAAAAGGCTCAACTCTGGTGCTCTTCACTGACCCCTTCCTTTCTCTTTTTTCTCTTTTCTTTAAAATCCATTTTAACCATCTATAATTGCGTTTTTGGATCGTTAAAAGCAGCTGAGAAGCTAAGCTATGAGCTAAGCTAACAGGCCAAACTCAGAAAAAAAACCTCCGTCTTGTCAAACCTCCAAAATTCACAGTTGAAACTGTGCCTTTGTCTAAAAACTTAATTTTCTCTGAAAAAAGAAGCTAAGAACTTGTTTACTGATTTTTTTTTAAATGCTTTGTGTGACAAATGCTATGCTAAAGAGCTCAAGCTACACCAAGCGTCCAGCATTTTGAGAACCGAAAAACAGGAACGACAGACAGCCCATGTCAAGTCAAGGGGCCTCCCTCCCATTTTTCTTAAAGAGACATGCTGCTCGCTCCCTCACTATCCATCCTTCGGTTCAAACAGTCTTATACTGCCATCCAATGGTCAAACAATGGTACTACATACAAAAATTAACCAACATTTCTTCTTAAGTTTGACAATAATTACTAATTATTGTCAAATTTCAAACAATATTATTGTTTATTGCAATAATTTTTGAAACAATTAATCGCACAGAATTTTTTTTTTTTTTTTTTTTTTATTGTGACAGGCCTAGTTTAACCTATAAGTAGAGGTCTGAACATTCATCATTGCACTGTACTCCATACACCACCCTGCTGACTTTGAGTTTTATCCTTAGAGTGAAACAGTTTTTGCCTCAGGGTCCTATTTGGTTCGAAATGTGCCTTAAAATTGTGTCTGGAGACCCTTTGAGTTTCTCTGATATTCCAACAACATAAAGATGACGATATTTTTGTGTCTGTTCTTTTTCGCTGAGCTTAACTGAGAAGTGTTTACCAGAACTCTGCACCTTTCAATCTGAACTGAGAAAGCTCTTTGAAAGAGAAGTGAAACATCTTCAACAATAAAAAAAATGTGTTGTTGCATTGTTTAGAAACTCAAAGCATTCTTAAGTCTAGAGCAAAAAACATTCAAGTCATGCAAGGGTCAATCAGATGCTGGTGAACCAATTGTAACATTTTATTCTTTACCTTTACAGCTAAAAAAATTGAAAACATAAATGTATAGGTAACAGTGACAGAAAATAATAAACTCACTTATTCATTCTCCATATTAATCTGCATCTAAATGCCCTGTTGAGCAGCTCATCAAACACGGCAGCATTACTTATCTCACACATGGCTGATTAAGCTAATGTCAGAGTAGCTGAAATGTAAATGCATATTTTAAAGTCTAAACTCTGTGACTTTAACAAACACTGAAAGCAGTCACTGTAATAGCTATTTCTGTCTGATATGAGCTCTCTATCATTTCATCTTCTTTTTGCCATTGCAGTATACACATACATGAGCTGGTATCTATCTTCAAATACAGTTTTAAAAAGGCACAATGTCAAATTCACATTTTTATTCCTTTCCATCACATCATTCCTGCATTTTAAGTTCCTTTTTTATGAGATGCCAGAAAGTGTGCGGTTGCTTTCTAGTGTATAAAATATAACGTTGTGTTCCTTCTCCACTATCTGTTGCTGCAAGCTATATTTCACGGCCGAGAAGGGATTTCCTGTAAACTTTTACCCTCTTTAAAAAAAATAAAAACATTAAAAAAAAAAAAAAAGCTATTTGGAAATTGTTTTGCAGCATCAAGTGCACACACATAGCTTTGCTACCAGGGAAGTGCCACCCATCAGTATTTTAGATAACACTGTTTTGAAACAACCATTTGCAACAAGCTATAAGAAGCATACAATATGTGCTGGTAAAATAATTAGCCTGCTGCAGGTTTGGTACAGAAGCTTAAAGCTCTACTAATTAGCTAGCTAACATCAGACTATCAGGCTCCCAACATTGCTTAACGAAGCACAGAACAAAAGAAAATAAAACTAATGGTATGTGAAATAATTACACTTATTTAAATAAATACATTAATTTGTTGTCGATCCTTTTTTTTGGTTGCAATTTTCCAACTTGAAACACATCAGTTAAAACAGAAGATTTTTCAAATCTCTCGTTTTAGAAAACACTGATTTAAAAATTATTCACAATAATTGACATTAAATTAAGATTTCAGTCTTAATTTGGCTGTGCGTATTTGTGCATCTAAATTAAAATTACTTAAATAAAGATTATATGTTATTCTACTCTACTGTCATAGTTATATTACAATATATTAAGATACTGTATTACTAAACTAAAATACTATAATTACAAGTACAGTAGTCCCTCGCTACTTCGCAATTCATTTGTCATGGACTATCTATCACGGTTTTTCAAAATAAGATTGGACATGACATTCAATTGGCTGACTGATGGATGAGCCACAGGATCAGCATGGAATTTTTATTTTAAATAAATTATTTTAAATTATTTACCACCTACTGCACCTTTGTGCAGCCCCCACTGCAAGACAAACTTCCTCCTGCAGCTCCTACTTCCTCCTCTGTCGATCTCTGTTCTGCAGTGGAGACGTGGGCGTGGCCGAGAGCGTAGAGTGCAGACGAGGCAGAGAGCTGAAATCCTGACATGCTGTGCTCTTTTAGAGCATTTAGAGTGTAGAAACATTGTTTAGAATATTGCAAGAGTGTGGGAAGGGTTTAAAATACCTTTATATATACAGGTTGTCCTCGACCTACGGCGCCATCGACCTACGGCGTTCCGTACTTACGGCTCCGCCCCCAGTGACGTCATCGCGCCGTTCGTTGCTTTTTTTATGCAGCATTTTATATTTTTT
>JARVLU010001073.1:20694664-20706535 GCA_031762415.1 Simpsonichthys santanae | reverse complement strand
AGGGAGGCAAGAGCTGAGGAAGGGTGACAGGCATTACAAAACTAAAGGCATGACAGTGGACAGAAAGGGAAAAAACATAGAGGGGAGTAAAAGAGGGACAAGGCCAATGGGAGAGGAACAGCAGGACCACTGACCATGACAAGAACAGTGCAATTGTTGCTCAGTTACCATGTTTTCAAGAATCTTATATGCTTAATTTTCTATTTCAGTTCCTCGAACCCATACAATACCTCCTATTCCTCTCCCCCTTGATGTCTTTTGTTATTTTAAGTTTTGTGTGTGTGTGTGTATGTGTGTATGTGTGTGTGCGTGCGTGCGTGCGTGGGTGTGAATTTATCCAATGCTTTTAAGTTGAGAATGGGGTTACAGGCAAGGTTGGAGTGCTGTGAGCTCACTCACAGAAACTGATGAATGAGGTGTGTCTTAGGCTGTTGGGAGAGGAGAGTAGCTTTAATATGTCATTGGAGAGGAGGCCCGGAGAGGAGCGGGTCGGGAGATGTGTGAGGGATGGTGTGTGGCAGGAGGAGACCGTCGGGTGTAGACAAGAGTGATGATCAGGGAAAACACAAACATACAGACTGCCTTAGGGTAACAAAAGCCTCCCTTTCTGCACGCCTGTGACTATACAATGCACACAATGCAGATCCAGGCAGGGCTAATGACTGCCAGCATCTTCTCCCAGTATGGGGTATTTTTCATGCTCTGTGCTGCGCACATAATTAGAAATTAGCATGAATATAGTTGTGATATATAGCATTGCTCTCCTTTGGGGTTTGCACAAAGACATTAAATAAATGTGAGCAGAAGAACAAATGTTCTACAAAATTTCAAGGAAAAAAAATAGCTAACCTGAATAGCTATTAAGATTTACAGTATAATATTTCTTTAATAACTTGACATTTTTATCCCACCTTTATCAACATCAATTTACTAAAACTTTGTGAATACTAATGAACCTGATGGTTAGTTCAACAGAACTAAATAAAAGGGATATCCTGATGCATGCTCAATAATCCAGGTTGAAAAATCTAACAAAGTCAAGTCAGGTCCTCTGGATGAATTCTTCTTGTTGAACTGTTTTGTCTTTTATCTAAAAGATTTCTTCAGTGTGGAGCTGCAAGAAACTCAGTCTTATAAATTGCACCTTCTCATCAGTTTGTTGTTGACATCTAGAACTAGCTGTTCACATGATGAAGTAGGACCATCAGTCTAATGACCAATCGTTGGTGCCCTGATGGCTGCTTGCTATTCACAGGGGGTTGAGTGATATTAGAAATAACAGCATTGTAAGAAGGTGACAGTTGTGAGTTCTTGACACAGGGCCTCCATGTTCAACTGTCCCCCTCTTACAATATTGTTATTGCGAATAGCAAGTGGCCATCAGGGCACTAACTATCAATATATAATAATTTAACATGTTTCTGTTCCAGATTGCTCTTCTTAACATGTACTTTTGTTTTCTCCTGAATATATTGAAAGCTGAAATGGGCACATACCTTAAATATTTGTTATATTAAATATTTTAATGGTCCCTCACTGATTATTGTATTTTATTTATTAATGAACTCATTGGTGGGCTATACTTAAGTCACCCATGCTACCAGTTGAATAGCCCTGGTGTATTTGGATGATTAATAACTGAGAGGCAATTGTAAACAATGCCAAAAAATGATTTTTAGTGAGACATAGTAATATTGCAATTAATGAAAATACTGTGCATAATGTGACCGATACAAAAAAGGTATGTTTTATGGCTTCACTATTAGAGGTGTAATGGTATGCTTAAGTTGATAGACCCCAGTATAAATGTTGGTACAGATTCAATATAACAAGAAAAAAAATATATATATATATTCCACATGTT
Source organism: Simpsonichthys santanae (assembly GCA_031762415.1). Taxonomy (NCBI): domain Eukaryota; kingdom Metazoa; phylum Chordata; class Actinopteri; order Cyprinodontiformes; family Rivulidae; genus Simpsonichthys; species Simpsonichthys santanae. The sequence continues at coordinate 20,704,671 of JARVLU010001073.1, read as the reverse complement.
GTCTTGATACATGATCAACATGTTCCCTTTTTTCAACAATCAAATATTCTTGCAACAAACAAAAGCAACAAACATCCCAGTTGTTAGTGGGATGGGTGCATCATGAAAACCAAGATAAGCTTTGTCAACTGGTCAGTTTATAAAAAATAAAATAAAATAATAAAAAGAGAGTCAGATTTACTGACTTTTCTTTACTTTCATTCTGAACTGTACACTAACACACAGACCATGTGCCCAACACAAAGTTTGATAAATTCCAGAAAGGTAACACTAAAAGAAAATGACTAAACAATTAAATTAAACTAAATCATTGAGGTTTTGCTTTAATTCTTTTTAATCAGATGTCATGCTAACATAAATAAATAAATAAATAAAAATAGAACTGAATAAGATTTTCCAATGTGAAAAACAAAAAAAAAACATGACAAATAAAATGTTTACACTGCTATGTGTTATTCTAGACATGGTCTTCGTGTAAATCTACCTACAAAGGCAAATTGTAACCAGTCAAATCCATAATTAGTGGACAGTTTTTTTATTTTTTTATTTCAATAAACCAATTTAATTCCCTTTAATTTGAAAACAACAATTTAGCAGATATATATGTTTTAATTATTTAAACTTCTTAGATGAAAATGCTGCAGCCTATTTCAAATGAGTGCCTTTACAGATAAAGGTTACCGTTTAACCCTAATACCAATAAAAGCTTAAAAATATTCAAATAATTGTGTTTGAAGGTACAAAACTCAGATAAAACTCATCAATCTGTTGCTGGTTGTTACCATTGCACTAACCATTCCACTTGATTTCACATCTGAAAACTCAAAGTTTTCCGACATCAACTCCCCACTTTTTTAACAACACTTGACTGTTCGTTAAACTTACAAGTTTATATCTTCTGAAGAACGCAGCGACGACTCCAGCTCTAGGCTAGCTCATGCAATCATCTATCTGTTATCTTTTAAATAACCCTCAAACCAATATTACCATGCAAGCAGCAATTAAAAGTCTCGCTTTCAGTCTCCCACAGCTCTGGAGTTCAGAGAACATCCGCGATAACAAATGTGTCTTTTCTTATGAGATAAGTCCACACAGTGACTGAGTCAGAGTTTGTCTATCGGTTCTCCTCAGATTGAATTTTCAGCAGATTATCGAGACAGATTTGCCTTCATAATGAAAGAGCCTCATTATATTACATAAGTTACAGCATGAGGCCGCGGGGCATCTGTACATTGGGCTGAGGATCTTTATGAGACCGTCCTAATTACATGCAACAGAGTCTTCTTTAGGAGGCATATTTATAGGTACAAGCCAGGACAATTAAATTGACTGAGCAGTTTTGTTGGTAAATTATAATTGTCTAATTATCTGCATCTGTATTAAATTATATAAACTGTTCCTTCACTTTGATTTCTTTGGAACTTTTTGTTGATATAATCCCTTATTTTTCTTCCCCATGACCAACAATTGACCCCCGCCACCACCACCACCACTTCCACCACCACCACCACCACCACCACCACCACCACCACCACTAAAACTGCAAGATTTAAGGTAAAGTACTTTGTACTGATGAGGCAGACAATAGTCCATGTATTATTCATGCTAAAGGTTTCCTGTAGGGTTTTTTGAGTTCTGGAGAACGGGGAATCAAGGATACAAGAAGTGCACTTTGGTAAGTTCCACTGAATTCAGACATACATTTTGTTTGCTTACAAGGAAAGCCCCGGTAGGTACCTTTAAAACAAACCACATGCAATATGAATGAAAGCTGGGAGAGTTTTCAGCTTGGAAAAAAGAAGCAGCTGCTGCTCATATTTATTTGCAAAAATCAAAAATTAGGTTTAAGGATTCAAATTTGGAAGGAAAAAAGGTAGTTAATTATATATAATTTAAAAAAAGAACTGGTGAAAATTGACTGATCTTGTGGAAACCCACCTGCACACTTGGTTCTGCTCACTAGAGGAGGACCAGGAGGGCCAGTTCCCCCTTCTCCAGGCCGAGTCAGCAGCACACTGATGTGGTATTCCGTGTCTGGATCCAGGTGCCAGAGCTTATAGGTGACCATGTTGACTCCGTGCACCTCTGACCATGGGGACTGACTGGCTCGGTACTCAATCTCCTTCCTGATGATGGGGCCATCTCCCAGGATGGAGTTGGTGTTGAGCTGGATGATCAGGTAGGTAGAGCCGGCGCGCAGCAGCTGAGGCGGCGCGATAGGGGATGGAGGTACTGTCAGAAAAAAAAATATATTTGTTTGTACACCCACTTCAAATACTGATTTTCATCGCATGTCAAGTTGACCTATATCAAGCTACAATTTGATGTGGTAATAACATAATGTTGCTGCCAGAGTCTTAACTGGAGTTAGTAGGAGATATAATCTCTCCAGTTTTAGCTTCTCTCCACTGGCTCCCTGTCAAATCCAGAATTGAATTCAAAATCTTACTTCTAACATACAAAGCCCTCAACAACCTAGCTCCATCTTATATTACAGATCTTATGTCCCATATTTTCCTAACAGAGCACTTCACTCTGCAGGCTTACTTGTGGTTCCTGCAGTTTCCAAAAGCAGAATGGTATGAAGATCTTTCAGTTACCAGGCTCCTCTCTTGTGGAACGAACTTCCAGTTTCTGTGCATGAGGCTGACACATTGTCCAGTTTTAAGACTGGGATTAAGACTTTCCCTTTTGATAAATCCTATAGTTAGGGTTGGTTTGTTATGCTGCCATAGGCTTAGACTACTGGAGGACAAATTGACCTAATTTCTTAAAATGAATTGTTACAATTGAATAGTTCTCATTTGATATTGTTTCTATCGTAACGTGATTATTAACCTGCCATTGTGTATCTGTCATTGTTTCCTGTTCCTCTCAAACCCAGCTGGTCGAAGCAGATGTCCGCTTGTCCTGAATCTGGTTCTGCTAAAGGTTTCTTCCTTATGAGGGAGTTTTTCCTTTCCACTGTCGCCTGCATGCTTGCTCAAGATGAGAGTCTGCGACAGAGTTAAGTCAAAGCAGTCTGCTCCTCAGATAAATAATGTTATTAACTTGCTTTTTGTGTATATATGCCCTGAGATGACTTCTGTTATGACTTGGAGCTATATAAATAAATTGAACTGAACAGAGTCGTTCACAACACATACTCCAAGAGCTGACACATTTTACATGAGATTGGGCATAACATTCATTACAAGCATTGACCAAAACAATTAACTCCATCATTCTTATCATAAGATGACCTTAGTTTGAAAGCATTTACTTATTAATAGCATTTACTGCTGGATGTTCTCGAGAAATAAAATCACAACATTCATCTAACTAATCAGAGGCCGTTTAGGCAAATTAAAGTCCGGTGAGCTTTCGGTGAGTCTAGAGACTCCAGGATGTGAACAGGTCAAGATGTGTTTGTACAGCAGATTAGTCACGCGTGTCAGCAAATAATTCGAGACACAAATGTTAGCAAAATGGTGACTGAAGAGAACAGGTGTGCATCTAATGCAATGAACATGACAACTCTGTGTGTGAATATGTGGTACTCATGTTCCTGCCAGTCCTCACCATGATAAAACAGCACACTGTCGAATAAGATTTTCAAACCAAGAATTTATTTAGGAGCCCGAGGGTCAAATGTCACTTACAGGCAGATCAATTACACCGTGAGATTGAGGAATGGGAGTAAAGAAAAGAAACGAAGACAAAGCATGAGAAAAGATCAAAGGAAGATTTGTAGCCGTGACTAATCCTTCATTCCTGCAGAGCTGCCTCTGCTTTTTCTCCAGCCCTCATTCTCTGTGTGCTTTAAAACATTAGCTGAACCCAACCTTTGTCTGTTCTGGTTCCCTCGGCCTGCAGCAGCTCATCTTTAGGTTGGCTGCCTCTTCGCTAAAGGGGCAACGTCAAGGCACGAGAAAGTAGCCAGTAGGCGAAAAGTTTAAACAACTCGCTCATTTTTCATCCCACAGTTTTGTTTATTTTGGGCTTGATTTGTGTTTTCTATGGCTTATTTACATAAACATTTATATTTTAGTAAATATTACTGAAAGTTGTTCTTCACTATAATGAATTAGAAGAGTTTCAATGAGATTTCTGCACGTTGTACTGTACTGCTAGAAGAATTAGACCAAACTCATTAGGAGAATGATGAGGCCCTCCTTAGTGGTGCAGTGGAGGGGAAAGGTATTTATTAAGTTCTTGTAAAGTCTATTAAAAAGCCAGAGTTACGGCCCGTTGACTTGAACATAACTTAAAGCTGGTCATCATGTGCTTTAACAGAGAAGACTCCTCCTGACTCAGAGACAGTAGGGAAGCAGACGCCACAATGACACGAGGAGGATTTTTTCCCCCCAAGGCCATGTGAAGTAGGGGTGCAGAAGGTGCTGCAGTACCCTTTGATGGATGTCATGGGACATGCATGGGCAAGTACTTCTTGAATAAAACACTTTTTTAATGTTAAAAAAAAAGAAAAAAAAATAAAGAAAAAGATTCTCATTAGTGCTGGACATGTTTAAATTTAATTATTTTGACGAGTTATGTTACTGATTTTTATATGAGTGCAGTTTTACAACCCAACTGTAATGTTATAGATATTGTGTGACTAAAATATACAACATATTTTTTATGAGCAAATTCTGATCAAACGACCTTATCAGACAGTTTGCATTTCACCACATATTTTTGGTATTATGATATTCTTCATGTTGGTGTTTGGAGTCATAAAAATTCCCACGTTCCCACAACAACCCCTCAAGTGAAATACGTTCTTACAGCTAAGGTGGAAACATTGCTTCGGCTGATGATATTTAGAAGGGTTTAGTAGCCATTTAGATAAAGGTGTCTTTTTGTATCTTGTAATTTTCGTGTTGTTTTGTAGCACAATGCTATCTATGCTAGAGGACTGGAAGCGGCCCGTGGATGACTTACATCTAGCCTGCCAATGAGCTTATTAATAAAAATAATAATAATGAAAACATTAAAAATGTTTGAGATCTTTAAAATTATTTGAAGTGGCAAATAAATCAAGCAGAGAGGCAATCCTGTTATGTGCCCATCTCGATTTTCAACATGACTTGACATATCTTTATGCTTTTCTAATTAAAATAAAAATGTTGACCGTTTTTGCTGTTCCCTGAATGACCAACATGTTACTGTTCCAGGCGGGTCTGTGCAACCATTTCATGAGATTGGGCATAACATTTATTTACAATGAAATGGTTGCACAGACAATTTCTTCCTCCAACGGTTCGTAAATCGCAGGGGAAGCGTCCACATCCCGCTCCGGTATGAACTTTTAGCAGAACCAAAAGAGGCAGAGCAGAACTCAGCTGGGCTGAAAGCGAGCGTGATGCACAATGCATGTCAAACATCTCCTTTTGTATCATTTTCTATAAAGAACTAACTAATTTAATTATTTCTATGTGGTTTACTATTTATTTTAAACTAACTACAAAGCTACTGTGCATCATCATCAATATTCCCCTCTTCATAAAGCTGATATTTGTTTTTAATATTGTTTCACAGAATATCACTGTTTTTATTACAAGGAAATAAATCTTGAATCATAATTTCTTTGAATTACACATTTGGGTTCTGTTTATTGCATTTATGCAGCAAAATGAACAAATTTAAGCTGTAACAGATCATTGTAATACTTGGTTTATTTACATAATTACTTTAATTGCTGGATGTCCGGCCCCTGAGCAGTTTAGTTGAATAGCTCTGTTGCAGAATGTCCCTAAACATCTCGTTTCACTTTTGGTGTTGTGTACACTTCTGTTTCCCCTTTAGCCCACTCAGCTCGAGACTAGAACAAAGCTAAACACAACACCTGTTGCATGTACAAGTTAATGTTTTAACAAATTTGTGAAATATGGTTTACTAAACAGAAGAAACAGATTTTTATGAGCTTTATTTTTATTTTGATCCTTGGCCCTTAGCAGCCTACTGTATTAAGAGGTCTGATTGCCATTAATTTAACTGTTCATTTATATACTGACTAAAGCTTTTGTTTAGGCCTTCAGCTGAAACCAGAACAGGAACAAAATAAATGGGTAAAGATAGTGGCTTGATAGAGTTATGGTAACATTTGTTATGCTGCTGAATAATTTTTTATCCAAATAGTTAGGACAAAATTAGTGAATAATTCAATAATCTAACAGAGCTTATGATAAATCAAATTATATTAGCAGTAAGGACCAAATAATGTGTTGGACACTATTGAATAAGATCTTGATGAGAAGAATTTCCTGTGATATTGTGCATGTTTATGTTATTTTGTATACAAAGGAGCCCAAACCTGGCTTAAAAAGGATAAACAGTATGGCTTAGTTTAGTTTAACTATGGCTTAGTTCACTATTCAACTAAACTGCTAAGGGGGGCCACAGTTTCTGAAAGCCAGCAGCTCAGGGGCCTGACATCCAGCAATTTCTCATTTTGTAAATAAACCAAGTACTGGATTTCCCGCCGTAAAAATCACATCAGTCTAAAAATGTCTAATAAAGTGGACAAAAACATAAATAAGTTGCTTTGCCGTTTAGGTCGCCTCTACTATGCGTCAACGCTGACGCGTCATGTTTGTTATGTGGAAATGTGGGCCAGTGTTGTGCCAAAAATCGATTGGCTGCCAAAATGGCGGCCACGGGAGCGCACATGGGAAGAATTTAACAAGAATTTAACAAGATTAACAGGTAAAAACAATTATTTGTTTGCTCAACATTATAGCAAAGGTATGTCTCAGTTTAATCTTTCCTTAATAAATGCAGTTTAATGGTCAAATCAGCTGCATTTCACCTGGGCGGCGCGGTGAAATGCAGCTGATTTGACGTTTGCTCCAGGAGTTCCAGAGTGAGACGAAGGTGGCTTAGTATGGGAAACAAGTGTCTCATTAATAGCCACTTTTACCTAATAATGAGACACTTGGTTTACCATAAGGCTCGAACGCCCTCTAGCAGCTGAAAATGGTAGTGTTTAATATTTTTCATGTCAGAATGAATGAAATCGTCAGATGTCAGCCAAAAATTGGGTTATCAATATGGGAAAAAATAAAAAAACGTATATTAATCGCTTTGGTGTATAAGACTTGCAAATTTATGCAAAAAGGTGTGACTTGTACAGCAAAAAATATGGTATTACTATGACCTGTTACCTTTTAGATTTATTTTGTTGCATTGAATAATAAATGCAATAAACAGAACTCAAACCCAAACCCAGAACCTTTTTTTTATGAACTCATTAGCGGGCCATCAGCTGAATAGACCTGGTTTAGTATATTTTTGTTTTACTTCAGCTACTGTATTTCATAATAAATAAAACCATGTCATAAATTAAATGGACTATCTTTTGAAACTTTAAAAGAAATCCACCCACTAGTTAAAATTCTCCAGTCTGTGCAAAAGCCACCAAGTGATCTACTAATAAAATGTTAAACAGCAACAGAGATGAAACCTTCCTTAACTTGTTCTTCTGCATCTGCGTCTGCATTAACAGGAGCCAGTAGAGGACAAGAACACAGAGAATATGTCATGGCCTCATTTCCTGTTCTCATCCTCACTTTGCTGAGGGCTGGCGTCTGTTTTGCCATCAAACCACTGCCATGTCATTACTATGCTGTCAGAGTCGAGTCAGGCTGATGGGCTGTGGTGAGTAATGAGAGTGAGGTCACCATCTGTGGTTCATGATATGACAGCGGATGCAGCGGCCCAAGTCAAGTGAGCGGCTTTTTGACGAGAGCCGAGGAGCTAAAGATGGCAGCGTGTTTGACAACTTCAACTCATGAAACCTTTCATGCTAGGAAACCAGAATGTGTAACTATGTTTAAATACATTTGACCAAAGGGTTTCATGACTTATACAATCATGCACAGACAGTCTAAGTCTGCTTTGTTTTGCTTTTCAAACTACTACTGAAGAAGAATAAGGGGAGAAAATGCCTCCATGAAAGCTAAGCCCAACCAGAAGCAACCCATAAAAGATGAAGAAAATAAGTTTTACCTTTCACTACCAGTTCAGCAAAGTTGGAGACCCCTGAGCCCCGAGGGGACTGAGTGACGCAGCGGTAAAGGTCTTGATCAGAACGCTGAACGCTATCAAGCTGGAAAGACACCACAAAGCGCCGATGACTCAGGTGCTTGACTGACGCCATTGTTAAAATGTCCCCGTTGTGTCTCTGGAAAGCAAGAGAAGTCAGGGTCAGGAAAAACACGGTGGTCATCATGTATCCCCCGACCCCCCCACCACTACTCCTTTTACGCAAAGGAATATGTTAGGTCACCCATTGTACCGGTAGTTGTTGCTCTCTGACACTGGTATTACATCATCTCACACACATACACACAAACACAGAGCTATGTATATGATGTAAAAATTGTTAAACTACAGTATCAAAAGGGAAATTTCTAGAGGTAAAAAAGAAGTGGTGACAAAGTGATTTCAAATCAAAACAGCATTTCTTGAATGAATTAATATCACTGGTTGTTTACATGAATGCCTCTGCCAGCTCCTTGCAGATGTTAGATGTGGTCTTCCATGGTGCTCTAATGTTCATAACTGGTTGTAACTACCGTACTCGTCACTGCACTCTGTACTCCTTGGACAGTTGGTCATCATCATCTACATGTAGGCTCTCACACTCACTGGTACATGTGCATCTATAAATCACTCCTTGGTCTGCTTCCTTCTTAAATCTTGAAAGATTTGAAGCTCTCGACCTTGACCTCTCTAAGTGGCTTTAACGTGTGTGTGACATGATATTTGAACTTTGCATAAAATGGCACAACATATTTTTTTTCATTTAACCTTTATTTATCCAGGTTAGTCTCATTGAGCCACGAGAACTCATTTTCAAGACAGACCTGTTAGGGAGCAGATGGTGGGGGTTAAGGGCCTTGCTCAGGGGCCCAGAGTGGAGCGAATGAGGTGTTGTCGGTACCGGGGTTTGAACTGGCTATCTTCCGATCACAAGCCCACCGTCTAACCACTTGCGCCACCACTCCCCTAAATTTACAATAATGAATTTACAATGAATTTACAATTAAATTTACAATGTTGGTTATTATGCAGTTGATCTGCTGAAGCCCTGAGGAGGAAGGAGAGTGTCAGCTGGTTCAGGCTGAGGGAGTTGAATGTGGATATTAATCCGATGGGTCTTTATTTTACAGGTTCGATGGTGGCTGGGAGACTTGGGGCCTGATCTGAACTGGGCTCCAGAGATGGATGGCAAGCAGGCAAGTGGCTGGAAGGCAAGGCACGAGGACCCAGGAACAGGACCAAAGGGGAACCAATGTAAGGCAGGATCTGAGGAGGCAGGATAGCTGCAAATACAAGAACAGGTTTGAGTATCTCTTGGAAGAAATACAGGCACAGGCCAGAGACAGAGTGGCTAACATTAGGCAGGCTACCTCCCTTTCTCAGTTCAAATCCCTGCTAAAAAAACACATCTGTTCTCCAAGGCATTTCACACAGTGTGAGTTGATTTAGTGTTTTTTTTTCTTCTGTGCTCCTATGTTTTAAACACTTTTTTAATTCTTCAGTATTATCATTAGTGTTAGGTATTTTTTCATACCTTTCTTACTCCCATTGTTGTTGTTAAGCACGTTGATAACAGTTTCTGTTTTAAATGTGCTCTATAAATAAAGGTGACTTCACTTGATTTGACTAATGCTCCGGTGACGAGTAGCATCCGACTGCAGCCTTATGTAGGGTAGGACCTCATCAGATAGATGACCATCAGCTAGTGGTGATTAGCAGCTGCAGCCATCTTGGAGAGGGCAGCTGTGACAGATGGTACTCTCACGCTGAATAACTATCGACCAATCTCTAAACTTTTTATTCTTGCAAAGGTTATAGAAAAATTGATGAACTCCCGTCAAAAATATTTGTATTCTTTTAACATCTCAACTCCCCATCAATCTGGTTTTAAGAAACAACACAGCACAATATGCTGGTGAAGATTCTCAGTCATCCAGGACATGATAAATTCAAAAAAGTTCAATACAGAAACAACTGGACTT
>JARVLU010001073.1:20581740-20594827 GCA_031762415.1 Simpsonichthys santanae | reverse complement strand
TAACTGCTTGGAAATACAGTACTGTACATGGTTAAGGTACAGAATGTACGCTGGTGTTGTGTTACGTTGAAAAAAACATGTTTAAAACGCCGTTTACCGTGAATTTTCCGACTTACGTCAAAATCGGGTTACGAACAATGCGTAGGAACGGATCTGCGACGTAACTCGAGGACTACCTGTACATATATTTGAATGCCAAAGATTTGAACAAAATGTCGGAGCTCAGAGTATGCGTTGGAGATGACTCTCAGCTACAACCACATCCAGTTTATGAGTTTTATAAACACTTGTACATTGTTTCATGAGATATTTTGCTGACAGACAACTAAATACACACATACACAGGTGATTCCATCAATGCCAGCCTTTCAAGGAGGTGAGCATTAATAACTGCAGAAGGTTTATGTCCTTGGCAACGTGTGAAGCCACATCTGAATACTCCAAACCAGCGAACTGACAACCTTTCTGCTTTCACAGAGGTTCACTCTTCCTGATTTATTTAAGTGCTTTTGATTACAAGTATTTGATTGCGACATACCATTCTATTTTTTTTTTCCCCAAAAAAAATTGTTCTTCACACACTGCTTGTGCAATTTTGCTTAACTTGTGCAAAGAAAAAATAATGACATGTTTTAATGAGTAATCTTGTTCAGCTGAGGTTCTAATTCTAAGACTTAGAAAAAAAATATTTTGTACAGCTACAACTTTAGCCTTAAAATATTTTCTTAAACCTTCGTTCTGGTAAATTTACCTACATACAGTATTTGTTTATGTCCAATAGATCAATGGCAGCACCTGTAAAACTTACAGAATTATAAGAGTGCCTTATATTAAAATTTGTACTTTGCAATCTGGTTGTATATTTGTTTTTATCAAATACATTCAGGCATTTTTTTTATGAGAGCATTTTAAAGGAAAATGAATAAAACTTTATTTTTTAAAACTCATAATCATATGTTTTATGATGTTTATATTGCATTGACAGTATAAACCATGAACACCAACGGCCAGAAGGCACAGGTGAAGGAGGGATGCATAATTAGGTATTAAAGCAGCCGTGGTGGCTGGACAGCTTCGATAACAACACCTCTCCCACAGCAGAGGTATTCGTCCTCTCGCTGTGCTTCTTCCCACCAAGACACAAATAAATCTCAGGTCAATGTCGATGACGCGACTCTGAAAAGTGTAGCTGGACTCAGTGAAAAGATGAGGCCGACAAGGTGTAGGAGGTGATGGATGGTAAGAGCCAGAATGAGACCATCCAACAGCCATTTCACAAGAGCGCTGAAGGAAGACCAGGAAGAGCGGTTTTATGAATTAACTCTGTTCAAGCCTCTACTTGAAGTCTGCTGCTATAGTATATCACAGATGGCCCAATTCTGACCTTGTGACAATGAGTAAAGCCATGATTCATGCAGGTCTTCACCTCCCTAAACTCTGGAGTTATGTCCTGCTAGAAAACCTGAGAGAAACAAAAGCAAAACAGCATTTGTGCTCACAGCTAATACAAAAACATCTACAGCTACTTTGTGAGAATACTGGGAGTTCATGCAAATGTTCTCCTGTTTTCTTATTTGGTTCCATGTGTTTTCTGCAAAATCATTAATATTATTTACAAATAATTTTCCCATGAAAATATATTATTGACATTTCTAATTTTCTCAAAAAACATTTTCTTTCAAATCTGCAACAGCTAATTGCTCTGCTTATGTGTTCTTACGCTGCATTTTGTTTTAGCTAGTGTTCTGCTAATTTGAATAGTTAGCTAGCCTTCTACTACTTTCAGCATCTAAAATGTATTTTTGTTACTTTTAGAAATGTTTTTGCTACTTTGAGTTTTAGCTAGTCATTTGCTACTTTAAAGTTTTAGCTAGGCTTTTGCAAATTTGAGCTTCTTAGTCTCATGGAACTTTAATATTCTTGCTAGACTTTTAATAATTTTAGCTGTAAGATTTTAGCTACCCTTTTGATCAAATTAAAAAAAAAAGTTCAATACAAAAACAACTGGACTTTATTTGTAACAGAAGACATTTCGCCCTTCATCTGAGGAGCTTTCTCAATTGTCCGTCATCCTTAGATGAAGGGCGAAACGTCTTGTTACAAATAAAGTCCAGTCATTTTTGTATTGAATGTTTTTTGAATTGATCATGTCCTGGATGACTGATAATCTTCACCAGCATACCCTTTTGATCATTTTAGCTTGCCTGTTCCTACTTTTTTCATTCAACCTTCATTTATACATGTTACGTCTCATTGAGTCATGAGGACTCATTTACAAGAGGAACCTGTTTTAAAAATAAGCACAACAGATGAGATACACAATGTCATTTATTTATTTATGTATTTATTTTCTGGCTGCTCCCTTCTTCACGAGTCACCACAGCGAACTCAGTTGCATGAAGACCTGGCAATTATTTATTTATTTTTACAACGGATGCCCCTCCTGACACAACCAGAGACCACCAAGCTACCACAGCCCTCTGTATGGAGCAGAGGGTTGCTATCTAGGGCGCCCGGGGAAGCAGATGATGGGGATTAAGTGCCTTGCTCAAGGGCCCGGAGTGGGGCAAATGGGGGCAGATGTGGGTGCTTCACCTATCACACCCACATTTTTGATGTTGTCTGTACCGGGAGTTGAACCAGAAATCTTCCAATCACAGGTCCACCCTCTCTAACCCCTGTGGCAGCACCACTTCCAGTGCACACAACAATAAACAGTAACACAAGCATATAAAATAAAAGGTAAATAAAAGTAGTGATATTTATGGAGAAATCTAATAGTGACAAGCTGCTCACACAGGTGTTTAGATTCAGGTGTTTATCAGATACACGCTCAGTTGAGTTGTGGTGGACACTAAATATATCTTGTATTACCATGTACCATATAAAATGCTTTTTAATGATGTTATAAGTATCATTATAATGTACTGTATATGTTGTTAGTTGTTGTGGTTTCTCGGTTTTGTCTTTTTTTCCTTTCTGCAGATCTAGAGACAGACTTCAATGATGTTGATGTGTGTTCTCTTTATACCTCTCTCTCTCTCTACTCTTATCTCCTTCGTTCTCTTTTACCCCTTCTCTCACTTTTTTAGCTTTGCTTTCTTCTTCGTCTTTTCATCCCTGTGTCCATTACATCTTAAACAAACCCAAAGCAAATTCTAATGAAGTTTTATTTATATATCAAGTGGAGCATTGAGGCTAGCCATAATGCTCTGCTTGTAAAAATAAATCTGTTGGGTATCATCTCGACACTCAGACAATAATTCTGAGTGCCATCAATGCCAAACAGGACAAAGGGGAAAAAATAAATAGATAAATAAAAGTGGTGATATAAAACAAAATAAAAACAAGCTACATTATGAAACGGGGTAAAATCCTAAAAACAGGAACGTCTGCTTTTAGCCGACCTTTTGCTGGTTTTAGCTTTAGCTAGTGTTTTGTTACTTTAAGCTTTTAGCTAACATTTGGCTGTATATAGTTTAAAAAAATGAAAACATACATTTTAGTTTGTTGCTAGTGCCAACTTTAACTTTTAGCAAGTCTTCTGCTACTTTCAGCTTCAGGATGAACATTTAGCTTTTAGCCAGTAGTATTTTGCTACTTTTTGCTTTTAGCTAGCATTTTTCTCTGTTCTGCTTCTTTTTTTCCAGAACTTCTTCAGCAAAATTAAAAAAAAAAAAAGAAAAAGTAATTCAGCATGCTTTACTTTCTTAAACAGAAAATGCTTTTTCTCCTGTTTGTCCATTGCATTTGCTTGGCTTGTTTTGAGAACTGTGAGGACGAGACTGACTTTAAACAGAAAGACCTTCACTGTGTCGACAGGGAGACAAAAACAAAGGGAGAGCAAGAAATTTGAAAAAGAGGGAGGGTGGTTGGCATAAGTGCACGTTTACTCATTAACAAAGGTGTTTAGCAAACTACATCTCTAAGTATAGTCTGTACATGTATGACAAGAATGTTTTTGGCCTTTGGGTTCAGTCTGAGTAATGTTCGAATATGTCTTCACCTCCCATAATAGGTTACAGTGATCTGAAATAAAAGTGTAAAGCATTTGTTCATAACAGCAGCTTGACAGCAGCAGCATTTCCTTCTACACCCGAAGGTCAGGGTAGCAATTGGGGGGATTGAGTTCAAAGGCTCCTGGATTAGTCATAGTTCATCATTTCTGAGGGGATGAACATATTATGTGGAGCTCCTGCACTTCCTCGCTGTAGGTAATGAGACACAGATTGCATATCGCTGTCATTGCGTGCTCATCATCAGAGCAGGGCTTGAGATCAATGCAAACTTTGATTGATCAATAAGAAATATTAAATCACTTGCAGATAAGAAAACAAATTAAGTTATACGGGTTATATAATTTATTTATTTATTTATTTATAAAATGTATTCATTTTAAAAAACAAAACAATTTCATAAACGATAATACAAAAAATAAAACGAAAGGCAGTAGAAAGAAGAAAAAAATCTTATTATATCTGCCCCTTTTATCAAACAATCAGTTCAAACAATAATAATCTTCAGGTAACAGAACAAAATGAATAACTCTTTCCTAATTTTTTCTAACTAATACAATGCACATTAAGCTACTTCATTTTTTTAACAATTCAGTTTTCATCATACATATACATCTTAATAATGTCTGACATCATTACAGCCACTAAATGACTGCATGGATAGATGTGCTAGAACTAAACATCTGTTGCAAACTCAAGTCTGAGTTATTACGTGGAGGTAGACTACCATCAGCTGCTGGTGGAACAACTCAACAACAAACATAAAACACTAACATGAAGGGATAGTTCAAGTAGTTTAAAGTGAAGTTCTGTGGAAGGTTTATAAACAGATAATATCTTACCTGCAAATAGCTCTTTAAGCAGATTCAGCTTGAAGAGTTAATTTAATGTTCAATTCAATGTTTTTTTGTTTGTTTTTTCCTCCCCGCCAAAAGATTACCGGTACACACAAATGAAAACCTCCTGATCTTGGTCGAACCTGGGAGCATCTCATTTGAAAAGGAAGACATCTCGTTTTAAAGGGAAGGCATCATGGTTGAACAGGACGGTATCTCGTTTAAAAATGAAGGTGTCACAAGAAAAGGAAGTAAAAGACTTGACAGGAAACAGAAGTTGGTGTTTTAAGGGCATGCTTCTGTTAACAGCAGCTTTTTTTTCATTGGAAACAAAGATGTCTGCTCAGCAGTTTGCAGGAGGCCTTACTGAAGCAGCAGTGCTCCTTCATAATATATTGGCCTCAGCAGAGACGATTCAAACCGAATCACGTGACAACAGGTGTGCAGATACTGACCGTTCCAAATGCGATGGAGATGAACGGACAATTGGCGTCTCTATTCCCCTCCTGGCAGCGGCTCAGTGTGTCAATACCTGCTGCACCTGCGGCCAGGAGACAGTGTGCGCCTCGTTATCAAGCTCAGGGGTGCTTCGTTTATGGACATCCACTCCACACGACAAAAAGGATACATTTGTGCACCTATTGCTATTTTATTTATGGTTTTTGCATCCACGCTTCCATAACTAGTGTTGCAAATGTGAGTGCCACTGGGAGTGAAAATTTACTACATATCCTCCAACTACAGAGCTAAAAATATGTTCTAAAGAAATTAATTATGTCTGATAAGAGGTGGACGTCGGCTCTTAAGATTTTAACCCCTAAAAGTAAAGGTTCCCCCATCAGACTGTTTGGAAGCACAGAAGCACAAAGTTTCTGCACTTGTCAAAACTATGTGTGATACACTAATTAATTTATCAACAAAATGTTTGTTTGTGCCGCCGGTTCCCTTCATCAGGGAACACACAGTCAGTAAGAGACAGGGATCTGTTGGTGCATGACACTGTCATGTTTCAGGTCATCCAGAGTTATTTTCACAGGTATTATTCCATTTATACAAGTTCACTTCTGAACTGGGCTAGATGTGTATGCAAGATAAGTCTAGGTTAAGTCTTACCTGACGTAATGTTTCAGTGAGATCGTTTCTGCTTCTTTAGTTCTTGGAGTCAAACAATATTGACACTAACGGGCGTATATTTGCATATTTAGAGGGTGGCACAGAGAATTCTTTTGTTCCAAAGAAAAAAATGTTTGAGAACCATGGAAAGTGTCCCTAGACTGCACCAGAAGTGCTACACCAAGCTGCTGCACTACAGTAGTGCCTCGTTACGCCGCAGTTCATTTTTCGCAAACTCGTTCTATCGCGGTTTTACAAAACAAGCTTGGACATGACACACGATTAATTGGCTGATTGATGGATGAGTCACAGGGTTGGCATGGATTTTTTTTATTTTTTATTTAAAATGAAGTATTTTAAATTATTTAGCACCTGTGTGCAGCCCATAGCTTGCAGAAGAAGCTTCCTCTTGTAGTGCGTCATATCTCTGTAGCGGAGAAGTGGGCGTGGCCGAGAGCACTGGCAGCAGGAGGCAGAGAGCTGAGTTCATGACATGCTATGTTTTTACAGCATTTAGAGTTTAGGAACATTGTTTAGAATATTGCAAGAGTGTAGGAAGGGTATATACTGTATACTAAAACAAACTACTAGTTACTACTTGTACTACTATTCCTACTTGGCGGTGTTTCACTTATCACAGGGCTTCAGGGGTACAGATCCCCCGCGATAAACGAGGGACTGCTGTTTGTGTTGGGAAAAGAACAAGAGAAAAAAGCAATTGTGTTTCTGCAGTTTAAACTTTTTTGAAGTTGGAATGCCAAGAAGGGTTTAGCTTTTTTATCTCCAACTGTATGGAACCCAAAATGGCATTGCCCCTCCGCCACCATTAGCTGTGCTGCTGTCAGTCAGCTGTGTACAAAAGGCAAATAAGGAAAAAAGTCTTCAAAATATTTTTTACAACAAATTCTCAATTAAAAAAAATATATATGTTGAGAATTGGGGCATTTTTTGATAGCAAGTAGCATAACAAGTCATGGCTTTTCTGTCATGTCTTTTAGGTAGCATATAAAAGTAATGTCTACAACGTTACAAGACGTAGCATGTGTATTAATCTAATATATAGCCTGCTGTAGGATTGTTTCAGGGTCAAAAATATGGTTAGCTTGGCACGCTCCCAATGCTTGTTTACTAACAGTATTTTTTTCTGATAATTCTATATTTTTATTTAGACTTTCCATCATTGTGTACATCATTATAGTAGTATCTCATTGGTCAATTTGTGTTGGCCACTTGTTGATGAATGGCATTTGAACAGGCATTTCCAATGAATTTTACAACATTTGATTTGTGTTGTATGCAACTTTCATCTATTTTGACACCTGCTTCTGACAGGAAACATTTGAGGCAAATATCCAGATTTAAAAAAACACACTGATGAGAAACTAAATATTTAGAAACTGTTCCAGATCTGCCGGTCTTCATGCCAGATATGCAATTCCCATATAATTAATCATAAACACGTGGACAGCTGCCAAGGTGGTTACAATGAAAACAGAGATGAGCTATAAAATATTGTTTACATCCTCAAATACATACACACAATTTTTTTTATTTTTTTATTTTGCAAATTGGCCACCAAAAACTTAGTCCCATGACTTGATGGTTGCTTGGCAGCAAGCACTCAGAATGCTGTGATACTTCTACAAGCACTCAGAATGCTGTGATACTTCTACAAGCACTCAGAATGCTGTGATACTTCTACAGAATATTTGCCTGTTGTCTTGCAATTATCTCACTATTTTGAGCTGCCAAGTTGTCTTCAACAGCTGCAGCTCAGTGAGATACTACACTTACAGTGTTGATTTTAATGAGAACATGACTGTCAACAAATTGATGCTCTCTCACCAACTAAAAAACGATCAGACCATCAGAATATAGTACAAGTCCATGCCTTTCTAATCTGCTTTACAATTTTTCCCCAAACACACAGCAAATCCAGCAGAGAAAGCAAAGACAGCAGAGCTACGAGACCCTGGGAGTAGTTTTCATTTCATTGTGTTGTAAAATGGCCAGGGAAAGCAAGGGATCAGACACTTAAAATTTAACAACGGACAAAGTAGGATCTATCACAATTCACTTTTTAAGGGTGATGGATAGATTTTTCCCTTAAGGCGAAGATTGTGTATTACAGTATAAAAGATAAGCTCATAACTTTAAACGCTAACAATTCAGAGTTTCACAAAGCGAGGAGCTTTCTTCTCTACAAGGTCATCATCCTGCACGCCTGATTCGTTTATCAAAACAGCAGGAGGACTGAAGATTATCAATAGCACCCAGACATCTTCATTCCAATTCAAGACAAGGCAGGCGGTGATAAAATGTGCCATTCTTATTAAGATCTCAGCGCAGTCTATCTTTTTTTTTTTACCAAGACTATTTTCTCTTTCATGGGAACGGTAGTCTCTCTAATTTCTCCTGGGAGCTGCAAGCTGCTGCTATCTCAGCTGTGTTTACTAATCTTCCCTCGACACCAATTTCTCAGCCCCACAAAGTTAATGCCAGTCCAGTGTAAATAGCCTTATCTCATAAACTCTTGTTATCCCTGCCCCTCCCAGCAAGGCTGCCTCATCCATACATGGTTAGCAGTCAACACACGAGGGTGGATCGGGTCAACAAAAAAAAAAAGTTGTTGTTGCAGGGTGCGCAGCAAGGTTATCCACCATAATTTAGAGTAAAAATGTCAGCTTGTACATAACGAGTGATAGAACAGCAAACAATGAGAGGAGTCGGCTGAATGAAATGAGCAGCGTGCTGCTGCTTAACCGATACTGAAGGGTGAGCAGATAATTAATTTAACCAAATTTGTCTCCTGGTGCTCGGAGCTGATCGATCTAGGCCCGATGCGCAGATCTTCTCCCTTCCGCCTTGCTGTATACTGGTTATCGTGCACCTACCTCCTTCCTACCTGCACTATAGTCTGTTTCAGTGAAGGCCTTGAATTGTTGCATACGCCGCAGCTGCGAGTTTTAATTAAACCCGAAGGGGGAAAGTATTAATTATCTCGTTGCCTGCCGCAAATAGGCAAGTGGCTGCGGGCGGATTCTCACTTGAATGCTGATGATGTCAGGGTGAGTAGAGGTGTGGTTCTGAATTAAACGTGGGATTTGTAGAGCTCGGGATAGTATTTGGATAACCACCTGAAGACAAAACGGGAATTTTGTGGTTCAAATCAAAATCACCAGCAGCCAGTTTTTGATAAAGAAGGATCGTGTTCTCTTCCTGCCCGAAGGATGTTTTGACCATTTTCAAAAAAGATACTTACATTGATAGTTTCAAAACAGACAAAATGCTCCCCCGAGGCCTCCATTTACCTCTGTTTGGATTGTATTTTTCTTTTATCAGCTTATCTATCTTCATATATGCCACAGTAACAGTCTCTTCTGCCATCAGGTCATGTCCATCTTTTCTTCCAAGCTTGCAATTTTATGCCAATTATGGCTCCTCTCCTCTGCTACATCTGCACATTAAACGCCTAAATCTGTTTTGGCCATGGATGTATTGAATTCTGAACATCGTATCCTCGTCTGATTGATTGGTTACACCAAGGAGATGCCCATTTCCTAATCATATTGCGTGTTTGGAAAAAAAAAAGGCATTTTATCGGAGAGCCTTGTTTGCATCCGCTCATACTTTTTGCAGAGAAGCTGAAGCAGCAGTCTTTTCTTTGTTAGCCCCCTGTAGGTATTTGTTAATGCAGAGATGGCGCCTTATAAACTATGCATGGCATCTCCCTCTGGCAACAACCATTGGAGAGGATGATGGTGGCAAAATGGCGGTTTTCATTAGTCTTATGTTGTTTAACATAAAATTAGCCTCAGGGTTAGCAGGATGCGGACAAAAACAGGGTGAGGGCGTCATTAAACCCTGATGCGTAGTGGGCCCCGGACAGATGTCAGCAAACTTTTTCTGATGCTTTGACATCTAGGTCTTCTTCAGACTTGGTAAACATTTAGAAAAAGCCGGGAAAAAAATATGCTCTCATGACTCTAAAAAATGAAAACTAGAGGAGCATAAGAGTTAAGTACTTACCCCTTAGGAGGTCAGAGCTGGCAGAAGGTGCATTGTATGTCCGAAACAACATCCAGTCAAAGTCATCCTGCTCCCCCTGGGTGAACTCACACAGATTAGGATCTGAATCCTCTTCAAACGTGCAGCCAGCAGCTAAAAAGGTAAAAAAAATAAAATAAAATAAAAAATAAAAACAATTTAAATACATTTATATCTAAGGGTTTAACTGAAACAAGTTAAAGAAATGCACATAACATTAAAAACTAGTTGGAAATGTGCACTAAATGTGCACACTGATGATCTCTCCTGTGTTTGTGACACAACTCTAATGTGGCTCAGTGACGGGATGAAAAGCAGAGTAAAAGTAACATATAACATTAACATGTATATGTATATACTGTATATGAAATGATTGGCTACTTAATAAATGGCTATTGCAAATCATTCTTACACGATGAGAGACAAACAAACAGATCAAACTCATTTATCAAATCTGCACCTGAACTCTAAATTGACCGTTAACGCATTAAAACGGTGAGATCTCGACTGTGGCGATAAGCCCTGTCTGTGTGGTCAGATACGGACAGTACTGCATGTCAATCACAGTGAGTGACTGCTGATTTTTTTTTCTCTCATTTTTAATAGTCGGCACAGTACAGGCTTGAGCATGCTAAGCCAATTAAAAGGCATCAAACCATATTAGCCTGGATCAAAGTGGACAGGAACCTCTAGGATGACTGATCAAGGAGAGTTCAGAATCTATTTAAAAACAGAAAAGCCTAACTTTTGGTCAATCTGCCTTTTTGTTTAGGCTCATCCGCAAAAAAGTATAATAATAGCATGTCCCTGTTGTTTGTGAACATTTATTTCTCTGGAAGATTTCCCCACCAAAAAAAAACAACAAAAAAAAAAAAACCATTAATGAATAAACTTTGATTATCTGTATACTGTTTTAGTCATTTTTGTACATCCATTCATCCATTTTGTTGACCCGCTGGTCTATATGCAACTGACTGTCGTTGTGGGAGAGGTGGAGCACATCACCCTGGACAGGTTACATATACAGTCCAACCATTCACACTTTCACCCACACCAAGGGACAAGCAGTACCAATGAACCTGACATGCATGTTTTTGGTCCATGTGAGGTAACAAGTGCAAATTTAGTAAGTGGATATACTGTACTTTCAAACTGATTGTGTTTGGAATCAATCCAATGCAAGATGGCCACATCTAGTCAACATTAGCAAACACAAAACATGTCTCTGTGTCAGCTACTTTTATAGATAATTAGGATCATTAATAACAGACTTACAAAAGTGGCACTTGTTTTTAAGTTTTGAAGAGCTTCCTGGGCAATTTCACCACTATTTCAATGTTCAAACAGCACCTCCTCTGTCATTGTGCCTCTAATGGCAGAAATGTTTTCGGCACATCAGCAGACCATAAAGGAAGTTGACAAGAATATTGTAATCACTTTTAAAAGAACCATATCATATCTACCAAGAAAAATGGCTGTGACTTTTTACAAAGAAAAAATAGTGTCTATAAAAGGTTTTGAACCCTTTGCTGTCTCTACTATTTACTATCAGACACCCTAAAATGTTCCAATTTCTTTAACCGTCATTGCTAAAGGGGGTTTATTTTTATTTTTGAAAGCCGAGTGGATGTTAATGTGAATGGATATTTTTTGCAGTTATGGGCCAAAAACAAGAAGGATTTTTTTTTTTTACAAAAGATCAACATCAGCCAACTAAAAAAACAAACAAACAAAAAAATGTCAACCTCTGGTTGGAATAGCAACAATTACAAGAAACTCAATTTCTCTGAGCTCAGCCGCATATCAAACAAATATTTCAGCCTAGCACCAATGAAAACTAAACCTGACAAAAGCAATAATTGCTTCCTCACATGAAAACTGTAAAATGAAGGCATAAACAAATACCAGTAATCAGGCACTCTGGGGAAAGTGATAATCATAATAACTCAGCATCTTTCTATTGCAGCAAAAAAAAACGCATCTTCTTTTCAAGTTATACCAAACCGTGTAAGTTCACTGTTGCTTTTGGGGCCGCGTTAATGTGCTTTAGACGCTTCATGTGTAGCCATATTTCACATTAGCTCATTGGTGTGAGAATTACAGTTCAACAGTGGGCAGTTTGAATGGCTCTGCCATAAGACCCGAAGCTCGTGTCAGTAATAATTAGAGCAGGACCACATGAGACGTGGCATGCTAATGATAGGAATAATCACTAGAAGGTCCTGAAGGTGACCCCTGTGGTCTGCAGCTTTATTGCCGCTCATTCTTTTCTCTAATCTGCCATTAAACAAATGCTCTCCATGTGACTGCAGAGGAAAACACCAACTGCAGAGAGAACAGATTCATGATGCTCGTTTCCACTGGTCATGTGTGAGACAGACAAGGTTTATAGTTTACTGGCGTGGATGGCTTGGTCCAGTGGGTTCAATAAAACTGAAGCTTTTAATATGGTTTGTTCATTTTACTAGGAATATGATTAGGGTGTAAAGTTACAAATAGAAATAAAGTGGAAAAGTTATTTCTTGTTGTCTTAGTGGACAAATGACATTAATAACTTTTTTAGACTGTTTCGTTTGGAGGTTTTCATTTCCTTCGTGTTGAACTTTGTGGGATCTTATGTAATAATAATGTCACACAATGTCATCAGCTGTATGTTTCCATATCTGCATCTGGCTGGTTTCACATTCAGTTGTCTTTCCATCACATGAGCTGTGATGCTGGCTATTCCTGACATATCGATCATCACAGCACTTCACTCAGAGGTGACACTTGCCACACCTGCAGGCTGCACACAGGTGCACAATCATTTAAAACAATTTATTTTAAATAAACAATCCATGCTGCTTGTATGGCTCATCAATTAGCCAGTTGTGTGTCATGTCCAATCTTACTTTGAAAAACTGTGAAAGAGCGAGTCATCAAAAGTCAAACCGCAAAGTAGTGAGGGACTACTGTACTAATACAGGGTATCCGCGGGGTTGTAAAAGGTATTAAAAGGTAGTAAATAAAATTAACACAAATTACTGGCATTAAAAAGTATTAAAAAGTAATAAATGTCATCTGACGAGGTATTAA
>JARVLU010001073.1:20560236-20574303 GCA_031762415.1 Simpsonichthys santanae | reverse complement strand
CATAGTTATGATTCTGAAGATTTTGTAGAAGAGAGGCTCTCAGACAGTTTCACAGACAAGACAAAGCAAAAGCAAAGCGGATACCGAGAGGAAACGCCCGCCCTTGAGAAGAGCAAGTGTTGACTCACAAACTAATATGAATGTATCAACCTTCCAAAGCTGGTTTGCATGGAAGTAACGTGAAGAGAGGAACCAACATAACCAGCTGTCTGAGCACAAATTTCACTTCCCTAATGTTTCTACCACACGTGCATTGTGCCTCCCTTGGTGTCATTGGAGGCCCCAGGGCTATAAAAGTGGTGTACAAACATGGGGAAAAGGGACAAGGCTTTTGTGCACAACAACCACTAAACAAAGCTGTTGTCGCACTCATAAATCAGCATCATGACAGTGTTATGGCATGTTTTCATGACATTTTGAAGCGCAGGCAAAAGCAAATGCTCAGGAGTCAATTTCTTGCTAAGCACAAGCCTGGAGACAGCGACACAAATGATTCCATTCCAGCCAAAATGTGTGATGTTTTGTTGTGTGGACCAGAAGCAAAACTTTTTTTAGGTTCCAAAAGTCACAACAATGGGGGGGTTCTTTTCATTCATTCAACTTGTATTTATCCAGGCTAGCCTCATTGAGTCACGGGGACTCATTTGCAAGAGGGACCTGTTCCAGACTGAACATATAAAGTACAGACAACAACAGGAGACAATAAATACAATAAACTACAGTAAAAATGCAATTAAAATAAAAGGAGTGTACAAAACAATAAATCAGGGTGCCGAAAAACAGGGTGAAATATTGAAAACAAGAACATATTGGCTTTGATTTTTCTATTGACATTATCAAATGTTTGAAACCTTGTAAATAAATCAAGGAGGACAACTTCAGTTCCTGTTGCAAGGTGTTCCAGGTTGCAGGAGCCGAGTAGGAAAAGGCCTTTTTTTCAAGTTTGGTCTGCACTGAGAGCGTATGATGCAACTGCACTGATGGCGTGACGTGGGAGGAGCTATAAGAAGGTAGCAGACCAAGGAGGGATTTATAGATGAAAATGAACCAGTGTGAGAGTGTAGATAAAGATGACCAACTGACCAATGAGTACATAGTGCAGTGATGGGTACGGTAGTTACAACCAGTTATGAATCTTAGCGTAGACAGTGTAAAACATCTGCAAAGAGCTGGCAGGGGCATTCATGTACAAATGTAAATTATGTCACCATAATCAATGGTCGGTAGGAAGGTAGAGGTCACAAGGTGTTTTCTGGTATTCAGAGTTAAACAAGATCTATTTCTGAAAAAGAAACCCAATTTAAATTTCAGTTTCTTTATCAAGTATTCAATATGTGGTTTGAAAGAGATACAGTAGGCATCAACCAAAATTCCCAAGTATTTGTAAGAATCTACAACCTCAATAGGAACACAATGCATGGATGAGATTAGCAGGGAGAGTTGCTGGCATAGACTTTCTGTTTGAAAACAACATCCCTTTGGTTCCGTCAGCATTTAGCACCAGCTTGAGATGGAATAAGTCAGATTGAATGCAGACTGTAGAAGCTGGAAAACCTTGACAACTATGTTAGTTTGGCTATTAACAACAGTGTCATCGGCATAGAGATGCAAGAATGTGTCAGGAATGTTTAGACCTATATTATTTATATAAATTCTTCCATGCAATAACCTAGTCCACATCCTTCACAGTTACTGTATCTGCAACACCTCAAAAGGTTGTCTGTCTTAGAAAAAAAAACCTGTAATTTTACCATACTGTATAGTGCTTTCAGCAATGTTACTAAGTAGGAGTGATGTCTTTACTGTGCTGAAAATGAGCATGACTTTGAATATTGTGCACGTTGTGGAGGAGATGGAACTAGTTATTTAAATTTATTTCATCTTTAATGGGAAAAATTTGTTCCATGTCTGAATTTTCAAGAAACAAATCACCTGTTTAAACAAATTTAATTTGTTTTCAGAGGTTTGACTGTATTCTGCACAATTACTGCTTTTACTTTACTATAATACATTAATTTAGGACGTGTGTTTGTGTGTCAACCCTCATCTTGTAGTCTCTGTTTGTTATGTGTGTCTGCATCAACACCAAACAACCGAAACAGTTCTTGCACATTACTTTATTACTTTGGGCTGTAGCAGTAACAGTAAAAAAAAAGTGTGATATCCTTAAGAAATATTTTAAATACTATAATGACCATGTACTATTAAGGACTTTTTTTTTCTCCTGAGATTTGACCCATGCCCATCTGCTGCTTGCAAATACAGTACATAAAAACTGTCTGTTCTATAATGTGAAATATCGGCATATCAACAAACTTATAAGTGGTATGGAGGTTGAAATGTAACTGCAGCAAACATAAAGAAACAAAGTACGAAGGACGTGTCACGATGTGCTTTGTGTACTTTAGATACTACAAATCACTGAAGTAGTGTGCAAATGGAGCACTGTAGGCAACAGAGCCTTTAAATAAAGCAGCACTATTAAATTATAGTACCAAAGTGGTGTAATTTAGTCTAGATGGGCCAGTCAGTGATTGAAGATGCTTTTTCACATAAAACCACAGAGTGTCAAAAACCACAGCTCTCAGTTGCTTTAGACCAGCACTTGCTGCTGAAAATGCTCAAAATTTTCCAATTGCCCACCAAGACTCTGATGGGAATTTGGGATTTTTTTGTTTTCAAAGTTTAAACAAATATTTAAGGTTTCATGTCCATTTATAGATAAATGCAGGAATTTTGAAAAACTACATTTTAGGGAATATGTAAAAATATTTTCAAAAATAGAAAATTCAAAACTCTGTGTGTGTGTGGGGGGGGGGGGTGTCTATCACACATATACTTTATCAGGTGTGATACATTTTGAAATCATCTTATTTATTTCCTTTAGGTAGATAAAAATACTGACAGTAATTTTATTCAGTTGGAGTCTTCAATCTGAGCTACGGTCTCAGTTGCTGTATTCAAATTTATGATTCCAACTTATTATGCTTCTCCTGCCTCAGAGTCAGAGTTAGTTGCAGTAATGTTTGATCTGAAAGGATATAAAAGACAGGTTGTGTACAGTCTGCTTTGGGAAGTATCTTACTGGACTGCAAGTGCTGGAGGCTAGTAAGAGACTCAAAGTTAGGAGAAAATTGCAAAAAAGAAAACTTCTAGTTGATGTCTTACTGGATTATGAGTGTAAGTCTGAGAAGTGACCAGCAATTTATATGGCCTCATTTTGAGGCACCAACTTTTGGAAAGCTTTTGGACTATTTTCCTAAAAAAATTGCTAACAAAAATTAAAGAAAACAAATAGGTGTATGTATCACTGATTTCAATTCAATAAACGTATCAAAATCAGATTATCTTGCAACATTTGGTCACTTGTACCGTAATTGCTGGACTGAAACTCCTGGTGACTGTTACCAACATTTTGAAAGTTTTTGTGACATCATAAGAATAAAGATTCTACTGAAGCGAATCAGCTGCATTTATTACATCATTTTTGCATTGTTTTCTGATTTTTAGGTACTGTCAACAAAAAATGATAAATAATAAAAGCTGTACATCTTAAAGGTGGCAGTATCTGCTTTACTGTGCAATAGGTTGATTTTACACCAAAAAGTACTTTCAAATACTGTACAAAGTGTACTCACAGCTGCAGTGTTTCCCCTACCATTATTGTCAATGGAAAAATTAAGGCAGATATGTTCTTGGTTTTAGTATTTCACACCATTTTATGGCACCCTGATTTATTGTTTTATACACTACTCTTATTTTAACTGCATTTTTACTGTAGTTTATAGTTATTATTGTTTGTTGTTGTCTGTACTTTACCGGTATATGTTCGGTCTGGAACAGGTCCCTCTTGTGAATGAGTCCTCGTAACTCAATGAGACTGGCCTGTATAAATTAAAGTTGAATGAATGAATGAAAAAATTATACAAGCAGGGCACCCCGCCCCACCCTGCCAACAGAACCGAGCGCCCTGCCTATCGAACCAAAAACCCCACCCCACACGGTCAACAACTGCCGGCACTGGCATACCACTAGGCTACTGGCGTGCAATACAGATGTGCTACCTAAAAAGCTAGAGGAAGCGTTCCGATTCCCTCACGCTAACACCCCCCACCCTGTGCTTGAAAATTTTGGTACAAATAGCGCTCAACACAGACGTGTCTCCCCCACCTCCCCCGTCAACAAAAATTATGACGAGATGAGTGCCCTACCAAGACAAGTAACGTAGGGGAAACACTGCAGTTGTGTACCCAAGTTGTCCTAAAACTCTTCACAGTCTAATCAAATCTGACTGAAAACAGTTCCTCACCACTCATGATATTCTTACTAATAAAAACAACGTGTGCTTTGAGAAACTATCGCATGCTTTGAATCGCTGTCATCTTCAGCCTCTGTTTGCAGTTGTCTGGCAGTCAGAAACTATAATGAACACCTGAACTTATCGAGTATTTTGGGAAATGTTAGTCGACGTGGCCGAGAAGTTGGCCAAATCAACAGCAACACGTCAGAATCGAACCATGCTGGGAAACTGAGAGCTTTTCTGCTCTGTACAAAAAGCCTCATCTAAATCCAGCAAGAGCAAATAAGTGTGTGGCTGGTGGGGATCCAAGTGGGAACGGGTGGAAGCAGATAGAGTGGTTGATTTGCATTGCAGTGAGTGTGGCCCTATGCATCAGCAGGAGACAGGTATATTTATTTTCTACAGAGTCTCTCCTCCCCGGCACTCCCCTGGCTGCCTATGAAAGCCATCCATCCCCACACCTGAATACGCAATGAAATCATCTCTCTACCTCCCAAGGCATTAATAACTCAACCCTGGTGGCTGGATGGGTCTGGTCACACAGATGGAGGACAGGAAGCAAACTGAAAACAGCAAGGGTTGGAGAGCACAGCAGAGGACCTCACAGGAGCTCAGCTTTGGTGGGGTTATACAGCATATGAGCATCTGATGGAAGAGGAGAATATACTAGCAGTAAAGCAAAGAGTTGACTCATATCACAACATGTCACAATAAACAATAAATCAATTAATCGCATGATAAATGAATCCGTGTATGGTTTATTCTTTGTTTTTTTCGTTTCAAAATAAAATAAAATAAAAAAAACAAGGCAAGCATGCGGGGTTTATTTTTCTCGTTTTTAAAAACAAAATTAGAAAAACGGCAATAGCAAAAATAAAAAGGGGTACTTTATTTATTTATTTATTTATTTATTTATTTATTTTTATTGCAATGGTTAAACCAAAGACAAGCTTTTATTTTGTTGTTAATTCAACAGGACCTTATGGCGGAACCGGAAATGAAGACCTGAACTCCCGGCACATAACTTTTTCAGTTACCAGTAGGTGGCAGTAATGTACACCTTCAGTTTCTTGACAACCGCCATTAAAATCCACCAGAAGAAGAAGAACATTTTCAGTTAGCACTTTTTCAGTTAGCACTTCAGAATCTACCAGTTTAGACATGGACAAGTTTCTGTTATTTAGAGGGAATCGACGCATTTCATTGAGAGCTGATGATCTTACTGTTAACAAGATTTCTTTAATATTCCAAGTAAGTAATTAAATTATTACATTTGATAATCTTCCGTGTATGTAACAATAATTGAAGGTAGGCTAACGCTAACGGTAATGCTTCTCACTGAGGTCTTAGTTTACTCATGGATTTAATAGCCCAGATTTGTTTTTTAATCTTATGTTTATGTTTTGAATCATTGGCATCAAGTGTTCTGGAATTTGGAATAACACATAGGGCGAATATGACATCAGAAATTTTACATTTGAAGTAATACAAAAAGCGCGTTATGGGCAAACCACACCACATTTTATAACAAATCAATTTATTATTTACCATTTAGATACTCAACATTTTTCTTTCTTTCAGGTGCGTGCAGACTATTTTTTGACAGCTGATGACAACAGAGGTGTGTTGCCTGATGAGGGAGGGGCTTTTGAACTAAGAGGCAGTAGCCACTATGAGGTCCATGGTGAGACCACCAGTGATACCTCTACCCCAACTTCAACTGAAGCTCCTGTGAGGTTTGCCTTCCACCGCCCCCAAAGTGCAAATAGTTCCTCCTCTTGTCTTCAGGCCCCAAGAACCTGTGGAGTAAAGATGATGCAAAGGTAAAACTATAATAGGTTTTATAACAACAGTTATTGGTTATAACCTGTGACTTTATGCATCTAAATTGGTGTTTTGTTTACCCTTAGGAGTGTCTTTGTAGCTGAGGTAACTGATGGGGCCCTTGAAACTCAAAAAACAATCAATGTCAAATTTTCTGGGTTTGAGTCATCAGTAACCAGTATCAAAGCCAAAGTGGTTGATTCTTTTTGGCAGGACAAGCCAATTGTCATCATTGACAGTCACTACAATGAAATTGTGGACTGTGAAGGAACAAGAAAGAGGTTACTACATTTTAATTAAAACAAAAACTGGAGATCACATTATTTTTCAATGCTGAAAACTGAGTTTGACTTGAATGTTTGGTGTTTTATAAAACTATTAGGTCCTGCTTTCTGGAAGCAGCATGCAAGAAAAATATGTGCTGTTGAGCCTTAAAATTATCACGTGAGTCCTGTATAGACATACATTATCCTACCACTGTGTAATGTAGCAACTAGTCCACACCAGAGGTTTAAGAATAGGCTAAAATTAGCTGTTGATTGTTCAAGCACCCCTAAACATAAGACAATCATTGTTCTGTCAGATGCCTTCTTGTAGTGAATTTCATTTCACTTTTCTTTTCTGGGCTGAGGAATACCCAATCAGCTGGCAATTGGAGGAAGTGCTTCAAAAATTGCAGAAAGCCTGTTACCCTGTGCAACTGATGCACATCACCAATATCAACAGGATTTGGGATCTTCACTGCGAACAGAGTCAACCTTTGGTGTGGACCCATCTCATAACGAAGAAGACAGAAGCCTGGCAGAGGTGGAGTTTGGGGCTGCTTACCCAGATTTGTCTCTAATTTTTGACAGTGTTGTCAATAATGACTACAGTATTTTTCAATGTACTCTGTCATGTTGAGGAAGAGATTGTGGTTGTGTTCTTTTTCACAGTGTTGATTTAAAATTCTCACCTGCAAATTTTATACAACAAATACTCTTGGAGGGGTGGGGGTTCCATTGTAGTTTTTTTTTTTTAGTTGTCAATCTAATTCTTTTCTCCACAGTGGATGACAGAAAATTATAAATGTTCGTGTTAGACAGGGTTGTTGGATTGACAGTGGTCCTTTTATGACAAGATATGTAGTACACAACTTCTTATTAGTTTTTTTGATTAATAAATTAATATATTTCATGCTGAGCCTAAACTTAAATGATAAGTTACACAAGTAAAGAACATTCCTCCGTTTTTTTTTTTTTTTTTTTTTTTTTGTGAACAAATGCACAGAAGCTTCCTAAAGCTGTATTAATGCTAACTTCTAAGATAAAAGTCAGCTGCACTTTATCTTATAATTAATTCTTCCCTCTCCAACACTACCAGTACAATATTTCATCCGTGATGGTGGAACGACAATAAAAGTGTCATGGATGTCGGTAAAATAAACCAGAAAACATTTTTCATCCCATATCGGTACTTTCTGTGCTATTCTGAGCGTAACACATAAAAAAAAAAAAAAACAAGGACACCAAGACAAGAATGAAGCAGTCTCTTCTCATTGTCTCTTTTTTTTTTCTCCTCTCAGAGAACACACAAAAACATTTATTATTCTACTTCTGTGGTTTCTATTGCAGGGGGTAGAGGAAAATTCAGGCCATGCTGATTGTAAGAAGTTTAAATAATCACACATATTGTTTTCAAAATGGTCTATTTTGTGTTAACATCTCCTTAAAGAGTAAACTATTGTGGCAGTTCTGCTTAACATTCATCTCAGCTTTGCGTCTCTCTTTATCTCCACCAGAGAGAAGTGGGATACATCAGATTGTGACAGCGAAGCAAAATTTAAAGGCACATAAAATAAATCACTTTAATTAGCAGGAAAAACGTTTCTCGCATCTGGTGGCTCAGTCTTAAACAGGTAAACTGTAGTGTTTTGGGCTCTGGTTTCATAAATGTGCCTATGAATTTTAGACACAACGATGTGCAGCCACTTCATAAAGAAACTATTTATCTCACACCTTTCATGACCTGTGTGTGTATGTGTCTGTCTGTCTGTTAATAAAATACCTCATGAACCAGAGAATAGATTATAATAAAACTCCCAGAAACTAATGATACAACCAATTACCTTTAGGAGTCATCCTGATCCAAGATGACCCTCAGTAAATCCACAATGGTAAATATAAAAACTGGCTACAACTTGTTCAGTTATATCAATGTCGAGCTAAAGTTTGGTGAAGCAGAAGCTGAGAGGTTTCCCAAACACAAACTAAGGTAAGATACTTCTTACCAAAGGAAATTTAGGAATGTGGGTAAACAGTAAAAATTACAAACATCCATCCATCCATTATCTTTTACCCGCTTCTTCCATTTTGGGTCATGGGGGTCATTGGTGCCCATGCCCAGCAATCACCGTGCGAGGGGCGGGGTACACCCTGGACAGGGCGCAAGTCCATCACAGGGCCACATGGAGACAAACAAGACAAACAGCCATCCACTCTCTCTCACACCTAGGAACAATTTAGTCATCAATCAGTCTAACATGCATGTTTTTGGTCTGTGGGAGGAAACAGGAGTATCTGGAGAAAACCCACGCATGCACAGAGAGAACATGCAAACTCCACCCAGAAATGCCCCTGGACTGGGATTTGAACTGGGGGACCTTCTTGCTGAGCGGCAGCAGCTCTACCAGTTGTGCCACTGTGCTAGTTACAAACATGTCTAAGGAAATTTATGAATGTGTGTAAACAAACGTCTACACACATTTTTTTAATATGAATGGTGTTTGATGGTCCTATTTCTAAAATTTGGTTCACAAATTGTTAGGCCAGACCACAGTCTTCTGAAAGGGGACAAATGGATATACTGTAGCCAGGGGTTGGCCGTGGTTAGCAGAGGCTTTGACCGCAGTTCATAGATGAACATGAAAAGCTGTCTAATGAGCTGCTTAATAAGAAACAGCTGCCAACACAATCTCCAAAATGACAAAGACTGACTTAATGCTAAGCTCAAAAATTGTGTTTTTTTTTCATCCCTTAAAGATAGGGTGAGACGTTCAGTTATCTGGGAGAGCCCTCAGCATAGAACAGCTCAAAGGAGCCAGTTGAGGTGGTTCAGACAACTGGTAAGAATGCTCCCTGGGTGTGTCCCTAGGGAGGTGTCTCGGCATGTCCGACTGGAAGGAGACCCTGGGGAAGACCCAGGACATGTTGGAGATACAGTCTCTCAGTTGGCCTGGGAAAGCTTTGAGATCCTTCCAGAAGAGCTGGAAGAGGTGGCTGTGGAAAAAGATGACTAGGCCTCCTTGTTCAAGCTGCTGACCCCACGACTGACTTCAGAATAAGCGGAAGATGATGGATGGATAGCTGAATGGATTTTTTTCCCCATTGTGTCTAAAATATGTCTTTTGGGCCCTCTTTTTGTTACACCAATTTTGATCAAAACTGTAGCCTTTCTGCTGCGGTTTGGCCATTCATGTACACAACAACAGTGTTTGTTTCCTCTGAAACAGAAGGTTTTTGAATCCGGGTCTCAAACTGGGAGTTTTTTGAGGAAACCCCCTGCAGAGGTAAGAAAACACTGTGCACTCACTCTACTCGTGGCTGCAGTCAGTGCTTGTTTTTGTTTTTCTCTTGCGCGAGCAGCAAAACGACAGTAAGCAACAGCTGAAGTTCTGTTGGAGCCGCACAACCTCACCCTCGGTCCAAACAAAAATTCCTGTATTCAACATTTTGGATGTAACTGCTTTGTGTCTCATGCCGGGACTACATGTGCATCGGTGCTGCCAGTTATTCGATTATTACTCTTTTTAGTTTTATTTCTGTGCAAATGGTTGCCCATGACAACACACACCTCATCTTACAACCTCCACCCTACAATGATTTTAAAGTGACTCTACGATGGTTCTTTATTTGTTATCTGGCAATCCTGTCTGACATGGACACTTCAGTGGATTCATGTGTTTTTCTTGTGTTGTTGATTCACCAGAATAAATATGATAAAAAAATGAATCTTCTGTAAAAAGATCTTTAGAAGATGTGTGACAAACTACTGTAGGTTCATCACCTCAGTGAGTTATTATTGTTTATATTTTACCTATGGTAATTGGTAGGAATATGTCCTCTGCTGTTGCTGCTGGAAATGGCTGTTGTAATGATCATTACATGTGCGAACATTTTTAGGAGGTTTGGGTAAAGTTGGAACAAATTAATAATAATAATAATAATAATAATAATAATAATAATAATAATAATAATAATAATAATAATAATAATAATAATAATATTAATGAAAATAACTGTGAAATTTAAACTTTTTAACATTCAAATCACTTGTTAGAGCATAAATTCATCATTAGTGATTGAACTGTATTAAACAACTCAACATTTAACTAAAAACTGCTGATTTTGATTAAGCAGTTAGAAATTTGACCAACAAAAATACTGATAATGGATTCAAATTCAAGGACTTTTTTTTTGTCTTTAGTGTACTTTATATTGTGACTGAGTGTGTCTATTATCTTCAGTCTTTTTATGTAAAACTAGAAAAGACGATGGAAATTAGACTTTTTCAAATCAAAATAATTTACTATTTTCTGGAACCCATAATGCAGCAACTACAGCTCCAACAGCCCAGTGCTTACAAAAATACCATGTTTTTCATGATCAATAAATTGAAACCATAAACAGATATGTTTACCCATTTAGACTTTAAATAACTCCCTAAGAGTTAGACAAACGTAGAAATGTGAACATGCTTTTTGTGTTGTAATGATAGACTACAGGTATATTTTTATTACAACATAAAATTAAAAAAGTATCATCTGTAAATTCAAACTTGTTCTACTTTCTCGTTGTTAGTTATAATTAGGAATCAAGTCAGGCCCTTTCAGAAACTAAAATCGGTATAAAAATGTCCAATTTATAAATCTTCATCGCATAAATAAGCTTAATAAGTCATCCTATTAAACACAGCTTCCAAATGAAGCGTAATAAAACTGGAGTACTTGATCCGACATGTTCCCTGTGGTGAAAAACATTAAGTCATACAGTTTGAGCGTAGAGATAAAAAGAGATGAACATATGAAATGCCTCCTTGGAGAAATAACTTGTGCCTACAAAGTGGAAACAAATACCTCATGACTTTATCATACTGATTTATAATCTGTTTTAGCTCTATCATTCATAAACATATCTTTATATTCTCAAATGAGAAAGTAAGAACAATTTACTTGTTAAAATGTTTTTCAAAAACACAGTGGTACCTCCAGAGCCTCAGCTGCGGGTCTTAACGTAAAAAAATGTGCATAGCTTAAAAAGGTATGCTATGCAGACTTGAACCTTTCAAGCTATTAATACTTCTCATTAGTTGTTGTGACTTTTGTGACACTAAATATATCGTGAACTCCTGGGCTGAGCAGCTGCAGGTGCTATAAAAGCAACTTTCCAGTTCAGACAAGAGGCAAACTCCCTGCAGAGGCGAGCGCTCTGTGAGCAAAAGGACAACCGAGGGTTCGTTTAAAGGTTGCAAGTGCTAAATTTTATGACTGCTCTTGTTTTGGCTCGACAAACAGTCTGAGAACACAAACTACCGTCACCTCAACTAACGAGAAGCAACTGAGCGTAATCCGCCCCGATCAGCTGGTTTGACCGAGTCTCCTCTTAACTGCCTGTGGTGGCGCAAATCACCAAAGGAAGAGGAAAACACATTGCCTATGAAAAGTCTGCTAAAGCACATAGCCCGTAGCAGCTTCACCGCTCTGCTGCCTGTCAATTCCACTCACATAAAGGCGGCCAATTGCTGTCTGCACAACCTGCAGCTTTTCAATTCCACTAACCCACACGAAGCAGGAGATTGAGGAGAACATAAAAAGAAAGAGGAAGCGCTATTTCTTTTTTGTCCGTCTCTCACTCAAAATCTCATGCACATTTAGCATAAGCCATCGCTGCTCCTCTTTCTTGTCTTTGATCAATGAGACGGAGACAAAGGGGAGATCATTTCAACTCTTTTCACAGAGTAAAATTCTAATCTGCGGGAAATGTTAAAAGAGCCCTAATGTTTTGGAGGGAAAAAGTGAAATAATTGATTTCCACTACCTGGAGATCGTTTGTAAATGCCAGAGAAATCAAAGTCATAACGGCTTTTAAACAAAAGGGGAGAAAAGCTTCTGTAAACTCGGTGAATTTGTTATCCATTGCTTTAGAGATGTGGATTCCTGTGTTCTTTGGTTTTCTGCAGAGCACGCCTCTAAGTGATGTTTGCCGAGACAAACTTGTAGCTCCGAGCTCCGGAGACCATAACTTATTGACAGAGACCTGAGAAATGTTTTCCTCAAGCAAGAGTTCAGCTGCGGGGTAATGAGTCTGCTCATCTGAAAGATGTCTCGTTTGAGGGCTTGGTTTTAAAATGTGGCTCTGAGCACCAAAAGAACCATAAAATTATCACAAGTTTTCTAAGACAACCATTGAAAATTCTTAAGTTTTATGATTTGGTGGATTACAATATTCTATTACTTATGTACAAGGCTCAGAACCAAAATTTACCATCGAACATACAAGTGTATTTTGTAAAAAGGAATAGTTGTTGTAATTTAAAGGGAACAGATATTTTTGTAAAGACAAAATATAGAACAAGTTTTAAGGGTAGCTCTACTTCGATTAAGGGAATTAGTTTATGGAATGGTTTGGATAATCATATTAAAAAGGAGAATTCATTAGTTGTATTTCAAAAAAAAAGATTAAGAATGTATTGATGATGAAATATATTTAAGTTGGATAATGGTATGGAATTATAATAAATAATTGTGATAAGTTTTATGGTTGGTTGTATTATGTACAGTATTTGTGTGAATAGATTGATTTGAATTGATATTGTTTAGAATGGGCAGAAATTATAAGAATTCGTTCTTCTGCTGCCTTTCATTTTATATGTAACTTATTTTATTTGTATTGAATAAGTCTTGTTTTAATTGAAATTAAATGAATGAATTAATAAATAAATAAATAAATAAATAAATAAATAAATAAATAAATAAATAAAGACAACGCCAAGACTCACTGACAGATCTAAATTTCCATACGAGCCATTCAACCCAACAACAAAGAATTAAATTTAAACTATTGAAACTAAAGTAAATTAACATAATTGATCCGTTAGAGATAAAGTATGTGATGGGGATGACTGAGTTACTACCATATCAAGTTTTAGCTCAGGAGCTTTAAAAATTACTGACTTAAAACTATTTTTTACATTAGCAAAAGTGGATTTGCAGTGGAATCTGTCTTAAATTGGTTGACTCCAGAAGTTGATCAATTATTGATGTATATCCAGTGAATACTTTGTGAGAGTTTTATTAAACTCTGTCCAGTGGCTGATAAAATATTTTGTTAACAGACCGACAGATTGACTCAGTTACTGCCACAATTTTAAGCAAGAACCCAGAGGGATCTGTTAAAGCTCAGACTTCTTTATTGGGAATGACTCTGAGCTACTGTTGCTAAATACTGTACATTAGAGAACAAGGTTTGTAAAATTGTCAAGTTTGAACCATTTTGGTGTTTGCTACAAAGTTTAGCTTTGGTAGTTGACTGACTGAAAATGTTAGGGAGCTGTAAATGACTTCTAATAATGACTTTCTGAGCATTTTAGTACAATTAATCCATTTGTTCTTGAGATATTAACAGACAGATCATGAACACAAAGGTTTTGGTTTTTGGACTTGAGCATCTTATAAATAAATTATTCAGTCTTTCGCCCTACTTGATGGCATTAATCTGGCCTCCAGTTCTAATGTTAAAAATCTTGGAGTTATTTTTGATCAGTACATGTCTTTTATCTCCCACATTAAAACTGTTACTAGAACTGCCTTCATGCTCTTGCATAATATCGCTAAAATTAGAAACATCTTATCTAAAAATGATGCAGAAAAACTGGTTCATGCATTTGTCACGTCTAGACTGGACTAT
>JARVLU010001073.1:20468116-20488221 GCA_031762415.1 Simpsonichthys santanae | reverse complement strand
TTTGTCTTCAGTTTGGGAAGCTGAACTTAGTAAAAGTGTTTCTGAGCTTAACCTTTCCTTAATAAATGCACGTATGTGTTCAAATGAGCTTGATATAATTAGTGTGGCGTTGACGGAAACGTGCGCGCGCATCGAACAGACCTGCATCTATTTAAAATTTAGCAAAATAAACACCTAAAATATATATTTGTTGGCTGATATTATAGCAGAAGTGTCTCTGAGCTGAACATTACCTTTAAATTTTTCAAATCAGCTGATATAAATATTTTCGCTATACGTTGGTACGTGCAGCTGCTGCGTGTGCACGTACTAGCGTATAGCGAAAATATTTAAATAAAGCGCAAACATGGCCTCAGTTGCAACATACCCATACTTAAATACCCACAGGCAGTGTAGAAAATAAATATTTTATTCCAGACAGCACCTGAGCAACACACTTCACAGCTAAAATATGATAAGTGCACTCATTCTACCTTTTTTTATTTTTTTATTTTATTCTTGAGTAGTTTCTCGTTCATTGCAAGGCATTTTAAACTTTAAAACCCAATTAGACAATAAATAAGAAGCTGCCAAGGTAGAAAAAAAAAGTTAAATAAGCCGGTTGAAGGAAGGAATTTTTCTCTCTGCTTTTTGTCTTATGTAAAAAAAAAATAATAATAATAATAATAAAGAAAAGGGCCTAGTTGTAGACGTTTTTGGTCAGACATTGAAAACAACGTTATGTGAGATCGCACACAATATACCGAGATCTTGAGCAAATCGTTAGCCTTCAGTATATGTGGAGGAAGACTCTCAGCTACTACCACATCAAATTTGAGCCTGGTATTGGTAAAAGTGAAAGTTCTGAAAGATTTAATTACAATCCATGCAGTGGGTCAATGAAACATTTTGCTAGCAGGTGATAAAGAGTTATCCATAAAATGTGACTTGGATATTTATTTCATGCCCCATCTTCTGGCTTCTTGTCCTGCTTTAGGTAATGGCTGTGGACACACACTGCTGGGAGCACAGTCTGGCACTTTAGCCTCCCAGAACTACCCAGGCACCTACCCAAGTAACTCCTGGTGCAAATGGAGACTTCGCGTGCCGGAGAGGCGGACGCTGCGGCTGCTGTTTGGAGACTTTGACATAGAGAACAGCCCAGGCTGCAGCAACGGTTCTGTTGTGATCAGCGACAAGGCCGGCAAACCCATCATAGGTAAGTTTTCTGGTTTTCTGACTTGCTCTCTCTCTCTAGTGTTTCTGTCAGTTTTCACTAAAATACTTGCTGATGGACTTCTTCATGCTCCATGTCATTATCTATGATTGTACACACAGAGATGCCATTCAGCTGACACACTGACTGAAGAGACAAACCACTGCTTGCTACAGGCTCAATGTACGTTTTGCAACCAGCTGTCAGATCACGTCTCGAGGCTATAGATATTTGTCAGCACACCAAAATGAAGATTGGGAGATTTAGGAGCTAGATATATTTTGTTGGGCTGCTCTTGAATTTATTGTTGGAATCCATAATGCCTGATGGTTTTATTGTTTCCAAAGGTTTAGCTGTTTTTACATATTGAATTCTCCTGTAGTGACTCTGCTCGTCACCTTATTGTGAAGCATGT
Source organism: Simpsonichthys santanae (assembly GCA_031762415.1). Classification (NCBI taxonomy): domain Eukaryota; kingdom Metazoa; phylum Chordata; class Actinopteri; order Cyprinodontiformes; family Rivulidae; genus Simpsonichthys; species Simpsonichthys santanae. Next base: position 20,486,611 of record JARVLU010001073.1, on the reverse strand, counting down.
ATGATGTAGGTCATCTTTTACTATCGTTTAGGGATCCCACACGGTCGTAAAGCATATTGTAATGTAAAGTAATGATTTTCTCCTCTAATAATGATTGTGTAAAATCTTTATAGTACATTTTCACATATAAGGTTCCCTCACAGTTCCTGTTTCAAAACTCTAAACTAAGTTTAAAGAATTGTACACTCGATTTTCTCCAAAAAGAGCTAGGGCTCTTTGAAATCAAAACTGAATAAAATTATACACATACCTGAAGGTGTCTTGCTGAATTGTCTCTCTCAACTCTTGAAGCATCAAAGTTGTCTCGCTGATGTGGGTGACAAAAATTGTGTATTTTTCTACTCTCATGTCCTGCTGAGACCACATCTTGTGCTTTGCCCCCTGACAGAACTACCAGTAGTTTCTCACAGGGCATGTGCCCAGTATTGGTCGGAGCTTTGTAGGCATGTTTGTGAATGTAAAGTGGAGGTAGCATGCTGCTCTCTGAGACCAGCATCTACTGAGGAGCTGCTGGCCGAGGCTGTCGGAAAATACAAGATATTCAAAGGACTCACGGAATGAGTTTGGACAACTTCTGTTCATGCAGGGCACAGTGTGGTGACACTGGCAGCTCTCCATGGCAGTGCTGACTGATATAAAGTGTGCCTCCCCCGGACAGCCATGTCAGTGATGACGGGGATGGAGTGTGTCTCAGCTGGGTGGCATTTTGGACACATTCCTGCACCGTTTGTTGGAAACAGTGGCGGTCTCTTTGTGATAGAGTTACAAAATGGCGCTTCTCCTCAGTAACAGAAAAAGAACCAAATCTTCTTCTTCCAGCGCCTCTACAACCAACTGGAAATAATCATTCACTGACAAACTGTTTATTTCGATTCTTGCTCGTGCTGCAACAAGACCACCTCACAATCATGTCAGCAAGATCCGATGTCTAACCAGACCTTAACGCTCAAGCTCAAGAAGCTAATGGGAGACAAGTATCACCACTTTGCCAAAGCTTAAGAAGCTGTCAGCCTGAGTAATTTTTTTCAAAACAACTCAAACACCCCAATTTGCAGCATCGGTAAGAAAGAGGTGTTGAACTGGGTCAAATTTCTACGTCACATTCTTTATTGTACAATTTAATCCAAGGCTTTGCCGTTGCATCCATGTCCACAGCAGCAATGGTGTCTTTTTGTGTTTGTCGTCAGGTCCTGTGTGTGGGAAGCTCGATGCAACACAGACAAATGTGATATTTGGACACAACGAAGTGACTGTAACGTTCTCGTCAGGTCCACACCGCTCAGGACGAGGCTTTCTACTCTCATATGCAACAGACGAGTATCCAGGTATGTTTGTATTGTCTCTCTTGGTTTGGTTCGGCTGGGTTAATTATTTGTCACTGTTTAAATATGATTATGATTAAAGCCCTGTGTAAGATTTTTATTTTCTAGGCCTTTTTTTTTGTCTTACTGTTCCTGGGAAAGCAAAGCTTCACCAGTGCTTGAGTAATAACCACATGTATGCTTATTTACAAGTTGACACTGGTGTTATTTTAACACTAGCTTTTCCTGTAATTATATCCTTGTGCATGTTCACGAGTGTGCTCATGTGTATCTGTGTATGAGTCACTGCTTATTGGCATTCGGTCCCCTTCTCTGCCTTGGCTGTGCCATGTTAGCTCAGAAAACACGAGTAAGACCTTCTCAGGCTGAATGGAGTCCGTCACTTAGAGACTTGATGTCCTCCAGACTTTATCAGCCTGTTAGCAGCTGTGATCACAAAACCTTCTCTTGTGTTTTACTGTCTCAACCCAAAGGCGGATGATTTATTATTTAGCATTCAGTGTCACCATCTTCATCATGTGCATATATAGGTTTTAAAAAACATTACAGGAAAAGTGTCATATAGCTATGAAGTCTCCTCAAGGATCCAACGTTTCTTGTTTGTTAAAGTGGTCTTTATCATAATTCTTTAGATTTTAAAAGTTCTTTAGGGGGGGCTTTGAAAATTATCAGGTCCTGAACTGAAATGTTATTTAAGCGCCCAGAGGATTTTGTTTGTCACTTCACTTTGCATGCCTGAGTGTTTCATAAATCAAAGGTTCTTAAGCTCAAGGGGTGATGCAGTGTCTACACAGAACAGAGGACTCAGCAAAAAGTTGGCTCTTATGGCACTTGGATATCAGCAGCAGTCACAAAAGTACAGTTTTAATTTCTTTAGCTCAGACTATTGGAAAAGATCACAGTTTGACACATAAAATAGTATTTTAGTGCCAATAAGGTAGTCAGTGTTTCCCAAAGTTGAAACACCAAGTGGGGCATCTTGAGAAGATCTATAAATATCAAATCAACTTTAAAAATCAAAGTTCAATCCACCGACCGTGGAGCGGTGGCTGTGCATTGTGGAAGAGATGTTTGCAATGGAAAAACTCACTCATAAATGAAGACTGCAAGAGGTGCAGTTTAATGAAAAATGGAGAAAAAAATGGACTTATTATAGAAATAATATACAGTACCACCTTCACAACTGGAGAATGAGAACTCTGGATAATTAACCATTGTTTAAGAATGTATGCATTTTGTACTTCTACACTGCAACTGTTCCAAGAAAATTTAAATAAAATTTAAATTTAAAAAAATGGGGGGGAGAAAAAAATACGTTCATGCTCAATATTCAAGGTAAAAAATTGTCAGGTCCTCTGGACAGGTTTTTATTTTATTTTTTATTATGTTTCTTCCTTCATCCAAATGACTTTGTCAGTCCGAGGAGCCACAACAAACGTAGTCCACAAGCAGCACGCTCACATAGTGGACCAACCAGTCTGCTGGTGAGAAGACGGTTTCCGGGGCCCGCCCTCTTCCCCATCGACTCCTTTGAGGCAGCCATAGCCAAATTATTTCAAATCATCAAAGTTCATGCTCAGTAATCCAGTAAAATACCACTATGTGAGTGTACTGCTTGTGGAACTCTGTTTGTTGTGGCTCCTCGGACTGATGAAGTCCTTTGGATGAAGGATGAAACGTCTCAGCAAAAATAAAAAAAAAAACCATCCAGATGGCCTGACTGAACTTTAAAAATTAATGCCAACAGCATTTTTATTCTCAACTGTTTCAGAGAGACCAAATTATTAACAATAAGTTATTTTAAAAAAAAACAATAGTTGACACGGCTTGTTGTTAAGCGACTTTTTAGCAACGACTACCAGCAACAGTTGGAATCATGTCTCTATGACGTGGTATTTATTTCAAGGGTTGAAAGTTGGAGAGTTTGGAAACCACTGCAGCTGCTGATCAGCTAAAGAGTACTGTAGTTTATTTCTCAGGTCCTGTGCTAGGCCTTTGCTGGATTTTGTTTGTTTACTAAAGCCATGATATTTAGATGCTGTTCATCTGCACCTCACAATATTTCTTGGTACCGGTTGTCCAAGGTTCTCATTTTTAAGTGCACACTTTACAACATGCTGTTTGGTCAAGTACAAGAACTGAACAGAAAACGAACAAAAAAGTTTAAAAAAAAAATACAACTCTGAAAGATCTTCAAAGAGCCTGGAGAACTGTTGATTTAAAAAATGTTACAAGAAAGTCTGGCTCTTTTAAAACTGTATATAAAGGGAACTTTTGTTGTACTGCACTAAAATGTGTTAAATCACAAAATGATGCAAAAGTTTAACGTTGTCTTGTGTATGATTTTTGACGACTATGTAGACTTGAGTTGCCCTGAGGTCTACTGTATGATGACGGATTAGCTCATCCTTTTCTTTCAAGTGCAGTTGGTGTCATAGTTTCCTGTTTTTCACTTGGTTGTTTACTAAATCTGGTGGTGTCTGGAGCTAAAGCCTTGTGCAGACACACAAACCACTGTCTGTTCACTGTCATCACTCGAGAACTATTTGCCGGACCCGTGAATTGTAGCTAAGGGAACAGCAACAAAGGATTCAGTCACATTAACGAAGACGTATGCCCATCCCCTAATATAGCAGCGTTGGAGCATGCCAGACTGTGTTGTATTGTTTAAGAATATCATGCTGCTTAGTTCTTGTACAGTATTTTAAAAAATGTCAAAATAATTCTGGCATCTGCTTTTTTTTTTTTTTTTTTTATTTCAGATTTAATAACTTGTCTGCAGAGGGGGTCTCATTTTAGTGCACAAAATTTAACGTAAGTATTTAATGTCTAATTCGGACATTGTCAGTGGCGCTGCATGTGTTTCATTTTATTCTGCTGCTTTCAGCGTTTACTGCCCTGCTGGGTGTAAAAATGCCACAGGAGACGTTTGGGGGAACTCTGAACAAGGTTACAGAGATGTAAGCACAAAGGCTTTCATTCGCCCAAACTGCTCCGTTTTTAATAATCATTAACATTGTTACTGGATAAATGTTTGGACGTCCTCTCTTCTGTGCTTCAGACCTCAGTCCTGTGCAAGTCTGCCGTCCATGCCGGAGCCGCATCTGATGGCGCCGGAGGTCGCATCACTGTGACTCGAGGGAGAAGTCTCACCCTCTACGAATCCACCTTTGCCAACGGGATCCTCTCCAAAACGTTTGTTGGTTTTCGTTGTGTTTTGCATGTGAGATCAGAGTGAAGTGCGTCAGTCAGTTTGACTCTCATTGGTCCTGTTCCCCCTGACAGGGGGTCATTATCTGAGAAGAAGCTGCTTTTCAGCCGAGGTACGAAACATATTTATGACTACACTGAAAGATTTTTCCAACAATAAACACTTTTTGCACTTTTTAGCCAGTTTCCCTCAAGCTCATTGTTTTTTCTTGCCTTCTTGCATGTGCTCCTTAGAGTTATCCTCTCAGGAGGCGAGTGTTGTGTGTGTGTGTGTGTGTGTGTGTGTATGTGCAGAACACACAGAAACAAAAAGGATGGCCTTCATTACTTGATTTATTTTTTATTTTGTATGTGTGTGTCCGTCTTGTTCCTGAACAGAATGTAACAACGTCCTGGCTGTCTCTGCTCTGAATGCCTCATCTTTGTGGGATAAAAACAGTCGAGAGCACACAGTGTTCTCGTCCTCCAGAAACGTGGCGTCCAGCGGTGACTTCCTGCTCTGGACAGCAGACAGCAATGATCCCAACCCATGGCTGGAGATGGAACTGGCTGATAGGAGCACCATCACAGGTTGAAAAAAGAGAAATGTGCATTTTTTGCTTACTCACACTTAAACATCTAGCTTTTTGTGTTGGAATGCATCCCCCCCCCCAAACACACACACACTCACACATAAATACACACCGCTCATGCCACAATTTTAAAACAAGATCTGAGGAGGAAAAAGGACATAATTATAGCCGTTTTGGTCAAATCCTGTAATTCACATTACTGTATGTGTGATCTGGTGTGATTTGTTAGCAGCTAAATTACACATTGAGGGTGACTCGGCTGCTTCCTCGCCACGTTTTAGTGCAGTGGCTGACAAGTTGGCTGAGTTATAGACATTTTTGTGTTTCTATGGTTGCCTAGCTTTGGCGGCCATCGTGACTTGGGTTGACCCCCAAATTTAATCAGTGTACACCCAGTAATTACTTTCTGAAAGTTTCATAAAATTCTGTCCACTGGTGTATGAAATATTTTGCTAACAGACACACACTTGACTGCAGTATGTAATGGCAAAGTTTTAAAGCCCAGAATTTGTGTTGCACTTTACTCTCAGCTACTACCACACTAAAAATTTAGTTCTATATCTGTAAATTTGACGAGTTCTAATTAGGGCTGGGCGATATGGATCAAAATTAATATCTTGCTATTTTAAGAAAAATGGTGATATACAATATATATCTCAATATTTTTTCTTTCCATAAAGTAATAAAATATATTGAGTCAAAGCTTTGTCCCAGTTGTCACACAGGCACATTTATTAACAACAGCTGTAAATCTACAAAATGTCTAAAAAATAATATATTTACATATATATTAGTTTGTTTTTTAGACATTTATTTATGTATATTGAATAATAATCCTCTTCAGCTGCACTTCCTTCACATTAGAAAGCGTGTGTGAAGCAGCAGTGAGGTGGTGCTTGTATTCAGCGAGGGAGGAGGAGGCTGCGTGAAGTTGGACGAGCAGAAAAAGAACTACTGGACACATATTTCCAAGTCTTACAGTGAGATGAGGTAGCATCACATTAGTAAAGCAGTGGCTAATCATATCGCTGAATACACGGTCCTTAGCGGCTAACAAGATGGCTAGAGCGCTAGTCGTGTCGTTAGCCGCTAAGGACCGTGTATTCAGCGATATGATTAGCCACTGCTTTAATGTCGCACCACCTCACTGTTCGTCTCATAAGACAGCACGGCTAAATGAGTTCTGACCCGTGGTTTGTTTCAAGGAAGGACGCTGAGGTCTGTCGGACCTGCAGCTTCACACACGCTCCATACTCCACATATAGCACTGTTTTAAATGGTGAACAAGAGCTGACCTTTTATTGGGACTTGTTTTCGGCATCGTCTACAGAAAACATTTTTCTGCTGCTCATCTGACAATTTAAATCCAAACCATCTCCAAAAGAACAGCCTTTTTTTTAATATATTTTGGCTCAGCAGCAGCTGCTCTTCACATATCTCCTGTGTTTACTTGTTTTAAAAGTCTCCCGCCCACCTTCTGGAGAAGCAGGAAGCTGGGGGAGCATGGGTTTGTATTCGAGGGGGCCGCGTGGGAGAAAAAGACAGCTGGAGGATTTTTAAGTATAATATTGTTTATATAGAAATAGTCTCATCTTATATCGCAAAAAATATATATATATCTATACAGTATTTTAAAAATATCGATATATCGCCCAGCTCTAGTTCTAATCATCTAGTTTAGTTGTGGCCGTCTTGAATGGGTTTGATTCTGAAAGTGAATTAGTTGTAGGTGTACAACCACCAGTTACTGTGTGCAAGTTTCATGAAAGTCTCTGCAGTGGTCCATGACATGTTGAGCTACAGAGCATTATGACCTTCAGCAGCGGGTGATGATTAAACAGGCCTCAGCTCATGCTGCTCTCTGTTCGGCTGTGTTTTATATTTCACAAGCTCCCCATCGGGTTCTGTTGTTTCTAGTGGTTTTTAGAAATTCATTCCATCTTTTAACGTCTAGAGGAAAAAACTTTGCCTTTCTTTTTTCAGGATTGATAACAACAGGATCTGTTGATTGCTACATCGAATCCTACAGTCTTTATTTGAGCAAGGACAGGAAAACCTGGAGGCCTTACAAAGACGCTCTGAGCAAAGAGAGAAAGGTTGGTTGTTTCGTTGTAGAGTCCCAATAACAAAGTGACACATCAGTTTTAGTGAACACGACAGATTCTGCAGTTATTATAGAAATTAAAAAAAGTTTTTATGGATTTCTTTGAATATCTTTACGGCTGCTAGGTGTTTCAGGCGTACACAGACGGGCACCTCAAGGTGCTCAACAGCCTTTTTTCTCCTGCGGTTGCTCGATTTGTTCGGCTTCAGCCACTGAGCTGGTCCAGAAGAGCCTCAGCTCGAGTACAAGTTCTGGGTTGTCCTGCTGCCAAGGCCACGCCGAGATCTCGGCCTTCTGGACGTGAGCATATCTGGTTTTCTTAGAGTAAATGTCACTGGTTTCCACAGTCTGATCATTTCCAGGTTTCTTTCTTTGTTTGACAGAAGCTCCGTCCATAACTATCAACATGGACACCCAGCAGCCAAGCCCTTCTCCCACCCCCACACTGGTAATGGAAACATTAGGTATGTGCTTATTTCACTGTCTTACTGGCATGTTTTATATTTTATTTATTTATTAGTAACACAAGTTTTTTTTTTTTAATGAATTAAACTTATGTGATGCAGTCGTTGATTGAGTCACTTTTACTCCTGCAGGCGCCGGCCAGCCAGTGATGGTGGCAGTAGGAGTGGTGCTGGGGCTCATAATGTGTGGAAGTTGTCTGATGGCTGGAGTCTGGTGGAAACGAAGGTACAGCGCATCGGTTTTATTTTTAAAAACTGTTCATTGTTCCTATTTTCTCATTAAATTTGCCAAAGAACAAAAGCAATTTGAAACCAATCATAACTACAACCAATGCTCATTGCCAGATTTAAGTCCTCTCCTTTATATTAGCAAATCATTCTTTTGTGTGGACGTTTTCCTTCTAATCACACCAAAACAATGTTATACTTTGCAAAACACTTTGTTTCTTTTTACACAGGAAAAAAGTGTCACAGATGAAGAACTCTCTACCCACAGGTCACTAAAGTGCTCACTCAGACTCTTTCAATGAAATGTTAAAGTTCTTTATAATAACCAGCTCATGTGTTTCATCTCTAACAGGCTGTCAGAGTTTTAAGGCAAAGAGTTTCCCCTGTCCACAGTCAGAGCTCATTTCATACCCGCTGGAGAGAAATGTCCACGATGCTCTGCCTGCTCCACCTCTTAATGGTGAGACTGGATGCATGTTTGTTTATTTTCCTTTTTATTATTCTTTATAGTTGTTCTCTCCATCTTCACTGCTGTTTGTGGCTTCAGTGGTCAGTCTGAGCAGCTCCTGACAGTCGAGCACGTCTCTGCAGGGCCGTCCATTCTTCCTCCTGACTCGGCCCGTCACCCAGTCACTGTATGAACATTCCTTTCTTCGGTCCGCAGAGCCTCCTCTCTGAAAGAGACCCTTTAATTGGAGCTCGGTAAAGCAGCGAAGCAGCCCGCTGTCTCTGTCCCCTCCACTCACCCCTTTGTCTCCTCATCCCCTCCCCCAGCAAGGCTGCAAATCACACAAATCTAGCAATGATCAAGACGAGGCTCTTTACAATCTTATATGTTATAAATGATCTAAATGTGTTGGAAAATCTTGGAGGTGCAAAGTATGACTGCTTGAAAACAGCACTAAGATTAAAATAATTTATACTCAAGCGAAAGAATTCAGCATCCATAATGGCACAAACACTTTTGTGCTTTCCACTTGTTTTAAATGTTGTTGTTGTTCCTCAGACTACGCTGCACCTGCACTTACTGCTGTTGGAAAGAAAGTGGGCTCAACGTTTAGACCTCCTTCAGATGACGGTTACACTACGCCCTTCACCAGCATCCATTACGACACGCCCGGCAGCCTGCCGGAGTACGCCGAGCCGCTTCCTCTCGAGCCGGAGTACGCCACTCCGTTCAGCGAGCTGCCCTCCGAGTCTAAATTATCCATTTTAGCAGGGACCGTTCACGGCGATGCACACAGACCTCATGTTGTGGGAGCTTCAAACGGGACCACGGTGGCACCAGGCCAGAGTCTGTACGACTGCCCCGCCCACAGGACACTGTTCAATGGCTACTGCACTCCTGCTCTACATGCCAGTGGTCCTCGACCCGTCAGCGAAGTCTACGCAGAGCCCAGGTCAAGTGACTGTTTACTACAAAGGCACACATATGAAGAGCCTTTGTGAGTGCAGGAACCTCATATTAGGAAGAATGGGTTCCTCAGATCCTAAATATGTTGGGATCAGAGCTGGATGGTGCTCTCCACAGAACCTTATGACATGACAGGAAGTAAACCAGAGATCAAGAGTCATGCTGGACCCTTAACGTATGCAGTGTTCATCACTCAGAACACAATAAGGTCTCAGAGCGACTAGGACCTGGATATTTACTCAGGAAGTGTTCTGGGGACGTGCAAAGAAAACACGGACCAGTGTGTCAAACATTTTACTGATGAAAAGTTTAACCACAAGTTGCACTTTCTGAAAACGCATACAGAACCGTTTACTTAAAAGACTTGATACAAAACGGCGGACTGAATGTTACTTGTTCACAGAAAACTGCACAATATTCACAATAGTTACAGAAACACTAACCAAGTGGCTAGTTGTATTTGACCACTAGGTGGGGCTGTTGAGCTTCAGACGTCTGCTTCTTATTGTCTTGTAAAATATAAATTAAAATATATACAGTATATACATGTATTTATATTTAAAAAAAATGCTTACAAAGACACAGAGAATGATGGTGTGAGAAGGTTGGACATTATTTTCTTTGAGAAACTGTCACATGCTTGTGTCTCTGCTAACATCCCCAAAATTAGGAACGTCTCAAACTTTAATTAAACTAACTTAAATGCACATTTTAAAGAAAAAATAAAATACATTTAAAGATGTTTATCATTTGATTGTCATGTGGGAAATTTTAGGTTTTAAATGAGAAATTACTGAAATCAAATGAACCTGAAGGACTCCCCTTTTTCCCACTGAACTTTTTGCATTGTGGATATCCAAACATATTTTGAAAGGTTGTATTTTCATATTAAAAGGCATTTTGTGAAATGAGCAATTGAATGTGTCTGATTTTATCCTCTGCTTGGAGGCTTTCACTTTTTTTCCCCATAATGAAACAAGAAGCACGACTAATGTATTTACAAGCCTACAAACTGGGTTTAATGTGACTGGAAGAACTGGTTTGGTTATTTTTAGACAGACTTGTGCTAGTCGTACCATAAACTTGCACATCTGTTCCTTCGTTGTTGGAGCAACATGTTAAGTTTCTGCAGAAAAACTTTACAGAATCTCTTGGCTTTAAGCTAACATGAAACTAATACAAAACCCAGGTTTAACTGCAGATTAAACCGTTGCAGTGCAATATCAAAACCATTTTAAGGAGTAATGATGACGTAAACATTACACAAATAACTTCCAAACCTTCAAAGGTAATGTACCCAGCACACACTGGTCCCTCTCACAGGCTTTGATTGTGAACCTCCCTGCTTGTGTTGAACTCCTTCCTCTGCCCCTCCTCCTCCTCATTTCTTCCATCATGTGAGTAGTGCACCAGAGTCTGGTGTCTGTTCCTGGATGGAGCATCTTTAAAGCGCAGACCACAATCCTCACATGCATAAAGAAGCTCTTCTCTGTGACCGTCTGCAGCTCCAACCTCTGATTTCCTCTCGTTGCCGCCATCAGCAGAACTTGAAGTATTTAGAGCTGCGTGCGAGTCGGTTTCTGAGCTGTTCTGTGTGTTGAGCCTAACATTTACAGTTCTTGGACGCCCGGGAGAGAACCCTGACGGTCCTGGATGTGCAGCCTCTCCCTCCCCGTCATGTTCTGGAGTCAGGCCATGGACTGTGCGATAGTGGAAGCGGATCCCGGAGCGGTTGGAGAAGCCCTTCTCGCAGATGCTGCAGATGAAGGGCCTCTCCCCTGTGTGGATGCGGGTGTGAACCTTCAGAGCTCCTGACTGGGTGAAGCACTTCCCACACTGACCACAACTGTAGGGCTTCTCCCCAGTGTGGATCCTCTGGTGGGCTCGGACCCCAGCCAGGTGGGGGAACCCCCTGCCGCAGAAGCCGCACGAGTACGGCCTTTCGCCTGTGTGAATCCGCCGGTGGATCTTCAGAGCTCCTGACTGGCTGAAACTCTTACCGCAGTCTGTGCAGGAGTAGGGCCGGGCGCCGGTGTGAACGTTGAGGTGTATGCGCAGGTTGCTCTGCGAGTTGAAGGCCCTGCCGCACTCTGTGCAGAGGAAGCCGGGCGGTTTGTGGGCGTGCTCGGAGCGCTGGTGCTGCAGCAGCTGCGACGGCCTGGGAAAAGAGGCCGAGCAGTGCATGCATGGATGCAGCGACAGCAACGTCCTGCTCCTCTCTTCTTGTGGCTGCGTGCGTGTGTGCTGGTGCTGGCAGAGCGGACGGCACGCAGGAAAGGAGCACTGGCAGGACAAGCAGGGGTAGGCTCCAGGAAGTTGTGCGGAGCGTGGTAGTTGGGGACAGGGCACACAGGACGTTAAGGGGCAGTGGTGGTGGTGAAAATGATGATGAGTGTGAGAAAAAGGTGGGTCCCTGCCTTGTTGGTGGCTCAGGAGCTGAGGGCAGGTCTGTATGCTCCGGTGGCAGCACAAGCAGGGGAACATGGAGAAATGGGACAAAGACGATCTTACAGGAGGAGCGTCAGAGTTTTGGCTCCGGTTCTGAGCGCCCCTGTCTGCGTTGTCTCCCCGAGCCCGGACGGACGGGATGGACTCGGACGCGGAGCTGCTGCTGGGCACGGTGGTGTCAGGCGGGCAAATGCTGAGGCTGAGATCTTCAGGCTGGCATGAAGCTTGTACCGGTAAATAGGGTGAAGACGACACGGACTGTCGGGGCGTTAAAGTTTCAAAGGAAGGAGGGGAACTGGAGAATGGACAGCCAGGACAGGTGCACGCATGATGCACATTTAAACCTGAAAAATAAACAATGTTACACTTGTGCCAGCTAAAAATAATAATAATAATTATAGGTCTAGCACCTTTAAAGGAAAGCCTGTCTCCCACAGACGGACACCCCAGAACTGTTTAGATCATCTTATAATTTTGGTCAGATCTTCATAATGCTGTCAAGCACAATATTGTGAAGCATAATGCTCAGAGTATGTGCTGTGAATACATCTCAGCTACTACCACAACAAATTTGAACTCAATCTGTAAAAAACAACTGAGTCAAAGACATATTTGTGTTTTCTATTAGCTACGGATGACATCTTAGATTGGATTAACTGTAAAAGTCAATCCATTGTTGAGGCACAGCTAGTGGTTCTGCTAGGGGTGCACCGATTACAGTTTTTTGGCCGATCACCGATTTCTACAAAGTCTGACCTGCCGATTCCGATTTTGGCCGATACCGATTTAGTTTTATAAGCAACACTGTTAGATGTTGTAAGGTCACAATGCGCCTTCAAATTTCAATCTTATTTTGTTGAAAAACAGACCATTGAACAATATTCTAGCAACGATACAAACTTGTTTTAAGTGGTCACAAGGTAGTGCTCTGAAATATAAATGAAGTTTAGACAATTGTTAAAACTGCAGAAACTTTCTGCAAATAATCCACTCAGAGGTTTGAGATATTTTGCTACAAGTAACGTTAAACTCGAGGATAAATCCTGCACCACGAGCACCACTTAGAGCAAGTGTTTGTCAATGACTACCAGCTACTACCACACCAGGTTTTAGCTCTAAATGTTTAAAATCAACTGAGTTGTAGCCTCTTTGGTGATTTTTAATGTCAGTTAGCTGTGGCTGCCATCTTTAATGGACTTGACAACAGCTTTATCATTCTCAGAGGATTAAACTCTCAGTTCAGTGAAAGTTTGTGAAGTAGTCCATGAGATATTTTGCTAACAATGAGTTACAGTATGAACGTTCAGTACCTTCAGCTCCGTCTCTGGTCGCTCCTCTCCTCTGGGCCGTGTCAGGCTGACCTCGTCGGCCTGACGCGGCCTCCCGGGGCGGCTGCAGGGGTTCAAGTGCAGCTCCTCTGGTCCCCAGACCGGAAGCCGCTCCCCACGCTGGGTTTCGCACATCTGGCTGATATTTAGGTTGGCTTCCAGATGTGAGGAGCTCACCGATGAACTGATGCATCTCCATCCAGGAGCTCTGCGCTTGCTGCAGGGAGCACAAAGACTGCATCACACATTCATACATGGCACTGTGTTGGTAAACTGAAACAACAGGCGAGCAGACCCAAATCGTAGATGGTTTTAAAAAGGGAAGAAAAAATGGCGGCGGCACTTTACTCACAATGTCGGCGCTTTTGTCTTTGTCCATGAATTTAAACAGTCGCTGACGCGGGATTCAGACAGTGCTTCAGATTTTATTTCTTCAGTTCACAGTGTATTGTGTTTTATTTTGCTGCTCCCTTCTACAGGGGTCGCCACAGGAAGCGAACTTGCAGGAAACACCGAGAAATCATCTTACGCCGGTTTCTCTTCCTGACGCAACGTCGCAACCTGGACTCGAACCTGCAACCGCAGGAGACCGTGACACTTACCACCGTTTACCGCAGCCCCAATTTTACGAATTTGATTAATGCAAGAGTTAGTTAGTTTGAACATCCGGTCACCGAGCATTCGATTTCCGGTGTTTAGTCACGTGACATACTCTGTACACCAGTGACGTCAATGAGATAGAATAAAGGCCATTTCTTGATTGCTGTGTTTAATCTTCCTTTTCGGGTCACAGGTGTAGCATAGACATGTCTATGAGGTGTCCTCTGATTGAATTTGATTTGGTCATAAAGTCTATTCCGATAAGCTTACAGTCTTTAGAGCAAAATATACATCTTGATTAGGTGTAGACCTACTTACTTGATTCAATTTCACTTGAAGGAACTAGTATAGTGCATAAGAAATTTACAACTGGATTTATCAGAACTCATTTAGAGGCTTTATCAGTTCCCATATGTAAATATAGATGGGATAATTTAAGAAAATTTTTTTGTTACATGATAAATATATACTCAACAATAGGATCAAAGAATTCTTTTTTTTTTTTTTTTTTTTTTTTTTTTTAATTCTTATTCAAAGTTGTACACAGATATTACCCAGTTAAAGATAATATTTTCTTTCCTGGTGTTAGTAACAACTGCTCTTTTTGTCAGAATAAAGGTGAAAGTATTGAACACTTGTTTGTAGAATGTCCTCATGTTGTATTATTTTGGTCAGATGAACAATGTTTCCTGACAACAAAAGTTAGAAAAAATATTGTTTTGTCTAAATTACAAATTTTGCTCATTTTCAACAATTCAACCTTCTCTTCAGAAGAGATTTATTTAGTTAATCTCGTTGTAATTTTAGCAAAATATGTCCACAAGATGAAATGGAGTGAAAAAAGCCCCTCATGGAATAATTTTAAAGAATCTGACTTAAAAACGTACATTGCATCTATTGAAAAGCTTTCTTTAAATAATCAGAAGCTTAGAAAAACAAGAACTACTTTTGCAAAATTATGTCTCATAATCAGACCCTTACAAATGGTATTGTTTATTGTATTGTTACATATATCGTTCTTTAATTGTTGCTTTTTGTTTTATTTTTCTGTTTTACTTTTGTAATTGTCTCTATGTTCTGTATTATTTTTTGTACTATTATCAAAATTTTGATTAATAATAAAAATAAATAAATAAATAATTATACAGTAGAGCCCCCATAAGGTGGATAAAAAGCACACCATGGCTGAAACTGTTGAAATCGTCTGATTACGAAAGCGGATATGACGTCGTACGTTTTACGTTCAGATGACGCACGGTGGCCGAGAAGAGCACAAACAACAATGGCGGACGGCGAAAAAGAGCTTCCAGTTTATTTAGCGATTAGTAACATTCCCGTACATTTCCGCTCAGTAGACCTGAGAAATTACTTCAGTCAGTTCATAGAAAGCGGCGGTTTCCGCTGTTTTCATTACCGACACCGGCCGGAAGTGCTCAGAGAGCCCGAGAGGACCGAGACCACGACGTGTGGAGACGGAAAGTCCAGCTCTCCACCGTCCGAGTCCGAAGCTCCAGAGAGCGGCTCGTGTTGTTGTATCGTGTCAGTCGGCGCTAAAGATGTGGACAGGCTCATCAGGATGTATGCGAGGAATCACTGGATCGACTCGAAGGGAAGTTGGCTGAGCAGACGCTGCGTTATCAGAAGAATAAAGGTTTCCCCCGAAACAGGTGAGCACTTTCAGACATGGAGAACCGATTAAACTTCTGCAGCGACGGCTGCCACAGCCAACACAGAAATGACTATAATTCAGTCAGTTTTACATACGTTGAGGTAAAATTCGTTGTGGTAGTAGCTTAGGGTCATTTACAACACACTTCAAGCGCTGCACGTGAGCATTAGCTGTTAATGTCAGCTCTGATTAACTTTTGGAGTCTTGTTCAAAATGGCTGCCACAACTAATTGAGTTTAGCCAACAACAGCTAAATGATTATGACTCAGTCACTTGTTAAAGGAATTAGCTTAATTTTTATACAGTAGTAGCCAAGAACATGACAGCTCGATATATTGTTTGAAATCTTTACTTGTTAATTAATATTTATTGTATTGTTTTTTTATTTATTTGCATCATTATACATTATGTCACTGTATATATTTCCTTTGATATTCTTTCAGGTGACGGGTCATTCCCCTATAAAACAAAGTATGAGCAGCGTCACCATGTTTCCCTAAGTGAGCACTTTACAGAAGCTGACCTCCAAAGCTTACCGGAGCTGAACCCACCCTGTCTGATGCAGAACGGCAACGTGGGTACTCCTGTCAAAGTGTTCCTGCAGCTCATCCAGTCCTGTCGCCTGCCTCCGCGCCTCATTCGCAAACTGGGTCTCACGTTCCCAAAAACAGGCTCCTGTCGTCGCTACGGAAATGTACCGTTCCAGTACCACAATACGTGCACCCTTCCAGCCACAGAGGACACTGTGTTAACAGCTGCTGGACATGAAATATCAGGACCAGGCAGTTGGACTGTTCTGTCTTCGAGATCAAAACTGCTGGCTGGTGATACACTAAAATCTGAGGCTGGTGATGAGACACAGAACGAAGGAGAAGGGGAGGAGGATGCACAGTCAAATGCAGATGATGTGGGTTTAAGTTGACGCCTGATGTTATGGCAAATGTGCTGTTGTTACGAACTGTTCAACTGTTCGGTACCTTCATTGTGTTTTATGATTTATTTACGTGTGGTTACAGGATGATGATTACTGTGAAGAGTGGGAACGCCACGAAGCTTTGCACGATGATGTTACAAGCCAGGAGCGTACCAAAGAGAGACTGTTTGAAGAAGAAATCGAGTTAAAGTGGGAAAAGGGAGGTTCTGGTTTGGTGTTTTACACCGATGCCCAGTACTGGCAAGAAGAAGAAGAAGGAGGTAGGTCAAAAGAACTAGAAAATTGTCATTTTCTTCAAAAATGTAGTGTGAATGCTGAGTGCTGAATGACTTTGATGAAATTTGTTGAAGAACGAGTTGGTAATTGAGCTATTAAGTTGAGCGGAACAAGCTAAAATCAGCAAAACAGTAGCTAAAAGCTAAAGTTAGCAGGCCAAAGCCTAAATGATGAAGATTTCAGAGAAAAACATGACGGAATTTCTGAGAGCTCAATGTATTTTTATTGTGAAAATTTTTATGAATAAGATTAATTCAAAAAGTATAAAAGTTGCACATAATGAGTCATTTAGTCATAAAACTGAGAAATCATATTAATGCAGTATGTTAGTACTTTAAGTAAAGTCTGTTTTCTTTATGAAACATATTTATGTCTGTTCTTTCTGTAGATTTTGATGAGCAAACAGCGGACGACTGGGATGTTGACATGAGTGTTTACTATGATAAAGGTATCTTAGCTATCTTTTACAGCTGTAAAGCAATACATTGTTTTTTTTTTTTTTTGTTTTTGTTTTGTTTTTTTTATCGAAAAGCAGATTTTCTTTAACTTGGTTATTTTTCTCTCAGATGGAGGGGACATGGATGCTCGGGACTATATCAAAATGCGTTATGAAAAGCGGCTGAGGGATGGTCTTGAAGATGGATCAGGGCACAATCAGTCCATTGGCAGCTTTGAGAGGTTCTCTAAGGTAAAGTAGCTGCTGCTGCAAATATTGTGCTGTAAACTTGTTTTCTGTGGAATTTATCTGCATTTTTATTATTTTCTTCCCTCGGGTGTAGGGTTTTGGCCGACGTATAATGGAGAAACAAGGCTGGAAAGACGGTGATGGACTGGGAAACAGCCAAATTGGGATTTCTGAAGCTCTAGAGAACGAGGGTCAACATCCTCATTGCAAAAGAGGCTTTGGGTTAGTTCAAATATAAAAACAACACAGTTAGGTTCACATGTAAAGGGATACTTTGTTGTGTGAGAAATTGAACATTAATACTAATTGATGTTTTTTTCCATAGGTATCACGGGGAAAAACTGGTATTACATCCCATAAAAAAGGCCAGAACAGATTATTTTATAACTACAGTGTACGATAAACCCAAAGACATCGATGAAGGTGATACTGTACTGAGACGCCAACCCAACACCAGCATGAAGTATAGAGGATGGCAAGCAGGTGGCAGCATCGGCTCAAAAAGATGACTAACTGTTTTACACCGTCTGTGTATTGTTGTTTTTTATTAGTATTAAAAAAATATTTAAACTTTTCAATTTGTGTGCACATATTTTTCTGTTTGGTTATGCATTGACGGTGTGATACATGTATAATATACTTACATAGACGTTTATACAAGGATACAAGGATTTTTATTGTCATTCACATCAAGTGTAACATCAGGTGGAACAAAACTATGTACACAGGGTCCCAGTTCCATCCAACAAAAAATACAAATTGTAAAGATAATAAGATTTGAGTCATGAACTACAAATATACTACATTCACTAAACTAAAAGTACACTAAGCATTAATGGTACAAAAACAAAATGTGCCAAAACAACAGCTGCACAACATGAGTGTGAGCAGATAAGGACTAATGAACACGGCAACAAGAAGTATGAGCATGTGTGTGAATACACACACATATATATATATATACAGTATGTATATATAAATATGTATGTGCGTACACGTATTTCTATATACAGTATATAGTGTATGTATATATATATATATACAGTATATATATATATATATATATATATATATACTTTCTCTTCACAATATCCCACAGGTTCTCTATGGGGTTCAGGTCAGGAGAGTTGACAGGTCAAGTTAGCACAGTAATACCATGGTCAGTAAAACATCTACCAGTGGGTTTGTCACTGTGAGCAGGTGCCAGGTCGTGCTGAAAAATGAAATCTTCATCTCCATAA
>JARVLU010001073.1:20437380-20462609 GCA_031762415.1 Simpsonichthys santanae | reverse complement strand
TCTGTTTCATGTTGCTGCTGATCTGTTTCATGTTGCTGCTGATCTGTTTCATGTTGCTGCTGATCTGCTTCATGTTGGTGTTCATGCATGCTCATCTGCTCACACTCATGTTCATGCTGCTGTTCAGCATATTTTTATGCTACTAGTGATTAGTGTTTTTAGTTGATACTTTTCTTATTTCATATCTTAGATCTTCTTGTTTCTCTTTACATTTTAATACTTTTGTTGGATGTAACTGGGACCCTGTATACACAACTTCATTAACCTTGAATCATTGAATGATTGACTCTGCAGTCATGCCGTCTGATTTGTGACCATTTGTTTTGGACCCTTGGGTGAAGAGAGGAGCTGAGCTGCCAGTTGGTCTGGGAACACTTTGGGGTCCTCCCAGAGGAGCTGGAAGAAGTGGCTGTGGAGAGATGTCTGGGCCTCCCTGCTCAAGCTGCTACTCCTGCGACCAGACATCAGAACAAGTGGATGATGGATGGACGGACACTAGTGATGATGTATATTTGTATGAAGTTTTCTTAAATTATCTTGAAATCAGAAGTTGGGGGTGGGGCAGGATAAAGTAATTTATACATAATAAATACCCTAATTAGTTTGCCTTTAACACTATTGCAAAACACAAAAACTCACATGGGCAAAACATTATTGCCCATTCCCTTTTCTGATTAAATACTTATTTTTAGTAAAATAAAACTGATGATTTATTCAACTGATAATCTGGGGACAACATAAAAAAACAGTTCACAAAGCAGAAAAATAAATGAAAGTGTTCGTCATACTGAAGTCATTTCTGTTTTTATTAGAAACGGTTCACATTTCAACCCAAGCTGTCTTGTGTTTAACCTTCAAGAGTGCAGTGCATACAAAATCAGATCCAAAGTGTCTGTTAGCTCCTAATAAAGTTTTATTAGTTAAGAGGTTTGATATCAAAGTCCTGTGCAAGTGATCTTCAGATATTTACAATCAGGCAGCCTCAAATCAAACGTCGCTGCAGAAAGAACCCAGAATTGAAACTCAAAACAGATACAAAAACAATCTTCAGCTAAACAATATATTTCTCCTTTGAAATAGAATTAATAACATGAGATAAACCACGATTGCTTCATCTTTAACCATAGGCACGTCGTAGATATGTGAGGCGTCATGGAAGCCAAATGGAGGCCATGCATCTCTTCTTCGGATGTTTGTGTGAACAAAACCACCGAGCCATCCTGCAGCCCAGGCACGGCTGCTTAAAAAACTCAATTCAAAGAAAACTAACAAGAAAAAAAAAAAAGACCTGGATGATGTCTAAAGGGTTTAACTGTTTCAATTTAAGAAGTGATATGTAAAAAAAACCAAACACATAAGTGTTACCTCATCCAGCTCTTGAGATGTTTTATGGCTCACAATGACTGGGTTCTTTGGTATAAAACTACCTTAACTTGTTACAACTTAAAAAAAATGCATTCTGTAAGAACAACACTTTCTTTTCTCTCCAATAAAATGGCAATTAAATTCATCAACATAAAAAGTCTTCTTGCAGATGAAAGTACTGATGGTTACAGGTGCATGCTTGAGAAAACGTGAATTACACGTTGAGCGATTCTCTGCAGCGTTAGATGTCAGGATGTTAAAATCCAGCTTCCTCACATGAGATCACATGCTGCACACGAGTGTGTTTAAGCTCTGCTG
Organism: Simpsonichthys santanae; assembly: GCA_031762415.1. NCBI lineage: Eukaryota > Metazoa > Chordata > Actinopteri > Cyprinodontiformes > Rivulidae > Simpsonichthys > Simpsonichthys santanae. Next base: position 20,460,926 of record JARVLU010001073.1, on the reverse strand, counting down.
TAAACTGGTCAGGGGGGACATGGAGGTGGTATCTCACCAGGCTGCGACCCGTCATGTGTGAGGGAGTCTCTAGAATATTTTGTGACATTTCTGTTTTCTTGTTCGAGTTGTAGAGAAGTGTGGTCCTGTCATGCAGGTTTTGACTATGTTCAAAACATTTGTGACAAATTTCATTTAAAATTCACACTGAGGTCTCAGACTGGAATATCTGAATTTTGTCGTGAGCTTCTACAACCCCACTCAGAGCGATACGCCTGCATTTTGACACCAGAATAGATAAAGGCTCCTGTCGGACAGAAAACATCTGAGGAAACTGTCCAAGTCCAAAAACACACTGATAACTAAAAAATAAAAATATTTTTATAAAAAAAAACCCAGGTCCAGCTCTGCTTACTTTCATTCCTTACATGAACTCCAGATGATGGATGCCAGGATGGGTGTAAAACAAGTTGAGGCTAGCATGATGTGGACAGTAATATAATATGCACGGGCAAGAATGCAGTTTCAATCAAGCCCTGCATCAAAAACTGGCTGCATGGCATGCCCATCGCAAACCGTCTTATTTTCTTGCTATTTTTAGCAAAAAGCCTCCAACAGTTGCAGCCCAGTGAGATTACAATGGTGTTGTAAATGTTTTAACCATCACGTTCTTCCAAATGTTCTTTTGTAAACGAGTAAGGGCAACATAACTCTGCTTTTTGATTCATTTCTGTAAAAATAACTGCAGAAACTTAAAATTCACTTTTGTTAGTGAATAAATAAATTTGTGGATAAAAATAAAGGCTACTATTTCTTTTTAAATGATGGCCATGTATAGTTATAGTATTTTGATTCCCTTAGCTGTGGTGTTTGTTTTTTTAATCACGTGTAATAAAACAGTTTACTGTGTTTTAGTTCAGTTTGGCTTCAGTTCCCCTCATACGTGTATCAGGTTGTAAACGTCTGTGGTGACAGTGATCCTGTTTCCAGAAAGAGCCCAACATCATCTCTTTCTGTTGAGAAGAAAACAGGAATGGATGACGGACACAAGCTGAGTAGATTTAAAAAATGGGGTGATGAAAAGAGGAGTGGAATGAGATTTTAGGTTATTTCGTTCACTCTGTGGTGACTAATGAGGCTCTGATGTCCTGGACAGTATTTTAGGACGCTCCACATGTCTGCTGAGACATGCAAGTTGCCAAGGTGACCCGTTTTCACCAAGATCAACTGGGTAATCCAGAGTGGCTGCTGTTCAGGAACAAGGCAGGGAAAGAGAGAGAGAAAAAAAAAAAAAACATACTTCCCTCTTGAAGGTTGCTAATTTGGCACACTTCATGTCCTTTTAGCATGGCGTCTTCAAGTAAGAACCTTCCACACAACTACTGTCCTCATTTCTGTGAAAGCACATGCTGATTTACTGGATTCATCTAAGGCAAAACGGACCGTGGAGAAGAGTGGAAAGTGCTCTGTGAAGTGTCCTCCCCTGCACAGCACAAGTCCACAGTGCTGCAGAGTTGAGGGAAGTTGTCCTCGCTGACACAAACCAACCAGCTGAGTCAGGACGTGTCCCTGCAGGATGCTGTCCAACCTCCCCCCCACACCGGGGACCTCTCTCATCAAGACGTGTTTAGTAGCTTAGTAGATTTATTGGGGTAATTGATAGCCAGGCTGATGGCAGCGATGTTCTTCAGAGCCTAAACAATAAAGAAAGTCTGTTAGTGAATACAGTTCAGGAGCATCGCTGCAGACAATCAAGCAGAGGGAACAACGAGAGGAGAAGTGAGGAGCTGCTTTGTGTGTTTAAAGATCATAGAAAATAAAAGTGAGGGGAACAGAAGGGCTATAAAAATGGATACTTCTTTCAACGTTAGCTGAATACTGTTCCTTTCTGTCCAAAACATCATACCAGGACAACAGCAGGATTTTATTGTTATCTGCTGTTTTCAGATGTTTCTGTGTGTGGGCCGTTCTTTTCTCTTAATTAAATCTACCCGGGGCACTGAGGGCATCCTTTCATGGACCTCAGTTGTGTTTTGATGCAGGGTGTTCTCTCCTGGACTGGGTCTGGGTGTCCACCAAATTCTTTAAAACATCTTCAGTTGGTCCAAAATGCTGCTGCCAGAGTCTTAACTGGAGTTAGTGGGAGAGATCAAGTCTCTCCAGTTTTGGCTTCTCTCCACTGGCTCCCTGTCAAATCCAGAATTTAATTCAAAATCTTACTTCTAACCTACAAAGCCCTCAACAACCTAGCTCCATATTGTATTACAGATCTTGTTGTTCCATATTTTCCTAACAGAGTGCTTTGCTGTCAGACTTCAGGCTTACTAGCGGTTCCTAGAGTTTCCAAAAACAGAATGGGAGGCAGATCGTTCAGTTCTCAGGCTCCTCTCTTGTGGAATCAACTTCCAGTTTGTGTCCATGAGGCTGACACATTGTCCAGTTTGAAGACTTTCATTTTTGATAAATCCTATAATTAAGGTTGGCTTGGGTTTCCTGATCTGTCCTTTTCCTATGCTGCTATTGATTTAGACTGCTGAAGGACAAACTGACCTCATCAAATGAATAGGGTCCGTTTGTTCTTCCTGTCCTCTCAAACCCATCTGGTCAAAGCAGATGCCACTTGTCTTGAGTCTGTTTCTGTTGGAGGTTTCTTCCTGTTAAAGGGAGTTTTTCCTTTCCACTGTCTCCTTTGTGCTTGCTCAGGATGGGAGACTGCGACAACATGAAGACTCAACATGTCTGCTGACTTCCTTCCATCTTTAGATAACTTTACTATGTATATGAATGTTTCTGTTCAGTGCCCTGAGACAACGTTTGTTGTGACGGCACTATTTAAATAAATTGATTTGAATGCTTTAATTTGAACAGTTTTATTAGCATATAGTTCTATTTATAAAATATTGTCTGGTGACTTGCCAGAATGTTTTGAACAATGATTGAAAAAATGATGATCTAAATAAATTTGTCACCTTGACATGGACTTTGCTTTTATTTTTATGAAACATTATCCCTGGCTAAGAAAGTTGATGTTTTTGAGACCAAGAAGGAAACATGATTAGTTTTTCCCCTCACGTGCACACTAAAGCCTCCTCACAGCACCAGGTGGTGTCGTACGATTTGTCTCGGTTGTCAAATCTGAAATGAGAATCTTCCAGAAGACCGTTCATAATGTCATTTGGCTTTGTGTTTAATATAATATTTCCTAATATTTAAACGGTGCCAGAAACTGAATTCAACAAATATTAACTAGAGCTGTAGCCATGAATTTTTCAAAGGATGAAAACTATTTTTCAAAGCGTCATTTGCCCATTCCCTTAATTATGAGATTACATCTCCGTTTTCAGGTACTTATGCCTTTTCTACATCAGCCACAGTTTCAAATTCTGCACATTATTCAGCTTTTTCTCGTACCTGCTGCTGGAAGTGAGCTCACAATTACACTGGGAAGCTCAGGTTGGATTTAATTGTTAGTCAAATATTATAAAATCCAAGAATAAGCTGAAAAAGCTCAATTTTATCTGTCCAGTTTACAAGTCTGTTTTGATAAATTCAGCTTTATTTTTTAGGGCAGAAAATAGAAGCATATTCATCATGGTTGTTTATTTTTCTTACAAAAAGTAATATTTGTGGAGTCCACATTTCCAAGAATAAGTGTAAGCTTCCTTAGAACATATTCTATAAATCACTCCTAAGATAATTAATTCTGTTCCTAATGAAAGCCATTTACTTAGTCAAATATAACAGGTCAAGGTGGTGGGCTCGCGCAGTAATGCAATGAGATTTTTTTGATCCTTAATCAGACTGTGATGGGTTCTTTTTATAAAGGGTTTAATCCAAATTACACTTGAACCACAGTATGGTCGACAGCCACGCTGCTCTATGCATGCAAATGTTGCCAGTAGGAGCGCAGTTTAACGGGTTAAATGCGTTTGCTACTGATGGGACTCAACCAAAGGCTTTAATTACAGCATCATTTCTTAAAACCACAAGGGCACCTCCTCTTGCTCCTCCAGGGAAATCAAACTGTGTGAGATTTTTACTCTGGTGTAATGGTCAAAGAAACTTTACATCATCATTTACGTTTTTGTCCTTCAGCGTGTGCACGTTCTGCTACATCCTGCTTACTGAGATGTTCCACTTCCTCCATCCCTCAGCATCCCATGTTCCCCAGAGCTCAGAGCATTGTGTTTACCACTGCTAGGATTAAAAGTTTTAGTACAAGTGTGTCAAAAGATAGAGCATCGACCTGGCACTGCTGAGGTCAGAGTTCCCATGCGCAGTTGGACAACCCATAATAACCATTTTACTGTATGGACGTTTGGATTAAAGCAATGGTGGTGTAAAACCTGATTATGGAGTCTGAAGTTTCCAAAATCTATATGTAATCCTGGTGTGCATTTAGCTGCAGGATTGCTATGGCAACAGGTTAACCATGACATGAGTGCAGATGTGTTGCTGTGCCGTCGTACTCACTCATGTGTTTGTAGCATTAAAGAACAGTATAATCAGAGGACAGTGATTTATTTTGTAAAATCTATTCCAGTTTTTAATGTGTTCATTTCTGAGCACAGATTTCACAGAGTCTGTTGAAAGTACAACTCATTTGCCTCCACAACAGAATTATGATGCAATGAATGTTTTGTGTCACAATGCAACATCCATTTCTCAACACACTAATGTGGACAGAGTAGAAAACAACATAACAGCAGGGACATTTTTATACATTTTTCTTTGAGAAATGTACATGAAGGGTCAAGAAAAAAAAATAACAGTCTCACTTTTACACTTCCTGACAAAACCACAGACCACTGAGCTACCACAGCCTCTGTGTGGAGCAGAGAGCTGATATCTAGAGTTCCCGGGGGAGCAGATGGTGTGGGTAAAGGGCCTTGCTCAAGGGCCCAGAGTGGGGCAGATGAGGGTGGAGACAGACACTTATCCCACCCACATTTTTGATGTTGTCAGTACCGGGGCTTGAACCGGCGATCTTCCGATCACAAGCTCACCTTCTCTAACCTCTGTGCCACCACTCCCATTTTGATCCATATTTTTAATTATAATGTTTGAAATTTCACCAAGTCCTGATTAACACTGAAGAACCCTCATTTTGGTTATGTTTTACGAGTTTTCTTTAACGTATTATGTTAAAAACGAAAATCTGTTCTGTCACTTTGTCTTAAAAGAGCACTTTATTAGGACGTCAGTACCACTCTCAGCTGGCGCTGCCTGAGTGAGAAGAGACTTTGATGCAGTTTTACAAATCATAGCATAAAGAAAACTAAATAAAAATGCACGATATAAATTGTGTTGATCTACTTTTTGAGGAGGAGGCAGGTCCGACCGGCCGGTTGTTTAAAAAATTTTTGCGTTAAGCTCAGATGGATAACCTGCTGCGCACGTCCACTGAACCACCAGTTAGAAATGGACTTGCGACCTGTCCAGGGTGTCCCCTGCCTCTCGCACAGTATAGCTGGACATGGGCACCATCGACGCCCGACCCAAAAAGGAAGAAGTGGGTGAGGATGGATGGATGGATTTATGTATTTATTTATGTATTTACTAATCACCGACTGCACGTGTTTCCTTGGTTGTGAAGATGAACTTTGTGGCCTCCAAGATGATTCTGTATCCCAAAAATATTTTATACACGGGATCTGGCCTTGAAATTCGGGAAAAAGTAGACCGCATTCGTTGGCCGCATTGAAGGAGTCTTCGAATTGGGACAGGCCTCGGCGCATCGCTGTGACGTCAGCGGCCTTCAAATGTGGTCTTCGAAGTATCCAGCCGTTGGATTGGGACACAGCTTATATGTATGTATGAAAATGCATATGTGCGTATGTATGTATGCATGTATATACACTAGTCTTTGTTTTTGTTAGAGCTGTGTGTACATGCCCAGAGAGTGATATCTTGACAAAGCTACAATTTTTATTTGTTTTTAAAATTATTGTTAGTTTTTACAGAAAAGTTATTTGAGTAATTCTCAAAACAGTGTTGTAGTTATTTCTGTTTCACAACCACCAGTTTATACGCTGGTGAAGATTCTCAGTCATCCAGGACATGATAAAATAAAATAAAAAACGATCAATACAAAAACAACTGGACTTTATTTGTCACAGAAGACGCTTTCTCAATTCAAAGAATTTTGAAGTGAGAAATTATTTGAATTGAGAAAGCTCCTCGGATGAAGAGCGAAACGTCTTCTGTTACTAATAAAGTCCAGTTGTTTTTGTATTGAACGTTTTTTGAATCCAAGGATTAAGCCTCGAGTATCCAGGCCTAAGCTTTGCTGTGGAGGTGGAAACAACTTTCATTAGTGTGAAAGGATGAAAGTCAAAGAGTTGTCTGAATTCTTCATGACACAATAACTAACAATATGGCAAACAAGTGCAATGTTGTAAAAATAGTAATCTACATTCATAACTTGTTTCCAGACTTTCTGATGAATTCCACTCTTCAGGTTTCTTTGCATTTAGGGTGTGATTTATAAATTGAAATGTGACCAGCTAAAAATCCCTGAAAACATACAGCATGCTTGTTTCTCTTGTTTGTTGAAGAAAAGACAAGAAAAAAGGAATGCAAGTCACTTTACTGCACTGAATGGAAGCCAGCGTGAGAGGAAGAAAGGCATTCAGTGACCTGTGGGCGCAGAGTGGAGACTGGCAGGGTCCTGGCAGATGGAGATAAAAGCAGCTATTAGCCTCATTTTGCCTGTGAGATGATGGGGTGTCAGCAAGAATGAACGGTGGCCTTTCTTTACTCGAGAGCTTGTACAGTGTAGGAATCTGATGGGAGGTGGACTGTTGACACTTCAGCTCCTCCCTCTCTCCTGACCTGAGCTTGGCTGTATTTCAGAGAGCTGGAGGAGGAGGAGGGGTTAGAAAGTCAGACCTTAGGTATGCTTGAAGGAGTGGGAGAATTCCCTCATGGATTTAAACTTGGTGAGATATGGCTTTAGTCCAGAATTCATTAGACAGAACAGCATCTTCCTGCTGGGCCGTGCACGGCAGTAAGGCCAGGCTGCTGGGATGTTAGAGAGTAGTCTATACTCCTATAGACAGTAGTTCTTATGATTCTTGTATATGATAATCTGTTGTCAGGAATTTCAAGAGGTCTGTCTCTCATCTGTGTGATGCGTAACACCATCATCATCTTTAATTGGTGTCAGTTTTATTAATGAGGGCTAGCACCGTGGTTAGATGCTGAGCTGTGGAACCCATTAGGAGCCCTGTGTGCTGTGTTTGTGTGTTTCCTGTGACAATGCTTCTACATTAATGAATGAAGAAGTAGAAGTTTACAGGAGCTGCTGCGCTCCTTCTCAGCAAATACATAGTTTGTGCATACTGTAGGTGTGGTTTGTGCAGTGTAGCTGTCAGAATGTGCGGTGTGTTACCCACAGTAATGTTCAGTATGAACTGTACACTTTTTTCACAGACCTGACTTGGATCCAGTGGAACCTGCTGCCACAAACAGGAACTCTATGATTGCCTTGGGCCATCAAAGCAAACTGGACTTCTGGATTCCATGACAATCCAGGTAATCTCACCACTTATCAATCTTTCTCAACTTTTCTCATAATTATGGGTCAAAACAGCAATGAGACATTTTTATGGCCACAAGAAGTCTAAGTAAGAAAAGCAAGTATTGTTTTAGTTTGGGTTAGAAAAAGTGGGCAGGTTTCAGGGGTGACCAGAAAGTGACCAGACAATAGTGAGAATGGATCAGTTTTCTAACCATGAAGGTGCATAATCCTCTCAGGTTCTCAGTCAGAAACCTGCTTGAAGGTCTCAGAGGACTTTGACTGTTGGAGACTAGTTGGTCACTCAAAGCTGTGAGAAAACTTCTAGAAAATAGAGTTCAGAGAGACTGCAACTTCAACCTTGTCTGAGTGTTTGTAACTAAGAGTCCATGGAGCTTTCCGACCATGTTTTGAACTTTTATTTTGTCACCCACATCAGCAGCCACCCCGACATTATAATTTAAACTTCTGCTGGTTTTTTCCTTTCTTTCTGCTTTTCCCTTTTTCTGGGGTGCCACAGTGAGCAAACTTGAGCAAAGACGTGGCAACTGTTTTTATGTCAGATGCACTTCCTGGTGCACCCTCTGATCACTGAGCTACCACAGCCCTCTTGTGTGGAGCTTAACTTGTTAAACTTGGACTTCCTTAAGGGCCCAGAGTGGTGCAAATAAGGGCGGAGACAGGTGTTTCACTATAATCACCCACCGATGTTCGTTTTGGGATTCAAACCTGTGACCTTATGATTACAGGCTTGCCTTCCCTAGCCTCTGTGCCATCTCTCCCCATTTAGCAGTTTACCTTTGAAATAAACAGACAGATCTGTATAGTTTTAAAAATTATTTTTAACTTTCAGCATCGTTTTTAGACCAGGATATGTTTTCCTACAGAAGACAGCTTCCAGGTGTCAAAATATGGCTCTAGTTCTACAGAACTGTGTTGGAGAAACCCGTGTCAAAAGTGAGAAAGCTTCAAGACAAGACAAGAAACTGTTGAATAACGTTTAAGAACATGTTCAAATGCCAAGTGGAGCGACTGCAGGCCTCAGCAACTCCATCCATCCATCCATTATTTTTTTACCCGCTTCTTCCATTTTGGGTCACGAGGTCGCCGGTGCCCAAGTCCAGCAATCACAGTGCGAGGGGCAGGGTACACCCTGGACAGGTCTCCAGTCCATCACAGGGACAAATAGAGACAAACGAGACCAACAACCATTCACTCTCTTACTCACACCTAGAGACAATTTAGAGTCACCAATCAGACTAACATGCATGTTTTTGATCTGTGGGAGGAAACTGGAGTACATGTACTGAAACCTTTTTACTTTTGGGCTTTTGTTATGATGCGCAACCATGGCAACAAGGTGTTTTTAAACAACCAGGAGCAGCTGATTAACACCTCAAAAGCTCAAATACCTCAGATACAGCCCCAAATCCCAATTCAGTGGAAAAGGAGGCACTGTGGATGAATTCCTGTCAACATGATGGAGGTGCTTGAGTACCTGACTGCCAAGATCATGGAGCTGATGGGAAACTCGGCTCGTGACAAAGGGAGGAGTGGGATCACACCCCGGCACCGTCAGCTGTCTGTCCATGGTGACGAGGAGCTTTAGGGCAGTCCTGCTGCCCAGGAGGACAGAGAGGCCCACCAGATCTGACAGCAAGCTAAATCCAGGTGGACGGATCGGTACCTGTGGCGAGATTCTTTGGATTCACTGCAGGAGATCCTTCCTGCCCACAGCTATCAGCATCTATAACAACTCTTGAATGAAACCAGGATGATGAGCTATGACAACACTTAATTTCCCTTTGGGATTAATAAAGTATTTTTGAATTGAATTTAATTGAAAAAACAAAAAAAACTTGTAGAAACGTTTTGTCTTTCACACACGTGTGTGTGAGATGCACCCTGACTGCCAAGTCCAGAGGCAGACTGAAGCAAATACTGAAAGTAGGCCTCAAACAGTCCCTGTGTGAAAACCATGTCACTTCTTTAAAATTCTTGAATGAGCAACATTATATATCTTTGTTTTTAGGATGGAGACAAGTTAAAACAACCATTAACCTTCTCATTTGAAGAAAATATTTTAAGCAGAAATACTAAATCCAAAATGTGTTTGGAGAGAGTTTGTTCAAAATAACCTTATTTGGGATTCCAGCTGTTGGCTGAGCATGAACACTGAGGTCAAATCTATAAAAACAATAAAAAAGCATTAACTGTGACTAAGTCAAAACAGTTATAGATTAATGCCTTATATGAACAAGAAAATACACGGAACTCAGTGTCCCTCGCCCAGACATGGGTTGGGCCCCACCCTGGAGCCAGGCATCCTCAGCGAGTGCCTGGGTTTCTACTCATGGGGCCCGGTTGGGCTCAGCCCGAAGGAGCAGCATGGGTTTGCCTTCCTGTGGACCCACCACCGGCAAGAAGGGCCACAAGTCAGGTGCATGATGCCTGGGCAGTGGCTGAAGGTGGGGGCCTTGGCACTGAACCTGGCTTACCAAATCTGGCTCTTGGGACATGGAATGTGAACTCTGGTGGGGAAAGAGCCTGAGCTTGTGCGTGAGGTTACCAACTAGATATAGTTGGGCTCACCTCATTGTACAGCATGGGCTCTGGAACCACTCTGCTTGAGAGAGGCTGGACCTTACTCCACTCTGGAGTTGCCCTTGGTGAGGGGTGCCGAGCCGGTGTGGGTCTATTCTTAGCCCCTTGACTTGGTGCCTGTGTGTTGGAGTTTTCCCCGGTAGATGTGAGGGTAACTTCCATGAGCCTTCGGGTGTGGAGGGACAGGCCGTTTGTGCATATGCACTAAACTGCAGTGTAGTATCTGGCGTTTTTGGTCCTTGGCTTGAATGCTGGAAGGGGCTCCAGCTGGGGACTCCTTTATTCTGCTGGGGGGACTTAAATGCCCACGTGGGTAACCATGTGACCTTGAGTGTTGTGATTGGGAGGAACAACCTCTCTGATCTGATCTAGAGCTATCTTCTGTTGTTGGACTTCTAGTCATAGTTTGTCCATCACAAACACCATGTTCCAACATAAGGGTGTCCATAAGTGCACTTGGCACCAGGACACCCTAGGTCATAGATCAATGATTGACTTTTTAGTCATGTCATCTGAGTTGTGGCTGTTTGTTTTGAACACTTGGGTCAAGAGAGGAGCTGAGATGTTAACTGATCACCACCCGTAGTGAGTTGGAACAGATGGCGGTGAAAGACCCGGTAGACCCAAATGTGTAGTGTGGGTTTACTAGGAACACCTGGCAGAAGAACCCATCAGAAAGTTCTTCAACTCACACCTCTGGGAGGGCTTTAACTGCATCCCAGCTGAGGCGGGGGGCATTGAGTCTGAGTGGGCCATGTTCCATGACTCAATTGTTGAAGTGGCTGCCTTGAGCTGTGGCCACAGGGTTGTCGGTGCTTCTCACAGTGGCCATCCTTGAACTCGGTGGTGGACACCCCAGATTAGGGAGGCTGTCAAGCTGAAGAAGGAGTCCTATCTGGCCTTGTTGGCCAGTGGGACTCTGGAGGCCACTGAGTAGTACTGGAGGGCCAAGTGGTCAGCAGCCTTGGCTGTTGCTGAGGCAAAAACTCGGATGTGGGAGGAGTTTGGTGAGGCCCTGGATGAAGTCGGCTCCAAGGAGATTCTGACAAACCATCAGGTGGCTGAGGAGAGTGTGAGTCTTCATTAATGTTATCATTCTAAAAACACTGTTTGTTCAAAGTTGATTGTTTATCATGATGTGCGTGTCAAACTGACAAAAGGAGTATTGGTCATGCCGGAACTGTTTAAACAACGTATAAAATGTTTATCTGAGAAGACCTTTTGTTCTAAATGAACAAAAGGTCTTCTCAAAAGGTCTTAACAACCCGACTTTGGAACACCGGAAGATAATGGATGGATGGATAAAGTTAAGTTTGATTACTTTGCTAATGTGCATGTAGCTTAATAAATAACCTACATTTTTCCTAGAGAACACCTTTACAAGGAACATGTGTCAAGTTTTCTCTACGTGAAAACAAAATGACTCGATTTTCAGCACAAACATGATCTCGAAACACGAGGGACCTCATTTCAGGAACAAATGTTTATTTGCCTTCAGAAGACAAAGTGTAACTGCATAATACATAGGTTCAAAGAATGTAAACTACAAGGTGACCAAGTATCTGTACCATTTTTGTTTAAATATTTAACTGCATTTAAAAAAAGTACAAATAAAAAAAAACGTTCCCCACACTATTATAAAGTAGTAATGACAGCAACCAGAAATATAAATACTGTACTGAGTTTCTACACAACATTGCATAGGTGTCATCACACCGACTGACCCTGAATACACATGAATTTAAAAAAGGATGTGGAATGTGTTTTTTTTTTTAATACTTTACCCTCAGGTCACAACTCAATTTATTGCCTGTGCTCAGTAAGATAAAATAAAAATATTAAGTGTAAAAAGAAAACGTTTAAGTCCCACCAAAACACAGAGTGTGTTCATGCTCATGTAGGAATAATAGAAGAAAACTTTATAAATATATTAAAATGGAATGATGAAGCAGGTTGACTAATGTTTCAAGTGTACACAATACATATAATAACTGGTTGTGTAATCTCAGTGCCATATCTGTGTTTACAGTTTTGCAAAATGCAATGTGCTTCTATTGCAGAAATGAGCTTTAAGTAATTTTCCTGCATTTGTTGCTTTTTAGCTTTCCTTTATCAGCACAAAGCTTTAAAGGTCCATTTCCATTTTCATTTTTTCCTCTGGTTCACAGCGAGTCAGCTGGCTGCACGTGGACGACCACAGATCAAACCCAGAACCAGGAGACGGAGGTGCCTTTTTTATGTCCACTGTGAGTTCGGGAGAAGCTGTTTGAGCGCTGAGAGGAGAGAGAACCTCGGGCTCCGTCTTAAGTCGCTTCCCTGTAGAACATCCATCTGTCTCCTGTGCTTCTGCACTGTTCTCCTGCCTTTTAGCTACTTGGTTTTCAGTAGGGTTAATCTGCTCTGAAACGTCAAATTCCTCGGGCTCACTTTTAACGTGGAGTAGAGGAACGTCTGACTCTGCAGACTTGGGAGAGTTACACTTTTTAGACAAATCCAAAGGTGCTTCTGCATCTATAAACCCCGGTATGAACTCGAGGGAGGTGTTTAGCGGCACCCCGACAGCAGCGTTCACGCCAATCAGATTGTTACTCGACAGCAGTGGAGACGTCTGAGGCAGAGCCTGCACCGCAGCCACCGGTAGGGTGGACATTTCGCTTGAAGGATCGACAGGAACAAACAGGACAAGGTTCACTCCAGGAGGTGGCTTCTCATCAATGGTTAGAGTCCATAACCCATCTGATGAAGCAGCAGAAGGACTTGCTGCCCCTGGAGCAGGACTGCAGGATTCACTCTTTGGTGAAGCAGGGCTGGCTGGAACTGGACCAGGAACAGCGGTGGAGTTGGTTGTGTTTGTTGAGGCTGGTTTCGCCCTTTTCTTCCTAGTTTTTTTAGGCGGTGAGCTCTTGGTAGTCTGATGCTTCTCAGGAACTATCTGAAATGGCGAAGACATGTAAATGTGTGAAATCACTTGTGGAAAACATGTTTAAATCCGTTTCTGTAAGTCTTGTGTTAAGTTGTGTTTGCACATTGTACTGTAACAACAGTCCAAAACAATTACGTGCCAAATTTGTCGTTAACATTTTTAGAGGAAATTTAATTTAATCTGGTTTCTGTTGCAAATTCATTGGGTGTATGTTTCCAAGTATGACAGCTGAAATACTTTTATTTCAGTTTCCTGGTTTGTGTAAGAAGTGTTGTGCAGTTTTTCTTTACTAGGCCTCAGATAAGACACTAAACTGTAATCAATAACACTGTATTACTTGGTACTAGAGAGAGGAAGAGTCCCAGTCAAGCTCAAGCTTTAACTACCTCTCTGACATGAGGAAGAACTGCCTGTCCATTTATACATGAGTGTATTGTCAAGGTAATGTGTATTATTTGCACTCACCATGCTCCATAGCTTTCTGTCCTGTACTGTGATGGCCAAACCCATGGCCATACTCTAAAGTTGGTAACTCACCCATTGCATTACTGATACTGCACATAATATCCCAATGATAATCTTTTTATAGCCTTATGTTGCATCAAACTCGACCATAATCTCCTCCAGCTCTGACTGCACCTCATAGGTTTAACTCTAGTTTTGGTCCTTCTCTAATGTAACAAATAAGAAGAAGCAAAAGCCAGAATAAGCTACATAAATAAAGTGGCAACATTTGTTTTTTTTACATTTATAGATCTAAACCATAAAATAATGACTGTCAAAATATGCTATTTTTAAACAATTTAGTTTGAAAATTTATGCTTCCAACAAAATTTCTATATCACTAAATCGTTGTTTGGACGTTAACATGAAAACTCTTAAGGTTAAAAATCACTTTCCATTGTTCTCCCTCATTGAAAAAGAGCAGATTTTGACTTCAATTAAGACATTACACGTAAATGAACCATAAGCTGAAGTTTTCCTTTTTTCTTCATTACAGGATGTATTTTTAAGATAACGTCTAAATGGGTGCTTTTCCACCATTTTACGCTAAACTAAGCTACTGATAAAAATAAATAAATAAATAAATAAATAAATAAACAGAATTTTTCAGTTTATATACTGATAACCATAGTAGATCATCAATATTATATAAAATTAAGTTAATAATAATAATAATATAATATAATAAGTTAATAATACTATGATTTTGGTATATCAATTATAAGAGTCTTAATGGGAGTTAGTAGAAGAGATCACATCTCTCCAGTTTTAGTTTCTCTCCAGTGGCTCCCTGTAAAATTCAGAATTCAAACTCCTAACTTACAAAGCCCTCAACAACCTAGCTCCATCTTGTATTACAGCTCTTATTGTCCCATAGTTTCCTAAGAGAGCACGTCGCTCTCAGACTGCAGGTTTACTCATGGTTCCTAGAGTTTCCAAGAGCAGAATGGGAGGAAGACCTTTCAGTGATCAGGCTCCTCTCTTGTGGAAACAACTTCCAGTTTCTCTCTGTAAGGTTGACACATTGTCCAGTTTGAAGACTGGGATTAAGACTTTCATTTATGATACATCCTATACAGTAGTTAAGAGTTGGCTTGTTATGCTGCTATTGTCTTAGACTACTGGAGGACAAACTGACCTCATTTCCTAAAATTGTTACAATTGAATAGTTTTCATTTGATATTATTTCTGTCTTAACATGTGATTCTCGACCTGCCATTGTGTATCTGTTCCTCCTTCCTGTTCCTCTCAAACCCAGCCGGTTGAAGCAGGTGACTACTTGTCCTGAGTCTGGTTCTATAGAAGGTTCTTCCTCATGATTTTTTTCCTTTCCACTGTCGCCTTCATGTTTGCTCAAGATGAGTCTGTGATGAAGTTAAACTCAAAGCAGTCTGCTCCTCAGATAAATAACGTTATTATTAACTGACTTTTTATATGAATGTTTCTGTTCAGTGGCCAGAGATGACTTCTGTTGTGACTTGGCGCTATGCAGTATAAATAAACTGAATTGAATGTGCAATGTATCAATAATCTCCAAGTAAAAGAATTAAAAACACCAACGTCCTGCACTCACCACAGACTGAGGAGTGCGTCCGCAGGTTTTCAGGTGGCCGTCGTAGTTTTGCTGGTAGGGGAAACCCAACCCACAGATCTGACAGAAGCAAGGCGACTTGCCCGCATGACCCCCCATGTGGGACATTAACAGCAGCGCTGATCGGAACCCCTTCCCACACTCGGCACATTTCAGCACCCTCTGGTGAGCGCCGGCGTGCTTCTTCAGCTCTTCTGAGGTGTCGAACCTCTGACCGCACTCCAAACACCGGATCTCGTCTGTTTTCTGATTGGGCTCCTGGTTGCCCCAGCAGCCCGTGTCCTTTTTGTGCTGCTGGAAGTCCTCCTGACTGAGGAACTCTCTCAGACATGCCACGCAGTGAATGCGCTCGGGCTCGCACTTGTGTTTGCGATACAGCTTGGCCAGGCGGAAGTGACAGCGGCAGCGGATGCAGGTGTACGGCAGCAGGCCGAGGTGGGAGAAGCTATGCTTCAGGAGTGCATTTTTCGTCATGAACGTCTCGGAGCAGTCCGTGCATTTAAAGTTGCGGAGGCACGTCCTCTTCTTGTGGCGTGCCAGTGATTTTTCAGTGCGGAATTTGCGGCTGCACACATCGCACGCGATGTCCACCATGCACATGTGATGTCGCACGTGCTTTAGACAGTCCTCCATGGAGGTGAACACACGTTTGCACAGGTCACACTCATAAAACTTGTCTTCTAGGTGATTTCTGGACAGGTGCTTCTTTAGCTGCTCCTGCGAGCTGAAGCCCATCTGACAGATACGACACCAGGGCAGCTCCGCTTTGGCCTTGGCGTGCGTGCGCAGGTGGACTCGGTAGTTGCATATCTGACAGAAGCGCTTCCCACATTCAGCGCAGCAGTACGGTCGTGCTCCTGTGTGCAGGTTCATGTGGTCTGGGAGCTTGAATTTGGAGGGCAGCTGGAGACTGCAGACGCTGCAGCAATAGTTTCCCGAATTACTCGGATCTTGGAGGGAGGGAAAAAAACAGAGAGTGAGCCGACTGATAAGCAGATTTATAAATGAAGTTGTAAAATCAGCAAGCAGGAGGAAATAGGGAGGTTTCTAAGAGACAGGCTAGAACAATAACAATTTACCCTTAGATGGTTTGAAAATACAACTTCTGATCTAAAATGTACCTTAAACACAAAAACAAAATATATGAAGGTCTTCCTTACACTTTTTAAAACCAAATCTTTGACATTTTCAAACATGGGCATATTTTGTCCATCTTTTGAGGCCCATATAAGCAAAGCAAACCATGCAAGGCCAGCCTTTGATTAGCCATATTTCTGGTTTATTTTCACAATTTTCAATTATGTTAAAATATTTTGTGTTAAAATACGGGGTTTATTTTTTTACTTTAACTTGGGCCTACATCAGGCATAGATGGAGAAAGTACTGCAACAATTAAAATATCTGGAATGAACTTCTGCTCCAACAACAAAACATCTACAGAGAAGTCTAACTTAACCCTACCAGCCTCACACCTACTGCAGCAGCACTGGATGTATTTTCTGCTCTTACTACACAAGAATCAGAAGGTAGTGAACATTTTGGGGTTGAAATAACATTGACATCAACGTCTAGGCTAAAATCAGAATAAATCTGGTCACAGATTGTTGGATTTTATATTTTTATACTTTTATATATCTTATATCTTTGAAATGTCACTACTGATGATGTGAAATGATGCATTTTATACAAGGTGTGTGCGTGTCTTTCTTCAAGGGTTTGAACTATATTTACAGACCTATAATCAGCTAAAGGGCTTACTAATTACTTTTAATAATTACTTATCCTTATATATAATCTCACATTTGCTAAAGATAATCTTACATCAAACATTCTTGATGAAACAGAAAGCAGGTAAGATGCTGCTGAAGAAGGGCCTCTCCTCTTCTCTTTGTTCTGTGAGCACGTGGAGGCCACTCACACACACACACATTGATTAACACACAATTAACACATTGAATAAAACTCATTAACATAAAGCTAAATCACGACATTCACATAGTTTATACTTAACAGTAATAATAGCTAATAGTAGTTCACCACATTAGTCAGACAAAGAAGGCCACAGCAAACCATGATATTGTGTGCTCCTCGTTTTGAAAACAATGTTGTAATTTATCGGCTTATCAGCTCTTAATGAATGCAGTATGGCCTTCGTAACCATGGAAACTCAAACCTGCTCGTCAGTGGTTGCACCACGGTGTCACTCAGAACAAGAGGTAGGGACGGGCACCCAATCCCGAATCTGTCCGCTTCGGCAGAGGCGGGACTTAATGAAAGTCTATAAATATCTCTTGACACCCAGCGTCAAGTTGAACAATCATCACGAGACGAGAATACATAAGATCCGCTCCGATCTTATTCCTCAAAATGCATTTTGAAATACCGGTACTTATGTAACTTTCTGCATATTTTTAACTTTGTGCTCAATTAAATATCTTTTAAACCAAGGTGAAGTGCTCCTGCTCAGATCATTTTGAACACCACAGAATCCTTCAAAGTAAAAGGTTGTTTTTTTTTTTTTTACATACTGAACAAAAATATAAACACAACACTTTTGTTTTTGCGCCTCTTTTTAATTTTTCACTAAACTTTGCCACATGCACCAAGTAGACGTCTAAATTTAGCCAAGATCGGCAACAAAACAAATGTTCACTGTGGGATTTGAATTTAGGATCTCTGGCTTTGTTAAACTTCTTGCATCCTGCTAAACTAAACTCTTGGGGATTGTCAGGATGTGCAGCAGAACTGCTGGCATAACCCTACAGAACCTCACTGACCCACACAAGGTGAGGTCAGTGAACAAGGCCAGGCTGATTCTGGCAGATCCTGATCATCCACTCCATGGTGAGTTCAGGTTGCTTCCATCTGGATGCAGATCTGCAGCCCAGATGTGGAACAAACAGACTGAAAAACTAATTCATCCCTGTAGAGATCAGGCTTCTCAACGAACAGTGATGATTTCTGTTCTGTTATTTTAATGTCTTGTGTGGTATGAATGCTCTGTGTGCCTACTGACTGAAACAATTTGCCCCTCGGGGATAATAAAGATTTTTGAACTTGAACTAACCAGCCACAAAGTTTAAGAGCTCCCAGTTGTAGTTCCTCTTACTGCAAGGTTTAAGATGGAAGAGCTTGGATAAGGCACTCATTTCATTTTTTTTTCTCTGAATCAAAATATAACAGATTGATGATGCATCAGACTATGTTTAATCTATAATTAATTTATTATTTCACAGGCCAAACAGAATGAGCTAATAGGCCAGATGGGAACAGCCAGGTACAACTTAACTTTGAAGCAAAAACAACAACAACAAAAAAAGAACTAAATAGTTTGAAATAGGTTTAACATGGAGTAAGAACCTAAAATAGTAATATAATTACGAGACAACCTGATGCATGCTCAATAATCCAGGTAGAAAAATCTAAAAAAGTTAATTCTGGTCCTGTGGACATTCACAAAACAAAACAAACAAACAAAAAATTGTAGAAACTGTGAATAGCAAGCAACCATCAGGGTACTAATGATCCATCGTTAGGCTGGTGGTCCTCCTTGATCATGTGAGCAGCTGGTTTTGGCTGTCAGCAGCTAACTGGTTGATCCACTGTGAGAAGGTGCTATTTATGACTGAGCTGAACACAGCACCTCGGACTGAAGGAGTCTTTCAGAGGAAAGACAAAACGTTTCTATAAATTTTTGTTTGCTTTGTTTTTTTCATACAACGGCAACAATTGAAGCAGCTGAACTTGTGGATAATTTGGGGTTTCCAGTTTCTACAACTAAGTAAAGAGGACTCGATGTTTGAAAGAGATTTACTTCTCTTTCTTTTTTAACAGGAAATGTATTAGAGAATGAAATTTGGAAACAACAAGAATACCTGGGTAAATTAAATATATACCGGTAGTCCATATTTTTCTGTTTTCAAGATGGCATGAACCCTGTTTAGTTTTTTAATTAGCTTTTGTTTTTCCAGCTAAATGACTTCATTGTGTGTTAATGATCTTACCCATCTTTACATCAACTGTGTATTAACACAACTGAAGTGATATTGTAACTAATTATTGCAAACTCATTGATGTTTTATTTAGGCCATGATTAGGTCCTGAAACAATGAAAAAAAACCCTGCATTTTTTTAACACTGTGTTGGCAGATCATAAGGATTACATTGTTAGCTGTAGAGGGAAACCACGGGTCATTACAAAATCATTATCACTATTCCTTGACTGCTTAAAAGAAAACAAAACTGCTGACACAGTCCCAGTTCAATCCTTAATGGACAAAAAACAACTTTAAAGTTGGCGAAGATCAAGAAGGCCTTCATTGCAGTACAATGACTTAATACTTCGGCTATATGAGCAAAGCTGAACTATTCATCTTAATGCATTGTTACAATTATTCTTTATTAGAACCAGACTTTTCACATCAGCACAAAAACATTAAACCAGTGAAGTAAAAATGAGTGAATCTAAGCAGCTCACCAACTACAGCCCCAGAGATATTTCTGCTTAGTGGCTTAAAAAGAAGCACAATACCGACCAGATGACTTCTAGCTCATAGAAGATCAGATTATTTAATCGATCAGTTACGAGAAAATAAAGCTGATGAGCCTTATATTAACTTTTAAAACAAGCCGATATGTTTGGCAAACGTACACCAGCTATAAGTCCAAACTTTTAAAGTGTGCAGGACTGGATGTGTGCTGCTGCTGCTGTGCGCAGTGCGGAGCAGTGCTGCCTCAGATATTTTTTATGGGTCCTCCAGGGACCACCTCCACTGCAGTGGATGCAGCAGCTCTGAGTGGGGCTGGAAGTGTTGGCTTCCCTCTGTGGGAGTACGCATAAATAATGAATTATACAAAAAACATTTCAAAGAAGTGAGTGATGGATACAGCCCTGTTTATTGTCGGTTCCTAATAAATTACAGTAAACAAGCAAAAACCTTAATTGTTTATTCTCTTAATCATCTTGGAGATTTTTTAAAGATTCAACACAAGCTGATGCCCCCTGTCACCGAGGGATTTAAATAGTAAATGTTTCTAGTTTTGGCATGTTTTTCTGGCCTGGAATTGAACAGGGAATGCAAATAAGCCTTAATGTTTTGGTGCAAGATTATCGTGTGTAGGAGTTACACTGTGGAGAAGAACAGAAGCAAGTTGTTTTCTTTTTCTGTTTTGTTGCTTGTCCGAAGTGGCACAGAGTTCAGTTTCTGGTGGACAGGGGGAGTAATTATATCAACCACCAGGCATGGAGCCAGAGGGGAGACAATTTTGAGATGAGTGATTTTGATAAGGCAACCTAATTTGTAATAGAGAATTTTCTTACACTTATAGATGCAGGCAAGCACCAAACTGGAAGTCAACATGTTTATTTTTAGTTATCCAGCTCATAAAGTTTACATATACAGGTAGTCCCCGAGTTACCACTACAGGTGGTCCTTGAGTTACGAACGAGTTCCGGACCTAAGGACCGTTCGTAACCCGATTTTGCCGTAAGTCGGAGCGCTACCCACGTGGGGCTGTAAAACGTAGTTTTAAACACGTTTTTTAATGTAACACAACAACAGCGTACTTAGAACGCCGTTTTGCTGTGTTTCCAAGCGGTTAGCTAACAAAATCCCCTAAAAAATAAATAAATAAATACAACATAAAATGCTGCATAAAAAAGGCAACGTGAGGTGTGATGACGTCACTGGGTGCGGCGCCGTAAGTACGAAATGCCGTAAGTCGATGGCGCCGTAAGTCGGTGACTACCTGTACTCTTTACCAAGACAAAATACTTTCTGAAAGTTTGACAGTAGATGTAAATGCAGGATTGCTAAGTTATCCTACTGGTACCATCAGAGAGACCATAAACTGGTTTGAAAGGAATCACTGGATGAACACCTACAACTCATTATTTTATAGAGACAATCAAATTCAAGTTGTCTGCCACAGCTACACCACAATAGCCAAGACAAAAATGGCCATCATTCAGTCAGTTTTACAAATATCAATGTACCGTAGCTAAAATCTGATGTAATAGTAGCTCAGTGAACTTCAACATATACCCTAGGTATGACATCCCCTAATATTACAAGATTTTTTCACAATGTTAATTTCAAGTTTTTGACCAAATAGGGTGCATTTTTGTCACTGATCATGATAAGAGGATCTTTGTTTAAAAGTCTGGCATTAAAGGCAGCAGACAAAAAATATTCTTTACAGAACACAAGGCCTTCAATTTTATTCCTTTTTTATTCAGTCATTTGTAAAGAAACTGAAAGAAATCTAATGTCTTTTATAGCTAAACTTTGACATCTACAGTAGTTTGCACAGGATTGTTGGGTTTAATTTTGGACATAAAATAAAGTGTTTTATAAATTGCTTTTAAAATATCTGACATCTCATACTGAAACCTTTTTTTTTTTCAGCAGCTTTATTGAAATTGTTAAATATTTTCTTCATGACAAGTGCCCATAAAAGTAAAAGTGTGGCTCCCTCTAGAGAAATGTTTAGGAACATTTACTGACTAAACATATTTTCAGCATTGCACAGCAAATATTTATTATTATTATAATATATTATTATTATTATTTTTTTTTTGTTATGTTTTATATGTTTCTCCATCAACATCTTATCTCTAGTTGGGTGAAGAAGGCAACAGGTCCAGGAGAGAAACCCAGACATCAATGACACCAGTGACACTTTCCAGCTCATTCTGGGGAATCCTGAGGGGTTCCCTGGTCAGACACAATACATAAACCTTCCAGCGACTTCTGGGTCTCCCCGGGGCCTCCTACCAGTAGCAAGTGCCTGGAAATTTTATAAAGTGAGCCCTCCAGGAGGCATCCAGATGGCTGAACCACCTCAATTGACTCCTTCCGATGCAAAAGAGCACTGGCTCTACTCTGAGCTTTTATTTATTTACCCTTTATATATACAGGTTTTTTTCATTGACTCACAATGTGATTGGAGGCTCACCTGTTCAACTCCCGGTACCGACAACATCAAAATGGGATGGGTGAAGCACCTACACCTGCCTCTACCCTCATTTGCCACACTCTGGGCCCTTGAGAAAGGCCCTTAACCCCACCATCTGCTCCCCTGGGTGCCCTAGATAGCAGCCCTGTGCTCCACACAGAGAGCTGTGGTAGCTCGGTGGTCTGTGGTTGCGTCAGGAAGGACATTTGGCATAAAAATTATTGCCAAATCTTCATGCGAGTTAGTTCACTGTAGCAACCCCTGAAGAAGGGAGCTGCTGAAAGAAGAAGTCTCAATCAGTCACAATAACTCATTTTCAAGAAAGACCTGCATGGAAGTAGATGATGGGAGTTAAGAAATGCTTTGCAGAGAGTGGTGAAGGCTGCACAGAAGACTGTTGAAGTAAGCCACCCTACCATAAAAGACATCTACACCTCCAGATACAGGAAGAGAGCCACCTGCATCATGAAGGACCCCGCTTACCCAGCACACACATATATTCCCTTGCTCCCCTCGGGAAGGAAGTTGAGGAGCATTAAGTGTAGAACCACTAGACTGAGGAACAGCTTATACCCTGAAGCTGTTAGACTCATAAATCCCTAATCAGGATTATCACTGTGAAAAAAAATAAATCACTGTAATGGCACTTGATTGTTGATATGTGCTGGTGACTATCTATGCTGCTGATCTCATGCAGATGATTCATTTCACTCTGCTGTTTTCATTTGTACTCATCTGCTCACAAAGACTCATGTTTGTGCTCTTGTTATTAAGTGTATTGTTTTTGTACTACTGGTGCTTAGCAAATTCTTAGTTTAGCATACTTCTTAGTTTATATCTGAGATCTTATTACTGTTCTTCTTTACAATTTATACTTTTGTTGGATGTAACTGGGACCTTGTGTACACAGTTTAAATTTTACACAATTATGTTTCACCACATGTACCACATGGGGTGCGAATGACAAATAAAGAAACTTTGATTTTGGACTTAAAGGCCTTACTCAAGGGAAAATGTGACTGAAGGCAGATGTGGGTGTTTCACCTTTTCCACCCACATTTTAATGTTGTCAGTCCAGGGAGTTGAACCTACAACATTCTGATCACAGGCCCATCTTCTCCATTCTTTGCGCCACCACTCCCCACAGCTTCATCTGGATGAAAGAACTCTTCACCCTATCTCTAAGGCTGAGCTCAGCCACCCTGATAAGGAAGCTCATTTTAGCCTCTTTTATCTGTGATCTTGTTCTTTCAGTCGTGATCCAAACCTCATTACCATAGGTGAAGGTTGGAACGTAGATAGAAGAGTAAATCGAGAGCTTTGCCTTTTGACTCAGATATTTTTCACCATGACTGACTGAAGCAACATCCTTATTACTGGGAACAAGACCCCAGTACATCGATCCATCTCCCACTCAATCCTACCATTACTCAAAAACAAGAAGCCCAGATACTTGAACTCCTCCACCT
>JARVLU010001073.1:20419304-20434387 GCA_031762415.1 Simpsonichthys santanae | reverse complement strand
AATGTCAATGTTTTTGCCATTTAAGAAGGTGACTACCTGATCCTCTAGAGACTGCAGCTGTTCTGGTGGTCCTTCTTGAGTTGTGTCAACGCCTGCAGTTGATTCTGCGTATGTCCGGCGTTTAATCTCAAGTCCTGAAATTACCAGATTTTCTCCTCTTATGTATTGTTCCATGTCATCACACTTTTGTTCCATTTGAGCTAATCGTTCATCTCTTCTGACCCCTTCAGCTTTCATTTGTACTAATTCCTCTACTCGCTGGGTAGTGATTTTGTGCTCAGCTCTTAAACTTGTGAGTTCATCAGTGAGAAAGGTTATTGAAAAAATGATAAATATATGAAAATTTTATTCAAAGTCATTTAAATTTGGCGCTGTGTTTTTTCACGGAAAATCCGGCTATTTCAGCATAGATGTCTGTGACGTACGAGCAGGAGTCAGCTGGAACGCCCTCTATACAATTCAGTGGTGGACATATAGAAAGCCACTAATTTACCTATTTAAATGAAGATTTGAACGATCTGTCTTCAGTTTGGGAAGCTGAACTTAGTAAAAAGTGTGTCTGAGCCTAACCTTTCCTTAATAAATGCACGTATGTGTTCAACTCAGCTTGATACAAGTAGTGTCGCGTTGACGCCAACGTGCATGCACATCGAAAGGAAACCATACATCTCTTTAAAATTGAGCAAAATAAACACCTAAAAATATATTTGTTGGCTGATATTACAGAAGAAGTCTGTCTGAGCTGAATATTATCTTAAAAATGTTCATATAACCTTTATTTAAATATTTTTGCTACGCCGGTACGTGCACATGCAGCAGCAGACATGCACTCAGCTCAGTGCAAAATAAAACTTCCTAACATATTAATATTTTAGAGCCTGGCTTTAATTTTGTTTTTAGTTTTCCTTTTTCAGTAGCCTGAGAAGACAGAGTTTGTGGATCAGGGAGGTAAGTCTGGCCAAGCCCACATAACACATACACATAGTCTCCACTAGGCTAGCAACTACCATGGATACATACAACATCTGAGTTTTGCATCTTGAGCCTCTGGTTTTGGTTATCGGATCAGATACCATGTGTGTACAGGTTGACGCTGAAACTGGGTCTGACCAAGGTGACTTCTGAGCATACCACTACTGAAACAACAGCAAAGAACTGTCAGAGAACTGAACTAACAACTGTCAGCTGAACAACAATCTGGAATATGCGCCATACTTGAACTCTCATGAAACTATGTCCAGATGGGGGGCTCCTGGATTTTGTCTATGGCAGAAACATCCAGTCAACTCTCACTGTATGCTGAACTCTGAACAGGTCTCTAGACAAAGAGAGACAACCTAAAGACAGAAAAGCTGGTGGTCCAACTGTCCAAGTCACTCACGACAACTTCAGTCTGGCAGAGGTGTCAACCCCCACATTTGGTCTGTGACGGTCTGATGACCTTAGGGTCAGGATCAAAACTGCAGTTTGCTTTGATAATAAACACTCACATAGGCTCACTTTTAAGAAAGGTGCATGACACATAATTTTTAGTGGAGTAGAGTAGATACTGATGGGTGGCAGGATCACTTGCCCTTCTCCAATTACTCTGTGATGAAAATGGTTTTATTCAGATTTTTAACTTTTTGTTTTTACAGGTTTGTCTCATGAGTCACAAAGACTCATTCGCAAGAAAAACCTGTACCTTAGACCTGATTTGGATTGAGTTTGCTAATGTTTTCTAAAGTAAATATATGATTGCCTTTGCCTTTGAAGACGCTCATTTAGTGGGTCTGGTTTGCTACAAGGGATGAAGTTTAAAGACTGGTTAATTTTTAGAGGGAATTATGTAAGACCTCTTCATATTTTGCTTTATGCTTTTAAAACCTAGATTGGATATTTGTGATAGGCCTGGTACAACTACACCATTTTTTACATTCTGAAACTAATACTCAGACGGTGTGTTAGTAAATTATAGCCTGTAAAACTTAAGTGAAACAGAAAACTGTTTCAACGGGGGAAGGTTGAAAACAGTTCTTAGAAATAGCTCATAAAAAGGAAACACCTCATACAATGATTAGATCATTAGTTATACAAAGATAACTTCTTAAGATTTTATATTCAAAATAAATAACAAAAAGCCAATCATAAGCCTGAGGCATTTAAAGGATCATTTAGGATAACCACATTGAATGAAAAATTACACATTGTGCTGTTTTAGAAAAAGTAGGAGAAATAAGAAGCCTATAAATGGCATTGTTCTTGTATATATCTATGTAAAAAAAAGTATTTTTTTCTTTCTTCTGTTGAAATGTGTACAGATTCCAGAAGCCTCATAGGTCCAAAGGAGGACGCCCCTACCGACCTAAATAGACAGCAGGATCAAAACACAGATTCCTGAAGTGGATTTGATAAAAAAGGTTAATTAGAAATGTGGTGGTTCTATATTTTTAAATACATCTGACTTGACTTGACTTGACTGGACTTGACTTAAATAAATCAATTGGATGGAAAAAGGTCACATGAACAAAGTATTTTAACTACATGTTTTACTGTCTCACAAACAGGTACCTGGAGGGAAGATTACATTTGTTTTGTCTACAGCTTGATATGCCAAGGTTTTAAAGATTTTAATGTTATATTGTACTTTTATGTTTTCTGTGCATGTGTTAATAAAGTTCCTTCCACAGGCTCCAAGAGGAGGCCAGTTTAAAGGTATCATACTGACTAAACCTAACCCCAATCACAATGATCATACTAATTAAACTAACCCTTGACAGATGCCAAGGAGTATTCTATGAAAACATTCTTTTACTGATTACTTGTTTCACTGGAGTATGAAATCACTTGTTGCTGTATATTGTTTGTTGTGTATTTCTTTGTGAAGATAACTTTGATTTCAGGTAGATCCATTGAAGGCAGACGTTTCAGGTGGTGGAGAATGGAACTGGAGTACACAGGTATCTCCGGAGAAGTCCAATATATGCTTCATTTCAGGTTCACATTTATAGATGGATGTAAGAATGGAATTTTATTTAAGTTTACTTGTGCAGTCTTAATTATAACCATTACAGTGTAGGAGTATACACTAGCAATAGCAATAATGACCATTAGGGAGTCCAATAATTAAGAAACAGGTTTTACTGGCTGTTAACCACAGTTAGACATTTTTCCAGGCCCACAAATGAGCCATGGTTTTCCCAGATAAAAACAATCAAAAAGGCCATAAAGTGTGTTTAACAATTCGAAAGCTTTGGTGTCCAGCTTTTCTGATCAGGAGGGAGAATCCCTGAATGAAGGAGACAGATTACGGACCACCCCACCAGACTGGGTCCTGCCAAAAGAGGGAAAGGACCCCACCAAGTGGTAGAAAGAACATCACACACCATCTGTCTCCAGAGGAAGAACGACACATGTTTCTCCTTCTGTCTGACTCTTGAGTTAGTGGGGACGCTGTCTGCTCTGTGATACAGAGTCCCGATGACTCCTAACTTGTGCTCCAAAGGGTGATGGGAGTCAAAATACTGGTCTGTGTGGGTGGGTTTGTGTTGCACATCAGTTTGCAACTGTCCTCCATCAGAGACTAATTTCACAGGCCAAGACAGTCTGCCATCTTTTATATCTTCTCATGTGAACTTTGTATATTGATCCACAGAGTTGATGTGATCAGTGAAATTTTCATTCATTCATTCAACCTTTATTCAAACAGATAAATCACATTGAGCCTCGAAGACTCATTTACAAGTGAGATCTGTTGGACGGACAACAAAGTGGTGAAAAAAAAAATGACACATGGGGTTTGGAGACAAAAAAAATCCTAACACATTTTCTGACCTCTGCTTGAAGGTTAAAAAAAATGTAGTAAGGAAAAAAAGTCTTGCACACAAGCACATATTGACGCCGACTTTACGCAGAAGGGAGGGAGGGGGGACTCAAAGGCGGGTGTGAAGGTGCCGATGACAGAATGTTTATTCAGCTGGGTTCCTCTGAGAATTCCTCTGCAGATGTTTTGGAGTAAGAGCGTCTGGTTTACAAAACTTCTCAGGCGAGTTGAGATAAGACGGCCTGTCAAGGCCAGTCGAGGAGCCGAACGTCAGATAAACACGATTGTTTTGAGAACAGGCAGAACATTAATGTCATCTACCTTCAGTCTGTGTCGGTCCACTCGCTTCCGAAAAAGTCCAAATTAAAATGAAATGTAAACTGTGTCTATAATTTATACTGTATTAAGGTTTTTAGACCACATTTTTGGAAACAATCACAAGGTTCTAATACTGTATTTTATAATTGCAACTGAAAACATAAGACCTATTTTATACACTTTTATTTGTTGTTGTTTTTATTATGAGTTCCTATCAAAAAGCATTAAAGTAGCAGCAACACTTACACAAAGATTTGGGAGAGGACTACATTCCCACACTTGGAATCATACCCTGTTTTTAACAGCAATCTGTAAACATCTAGAAATTAAAAAGACCAGTTGCTGGAGTTTTTCAAGAGGAATGTTGTTCCATTGTTGTCTGATTCTAGCTGTTCAACAGTTCTGTGTCAGTGCCACCATTTCCAAACCACACATGTCCCACTACTCTCTTGTAAATCTTTCATTTGACCTTTGCTGACACCCTTTTGTCAAAACGTGATTCTAAAACTTTCTAAATCTTGCTTGGACTCTGTCCTTCACCTCTTTACCACATTCCCTGTTTTCATGGACAGTCAACCCCAAGTACTTGAAGTCCTGCACCTTTGTGACCTCTGCTCCTTGTAGCCTCACTGTTCCACCTCCCTCTCTCCCATCTATGCACTCTGACTTTCAATCCTTGTTTTTTTAAGTATATACCTCAATTCAATTTTGTTTCAATTTAGTTTATTAATAGAGCTTCTGGGTGGCATGGTGGATCAGTTGGTAGAGCTGTTGCATCTCAATGAGAAGGTTGCCGGATTAAATCCCAGCCGGGGGGGTGGGGGTGTGAGGCTTTCTGGGTGGAGTTTGCATGTTCTCTCTGTGCATGTGTGTGTCATGATCTGCCGTTTTGGTTTGAACCCACGTGCAGGAAAGCAGGAGGACTTGATTGTAAAGAAATTTATAATATTTATTGTGACAAAAAACAAAAACAAACCTGAAACAAAATGCGGCCGCAAAACTTACTTTAAAGATGACAGGACGGGTGGAGCAGGTACAGACCATGACACCATGGAAGGATAAAGCCCAGATGCTGGAGGACAGTCTAAATACTGACACTATGTGAGAGGACGGACACCTGGGGTGATTGGAATTAGGATCAGCTGTGGATGATGACACAGAAAACACAGAGGCAGGAAGACAGAAACAGAACAGAAACTCTAAACAGTCTCCAGGTGTGAGTGAGAGAGTGAATGGTTGTTTGTCTTTATGTGTCCCTGTGATGGACTGGAGACCTGTCCAGGGTGTCTCCTGCTTCTCGCACAGTGACTATATGGACACCAGTGACCCCCTCGACCTGAAAAGGAAGAAGTAAAGATAATGGATGGATGGCTATACCTCCTTTTCCACCTGTTCCCTGTTCTCACCACGGATCACAATGTCATCTGCAGACATAATTCACAGGAAGTCCTGCCTGTCCTCATCTATTGGGCTGTCCTTTTAGACTTCTTCTCTTTTTCACAAGTCTCCAAGCTCCCTGGTTTCCTCTACTTCACATAATGTAGTCTACCTGCGTTCTCCTAACTCCACTCTTAAAGGTCACTCTTTTCTTCTCTCTTTTGGAAATAGGTACATAACAGCTTATTCCATCCTTTGGCAAAATCCATCACCAACATGTTTTAATGGTTTTGCCTGAGGATCACAGGCAGTCAGTACTAACGCTTGATGTTATGAACTCTACATGGGACAAAGTGGTGTAAGCTCAATCATCCAGGCAGATAAAACATGTTAAACCGTGTCATCTGGACCAGTTTCTTTAAGTGAGAAAAGTATCGTCCCCCATTCAGAGGACTTCCTCAGTAACTTTTTTTATTTGATCACTGCTTAGAATGAGTGTTTTGCACGTTTAGCCTACTTGAGATTCCAACAGGCTTGAAACACTGCAGTGAAAGCTATGGGACAGATCTGGTTGGCAGATCGTAGACTGAGGAAGTCCTCTGGATGGGGGACGAAATGTTTCTCACTTAAAACTGGTCCAGATGACATGATTTAACCTTTTTGTTGGACATGGGATGGTCTTCCTGATGTGTCGAGGAACATTACTCAGAAGTTTCCCTATTCAGTTTTGCACTGTTGCACCTCTGCCCAACTTTACTTGATTTTAATCTCATCTTAACCTGTTGCCAATTAACTGCAAAATGCTTTCTCATTGGTACAACTTACTTCTACAGCTTTTTTTTAAAAGCTCCTGTGCAAACTTTTTATACATGTTGCTATTATGTATAAATTTAGGTTTTTGAGATCTGAAAATCATCCGTTAACGCCGCTGCAAATTTCCTTTTACATAAAGGCAAAGCATTATAAAAATCACACCTGTCAGAACACATTTCACTGTTAAGACTTGTGCTAAAATTCATACAAAAAACAAATAACCACAACACCACATCATTTCTTCAGCAGCCTCCTTCAGGATAGCGTGATTTATTACATTTTTGAGCAGTGTCCAGAACCATTGCAGAAGGGTAGAGAAAATCTAAAATGTGAAATACATGATATACATTTGCTAACAGGACTCGAGGGCTTTAAAGAATCAGTTTCAAAATGCTACGACATGAATTATTAATTTAACACATGAAAAAAAAATATATATATAAAAAAAATTGTAGCATAAAACAAAACAGGATTATTGTGGATATTTTCTGCCCACATGACAACTACTCCATTTTGAATTTGGTAAACTTAGCCAAAAGATTACTCTTATATATTTAAAAAAAAAGTGTGAAATTTAATTTAATCAAACTATTAGGAGTTAAAAAGGAAACTGAAACTGTACATAACAATTCTTTTGCCTAAACATGTCATACAGTATTACTACAAGGCATCTAGCTTGTTCAAATGATGTCGTTATTTGATTTGTTTAGAAGAAAAATAGACAAAACCAGTTTTAACAAAATGAGTTCATCAACTCAAGACATCAAATAAGTTTATAGCACACATTTCACACAAAAACAACCAAAGTCATTGGAAAACTGAACTTAAAAAATAAAAACTACGTTTTATGACGGTGTAATAAATGGATTTGACAACTGGTTAGTCAATTTACAAGATGTATCTGACCATAATGTCTTATTTTGTTTTTTTAATCAAACAGCTTCAAATTTGACAATCTCTTAAAAAAATGATTCTCAAAGGTGTTTGGAAAACCTTCAACTATATTGTCCTCCAACCTAAAAAAAAAAAGGGGCAACTTCATGACTAAAAATATTCAAAAAGCACAACTTGCTGCAGGGTCCCCATGTCCTAATTATCTTTTTGCACTTGGGGTCTCGGGCTTCTCCTCTGGGTGGGTCTTCTGGTGAGCGCTCAGGGTGCGCTCACGGCTGAAGCTCTTCCCGCAGGACGGACAGGCGAAGCGTCCAACAGCGTGAGCCCGCAACATGTGGGCGTCCAGCTGCTCGGGACGGGCGAAGCTCTCGTCACATTCCTCACAGGGATGGGCTTTCCGTGGTGTGTGTTTCTCCTTCTTGTGGGCGCGGAGCTGAACCAAGCCAGGGAATGCGAGGTCACATTCGGGACAGGGGTGCTGACGGGGTGGAGTGAGCTCTGCTTTAGGCTTCATCTCCTTTGCTTGACCCTGAGGGTCATCTTCGGCACTTACATCTTCTGTTTCTGATTTGGGGGTTGCTTTAGGAGGACGGCCACGCTTCGCTCCGACTGTTTTTCCCTTTTCTTCTGCTGGCTCCAACGTGCTGCTGGCCTTCGCCGTCTCCTCCGCCTCGTCCTTCTTTCTTCTCTTCCCCTTTTTCTCACCACCTGCGGGGTCTTCGGTTTTGGGAGGCCGCCCACGTTTCTTGATGGGTGAAGCGCTGCCATTGCATTGCTGACCTTCAGGATACTTCTCCTGGTGCGCCAGCAGCTCCGATTCAGCTTCAAACCCCTGCCCACACTTCTTACATTGATGGGTTTTTGTAGGGTCCTCCAGCTGTTCTGCAGTCTCATCCGGGCGTGGATGCTGGGTCAGGCGATGAGTCCGCAGCAGGCCAGGACTACGGAAGACTGCGTTGCAATCTTTACAAACAATCTGTCTCTCTGGACACACCTGTCTCCTATGAGTTGTGAGCTGCAAATAAAATAAATAAAATATATACACACAAATAAGTAAAATAATTAAAGGTAATGCCAGAAATGCTTGTTTTCACCACCATGCTATTTTTTTTTAAATTAAAGTTAAAATCTTCCCACCTCTGAAAACGTTTTGAAGCTCTCCTTGCAGTGAATGCATTTGAAGGGTTTGTCATCACTGCTGTGCGTTGGCTGGTGTTGTGTCAATTCCTCTGACGATGGAAATGAGCGGTCGCACACGTAGCATGTAAACAGCGTGTTTCCCTGTTAGAAGGCAAAATTAAAACAATTTAAGACCAAAAACAAAAATCACTTTTATTATTGACCACTGCAGAAATGCGAAGTTGGAAGATAATACAGTGCCTAAAAAGGATTTTACTCCATAGGATGTTTTATCTATTTATTGCTTTTATAAAGTCATGAACAATATAATTAGGAAACAAAACAAACAAACAAACAACTTATTCAAAGTGAAAATAGATTTTTAAAAAGCCTTTTTCTTTCAGCTGTTCCGCTCTACAGACTGTCACAGCAAGTGAACTCTCACAAGAGATTTAACAATTGTTTTACGCTGGATACCCTTCCTGACGCAACATGAACTCAAACCCACAGCCTCAGAATAATGATTTTTTTTTTTAACTAAATAATGCAAATTAAATAAAAATGTAGTGTGCAGAAATTCACTTTTGCATAAACATTTACCTAATTTAAAATGACAGTCCTAATTAAACAGATCTAGCCACTCGGTGCTGGAAGTCTTGCAACTAGAATCACTTGAGGGTCAGTGGATGAGTTCAGTGATTGCAGTATAAGAACACCTGTGTTTAGAAGGTTTATCCATCACTATTCCTGGCTACCTATAAGTCAAGGGATGCATAAGAACAAGGATTTCCAATGCCCTAAACATCCCCAGGAGTTGATTAGTAAAAAAATGTAAGGAATATAGATCATGTGTAAATTTACCAAGAACAAGGCATCCTCACAAACTGAGTGACTGTGAATGAAAGAGAATAGTGAGGCTAAGTTTACACTGCAGGCTAAACAGGTCCCAAATCTGTTTTTTTTTTTTTTTTTGCCCATAAGCGACTCATATTGGATTTTTGAAATTATTTATTATGGCCGTCTGAATGTGACAAATCTAATTTTTATCAAAGCAACCACTTTATGAACTGTCATGTTGCATTTCATCCAACAATTATGTTAGTGGGGTAAAGGTATGAGAATCGATACCAAGTATTACTGGTTATAATCACACCAACCTCATGCAGTTTAAATCATGAAACTCTTCACATCTTCAGCTACAGAATAAAAGTTCAGTTGCTTCGGCTCGGTTCTTTTTAAAATTTGCCTTTCTGATGACTGAGAATAAACAACAGCATTGTTGGGAGTCAGACCGTATCATTACTAACGTGCAGGAAGAGATACTTGGGTTTGTTTCACTTTTTGCTCCCTTTACAAAAATAATGTCGGGCCGAAGTAGCCAGCAAGAAGCAAGCTCAAATGTAAACACTAGGTGAAACAATCAGGTCTGATAATGGTTTTATCAGTTCTGATGGCAGAACAACTTCAAAATCAACACACACATGCTAATGTGTGTAGCGTGCATACATCTGTAACCACAGCATGATGCATGTGACGTCACATCTTCTTCTGAGCATGATGGTTGCTTCAGGGTCATAAAGTAGCCACAATGGGGTTTGCTGATGGTGGCATTAAAATTATAATGTGAACAACCATGCAATAAAATGTATCTATGCAAACAATTGGAAGTGAGCATTCAGACCTGCAGCATGACCATTGCCTTAGTGTAAATGTGTTACAAAGGGTTTGTATAGATTCATCAATAAAAAGGAACAATTATTTATAAAGTGTACAATTATAATACACTTTATTGACTGAGGGTTGCAACTCTAAATGTGGGGACAATGACAGGCAAAGGTAGAGAGCTGGCTGACATGAAGCAGAGAAGGATGTTAGAAATGATGCTGTCAGGAAAAAGACAAAAAGAAGATATATGGATGAACGCAATTAGAGAGGACATGTTGGAGTGAGGACAGACATGTTGGTGTGAAGACAGAGTGACATGGAGGAGGATGACTTGCTGTGGCAATCCCTAAAGAGGGAAAAGCCAAAAGAAAAAGAAGAAGAAAACTATTTTAATAAATCATCTAGTTGTTTATTATGGGGAATTTAATAAGGTACTGCATCTTAAAAATATATACAGTATAGTCCTAATAAAGAGTTGACCACAAGTGAACAAACTGTGCACACAGAACCACATGTTGTGCAATGTACCTGCTGAAGCTGCTGTTTGTACTCTTCCCGATGACTCTTCTTCATGTGTCTCTCCTTGGCTTTGGCATTGCAGAAAGTGATGAAACACTGGAAACACTGCAGGTTTTCATGCTGGTCTGACAGATCACGCAAGAGAAAATGGTTACGGTTTAGATGGACGTTTGAAACAGAGCTGAACCTGTTGAGGAGCGTACCACTCACAGGATTGGACAGCAGGTGCCTGAGGTCCATTCAGAATGAGTGGTTTGTACGGCTCTGCTGGCTTTTCAGGGGGAGCTTCAGGAGGTGGATTTGGGATTCCCCCCATCACGATCTCCTCTACGTTCAGAATCTCAGAGTCCATGACTGCAAGTAGGTCAAAGTTGTTCTGAATACAACCCAATGTGCGAAAATAAATACAGTACATGAAAAATATCCAAACACACCACCATGTTTTACAGCGGGAAACACGTCTAATACAAACACAAATGATCAAGAAATTAAAAAAAAAGAAACTATTAAAATAAAAACTTCACATAATGTGAATAAATATAAATGTTGATTAAATTATTTCTGAAATAAACCTAGCAATTCAGCTAGGACAAACACTCAAGTTTTAGTTCAAGCTAACGTAAGGCCCCGCCAGCTAAGCTAAACAGCTAAATGCTAGCTTTTAAGAAACCGATAAATAGCTGCTATAAAACAACTGAATAGTCAAATAGGTTAGCTACACCCCTTAATTATCAACCATATTCAGCCAAAATGTATAAATTTGCACATAGCTGACGTGTGTAAAGTACCAAGCTAGTTGAGCGGGTTAGCACTAGCTAGATACCCACTAGTTAGCGCTAACAACAATCGTCATTCAAAAGAGCACCGCACATTTTGTGCCTGAAGTTTAAACCGAGCGCCTAAATAAATCTGCTGAGGAATGATTTGCGGTGCATAATATACTCTACAGTACACTTTTATAAAAATAATACGGTGAAAACAAAATATTAGAATGAGTAGCGGTTACCTCAACGCGCTCTAAGAATGTAGTTTGACTGAGAGTTTTAACCCTAGAAGTACAACAGATAGATTGTACACTTCCGGCTGTGCCTTGTGTTGTGATTGGTACAGTTAAGATGGCTGCCTGCTTCGGGAGAGCCTTCGTTGTTCGTTTTGAGCAATAAAAGCAATATATCAAATAAAAGTCTGCAATTTTTTACAGTAGCTATTAATAATGTTGTACTGCAAATAACAGCTTACCCGAAAAATAAAAAACATCACGTAACAGAAATGGCTTCTACGGTTAGTGTACTCCTTTTTAATCTGGCGGATATGTTGCGAGTTGCTCCCACCAGTTAGACAGATGTATTACTGTACAAAAGAAAATGAGTTACGGCATCAGGACCTTTTTTAAACAAGGAGCATAAAACCAGTTAAAAACTTTACTTGATTCTTTACTATGAAAATATTGTAGAAATTCATCAAGTTATGTTTATTTATGCAGGTGAACGCACAAGGTCAACAATATGGAGGTGAGGTTTTACTTTTCTGTCTGATGTGCAGATGTTACTCGTTAAAAACTGTCTTAATATGAAATTTAAAAAAAGACCAAAAAATGGGCCTCAATTTTAACAGCAGAAGGTTTTATTAAAATTAACAACTATTTATTGTTGGAATATTGGTGATAATGTAAGGATGCATATTTCAACTCAACATAAACTAAAACGGTATACAGTAAATGTGTTTTGCAGCAAACGTTGTTGACAATGTCTACATTATGTTCAAGAAAACATGATTAAAAAAATTGCAGTTTTCTGTTTATCCTTGTACTTGTGTATGTACCCAATATTAAAATACTGTTGCATGCTTGAGACTTTCCTTCAGTGTTTGAGGATGTT
Source organism: Simpsonichthys santanae (assembly GCA_031762415.1). NCBI lineage: Eukaryota > Metazoa > Chordata > Actinopteri > Cyprinodontiformes > Rivulidae > Simpsonichthys > Simpsonichthys santanae. The sequence goes on along the minus strand of JARVLU010001073.1, from coordinate 20,422,003 downwards.
TTTATAAGGCAATTTTAAAAGTTAGAAATGCACTTCAGTAAATAGTATGAGAAAAAAAATTGTACGTTAAGATTTTATTTCTGCATCTTTTTTACTGTTTCAGTACCCTAATTTTATATACAGACTTACTGTATCGTGAGTTACTGTGACACTTGAATGCACCAGAGCTGTAACATATTTTAATTGACGTGTCAAAGATTTTACAAAAAGTGTAGCTGTTCAAAAAATACAAATTAATAATTTCATTATCTTTTTTTCCCCCCTTTTACTGGTTTCTTTAAATCAAAATAAATAATGCATGAATTCACAGAACTAAAAATCTGCTTACAATTAATGTAAAACTAGATCAGCTCAAAAATAAATATTAAAAACCAAACAATTGTGGTACAGAGTATGGTAAGCCATTTTTCACTTTCCTCCTCGTGACAAATTAATATACAGGTATTTACAACTGGTCTAAGATTTAATGAGACATCATAAGAAACTTTTCTTGTTTAAACTGCCTCAAAACAATCCTACACAGGAATGACGGTGCTGGCGAAAGGCACCGTGGAGAAGTAAGGATGGAGGAGTTTGGGTTAACACACACACCAAAAAGACAATTGCATCTAAATAAGAACAAATATTCTAAAAGTACAAAGTAAACCTATAATCAGGATTCAAACTGGTTTTATAATTTCATACCTTTTCCTTCAGAACCGAGTGATTCCATGTTTTCTTTACTTGATCAAAGAAAAGCCACTGTGACTACAATTACAGTATTTCTCTCTATTTTATTTCTAATGCAAAAAGTCTGAAATTTAGAAAAATAATAGTTTGTGGCATGTCTGATTTATTTTCTTTAAACCAAATGAAACAAAAGAACATAAGAGTGGTGGGTCCATACTTTTTCCCAGAGGTTGCAGCGTCACTACTCTTTCCCCAAACTGCCTTGATTATGAAAATTCAAAAAGCAGTTGTGGTTGCGTGAGATACAAAGAAAGACGCAACACTTAAGGCATAAAACTCGTGACGTCCTCTGACAGTCTCCAAAACGACACCTGCCCCCCTCGCCCTCTCCAAGCTGCTCGGGCCAGTGGCCAGAACCATCGTACCGATTGGCTGCGTCGGGCAGAGGACTCTCCTCCAACAGGATGGGGCTGGGAGTTTCACTTGCTGTATGAGCCTTTTCTGACGGAGGCTGAGGGGGAACCGAGTCCTGAGTGTCCGAGCGGCTGCAGTGGATCAGAGCCTTAGACACTTCCAGTCTGAAGGCCATGAAGGTCAGAGGTGCAGAATCTGCTCTGCAGTCCTGCCGGTACAGCAGCCAGGAGTTCACCAGAGCCGCATCCGTCAGGTACCACAGCACCGCTTGGGGCCAGCAGGTTGGTGCAGACGCCGTCATGGGGATGGAGTACAAGTTTTGCAGGTTTCTGCTGAAACGAGCCGACGTCTGGGCCTTCTCAAAGCAGTCGATGAGGGAGGCCATGCTCCTCTGGCCGTTCCCAGCAGTGGAAAGTATGAAGCCGCCGTACGACCTGCGCAGCATCAGCTTTCCGTCAGAGCTCACAAACTCATCCCCAATGTGTCCTCGGGCCCCGCCCACTTTGCCCGCTCCGTGAACTCCAGCAGCTAAAAGGCGTTCCAGCATCGCGGGGGTGGACAGTTCCTGCTTACAAAGGAACACTGTGCTGCCTTTAGGGACCATTTTTTCCACCGTGTCCTCTTTGTCCGACAGGTCCAGTTTGAGATCCACATGTATGAGCAAACCGTCAAGCCCAGTTAACGTAGAGCAGTGGAGAGACGGCTTGTTGTCGTGATTCGTGCTGATCAGAGGAAGCAAGCATTGATCTACAGCATAATCCCCTTGACGTTTGAGTGACTCGCACCCTGCGTTGAACTGACACAACAATGGCAGAATCTTCCACAGAGGATCAGTCTGCGTTTGTGAACTGCTCGAGATGTTGCTTTCATACCGCCCATCCCTGCTGGGAGAAATGACAGCCAGACTGCCCGGGCAGGCTTTACCCTGCTCTTGGATGTTTACATCGCTGTTAAATGAGTCTTTAGAGGGAGAAGTCAGCTTCAACGTGTGAGACAGCTCAAGGAAACGGGTTAAGTTGATGGCTTCGGCAATCAAAGGTACCTTAGTAGAGTCCTCCCAGTAGAGCCTCGGACTGGGAAACTGAAAAGCAACAACAGACTTAATGAATTACATTTCTGCTGTTCTCCATCTATCAGCAAATAATTTAAGAATGCAGAGCAACAGGAATACAGACCTTCAATGTTCCCATTGCAATGTGGATCCCAACAAAACATGCAACTTCTTTGGACGTGACAGGATTTTGTACGTTGGATTGTTTATTTGTGCAAGTGGCAATTTCAACCCACGTGTCCCAACTAAAATATTTGGAGAAGTAATTAATGGGCTCTCTTGTCCTGTTTTCAACACTTTGAGCTTGGAGCTGGATCATACACGTTGGCAAACTATGAAAGAAAAAAAAAAAAGCATTTTGTCAAATAATGCATACATCATAGCACAGAAACAGCACTGGCGAAAGTTACTAATGATATTCTCATGGCCTCTGACTATGGACAGGTGTCTACACTGAACCTGTTAGACCTCAGTGAAATTCCGGACAAGGTCTTTCAGCTGGACGACAGACTCTTTTTTAGAGCGGACCGCTGCAGCGAGATTACAGGAAAATCACGTGGAGGTG
>JARVLU010001073.1:20391253-20402629 GCA_031762415.1 Simpsonichthys santanae | reverse complement strand
AAAAAAAATACAATTTAAGATAAAAAAAAAAAAAAAAAAAAAAAATGTAGATATACAGTATAGTGTAAACATATACTGTATTGGATTAAATTAGACTTCCAGTCTGTTGAAAACCAACAGTTTTGACTCTTGTTATAAAAGAAAACATCTGCAAATGAAATGATAAAAATGTCTAACAATTTTACAGACTCTTTCAAGTCCTGATTATTCTATCAACACTTCCATAGGAAAGTTGGACACAAAGTTTGCATCTGTTTTACAGACAAGCACTTGGTTCCATTCAGCACCAACGATTAGCACAAAGACCACTTTTGCTGCTATATTCTGATGAAAACTCACTCCTCAAATAAACTTTGATATGTACACCATAATTCTTTAAACAAAGATAAATAGATTGGCGGCACAGTGCCACAGTACAGCTGCCGCCTCTCAGCGAGAAGGTTGCTAGATCGAATCCCGGCCAGGAGACCTTTCTGGGTGGAGTTTGCATTGTCCAGGGTGTCCCCTGCCTCTCGCATAGTGATGGCTGGATATGGGCACAAGTGATCCCCGCGACCCAAAAAGGAAATGGGTAAAGGTAATGGATGAATATGGATAAACTGATTGGGAAAAACTAAACCATATTTATCAGATTGAAACTGAATTAATCACACAACTCATAAAATAGACTTTTAAAGACATTTATCTTCTTTCTTTCTCAAACAAGTACTATAGTCAAATAACATATTGGTCAGCAAGAGGAAAAACAACCAAGTCAAATATTTTCTTTTAATCACTATCCTACAAAATCAAGCACTAATTTAGTCTAGTAGTCCTTCCACAACAAAAATATACATATCACTATTAAAAAAAAACATATAAAGGGAGCTTATTAATCACCTAATGCTGAAAGTAATTTACAGAATATAAAGCTACTTGATTGTTAAGTTAGTTTTAAAGTTAATAACCACAGAGTTCAATACTGGCAACAAAGTAGATCATTCAGTTTCATTCAACCTTCTTTGAAATATGTACAGCAGCACAGCTTCTTTAAGGAAATTATTCAGTTTAAAAAAGCAACAAAACTTGTACATAAAGTGGGAGTAAATTCATTATTCATGGCTTTTTAAATTCATGTAGTTCAGTGTAACAGCGCTTCTGATTTCCATTCATTAGAACTGACATGCCAGTGCATTGTGTCTTTTTTAAATATCTAAAAAGAGCTTCAACACTTTAATAAGCGATTGCCAGATGGTTTGAAAAGGTTGAGCTGACGTCTATCCAGGGTGTTCCCAACACTGGTCCTTGTGGAACACCATCCTACATGTTTTAGGTGTTTCTCTGCTCCGACAAACCTTTTGTAGTTAATGGGTAATTAACAGGGTTTTGTCGAACATGAAGTACCGTAATTAAACCATTGAATCAGGTGTTGGAGCAGGGAAATAACTAAAACATGCAAGAAGGTGTTCCTCAAGGGCCAGAGTTGGGAACCTCTGGAAAGCAAATACAAATCAAATGTTGGCTCAGAGCTTTACATTGATGAAAAACACAAGTCAGTGAAAGAAGCTACAAGTTCACATTTACAGAGCTACTGTTCCAGTGTAAAGAAAAGCCTGAGAAAACAAAAACAACTACATTTTATACTTAAACTTAACACATTTTGAAGAAATAAACCAAAACTCACAAACTACTGTGTCACTGTATGCGCTTTAACTCTCCATGGGGCATGCTCTGTACAAAGATGGTGGGAAACATTTTTTTTTTTTTTTTTTTTTTTTTTTTGGATGGGGGTCAAAACCTTGTCCTACATTCAAGTTAAGTTAAGGCAACCAGCGTCTCCTAATGAGACAGCAGCAAAGGTGTCACTGTCCTGTGTGACCACTCGTACATTCCTGGGCATGATCAATAAGGTCTTTAACATGACTGAACGTTTCGGAGCACACCAGGCAGCGGTATAAGTTGTCACACTGCAGAGATTCCTGTTTTTCTAAATTGTTTTGTGAAAGAACGACTTTGCCATGACGGTGGAGCTTCTGCTCACTTTGTGACCAGCCGGTCGGGTTAAGAGGACGTTGGTTGTTGATATGAAGCGGGAATGATTTGTCAGCATCAGGGAAGTCGGATTTCAGAGAATTTGAGTTCACAGCCGCGTTGAGCCTGAAGCGCACTTCGCTGGGGAGATAGCGGCGCACATCATCGTGCCAGGCGAGGTGCTGCTGCAGCTGATTCTCTGTCCAAAACCCATGGCAGCACAGAAAGCAGCAGTGAGGCCGACTCTTTGCCTTGTTTTTATGAGTCCCTAACTGCTCCTCTGTTTGGAAGGTGTTCCCACACTTATCGCACTTAAACAGACATTTGACTGTGTGCTCCGACAGATGGCTGAGAGCTGGAGGAACCTCCGCTGTGGCTTCGGGAATTTCTATGTCCACTTTAGACTCTTGTTTTTTAGCTAAACAAACTTTCTTATGGCCAAGGAGGGAAGCAGCAGTGCAGCATTCACCAGAGTCAAGACAGGAAATAAGCTTTACAGATAGAGGATCAAGTCCGACTTTCTTTCTTCCTCTGCCAACAGTGCCACTCTTAACCATCCCTACATCGACCGTCTTATCGACTTTGTGCATTGTTTTTGCACTGAGTTTATTTTTGCACTTTTTCCTCTTCGAGTGGGTCTGCCATTCATGGACATGCAGACCTCTTTCATTAGCAAAATACAAGAAGCAGAGGGAACACTGGTGAGTTTTTGGCTTCACAGCTAATAGCAAGGTCTCACTCCCAGTGGTGTTAGCATCAGCATGTTCTGGGATGCCATTTAAGGGCTCTCCCTGAAGTTCTGCCACTTTCAAACTGTTACAACACTCGTTCTCACGAGCCAAAACCTGATCTGGTGTGTCGTTTGTCTCTGCAGTCATGTTCAAATCTGGCTCTGCTTTGGTTTCACACTGAGGATTAAAGACCTGGAAAACATCATGGTTGAAAAAGTGTTTCTCACATTTCTTGTACTGAAAAGGTAAGCCCTCTGTTTTGAGGCTGACAGATTTGAAATCATCTTTTTCATGTGAAGTTTGTGAACACTTCTTTTCTTTGTGCCATCGTTTGTGGGAGCCAAGGGCCGACTTAGTCATGAAACGTCTTCCACAATCTAAGCATTGAATTAAACCTGGCTTCTCTTTGTGTGGCATCTCAAACGTTAGAGGTTGACAATTATCAGACCTTAACAGTGACATGTCTTCAACCTGAGTTCTTTTATGAACATTCAAAGCTCCCACTAGTGAAACATTTCTATCACATGTGTCACTGTTGTATTTCAAATGGGTTGAACCTGGATTTTCTACATTGCTCCCATCTGTGTGCATTTCAGTCTGTTGAGCACCACTGTCCCCATTCTTTATGTCACTATGTTCCTTAACTTGTTTAGAGTATTCCTGCGTGTTTGGATCAGAGCACATATTTACAGCATTGTTACCTGAAGGTTCCGTTTTCACGATTTCCCATTTGCTTTTAATGCAAATTTTTTGATGAGCCCTTAAAGACGCCTTGTTGTTAAAATGTGCAAGGCATGTCGCACACTGCAGATTTTTCACTTTCACCATGGACTGTGGGGATGATGGAGAGTTCCCAGACTCGTAACCATGGCTCTTCATGTGAAACTGCAGTGCTTTGGCTCGCGAAAACAGCTTCCCACAGTCAGGACAGCTGTATGTGTTCTTCTGTAACTGTTCCACTTGGTACTGAAAAGACTTGATGGGAGGTGGGAGTAACTGATCGCTGTGGACGACCTCGTGTCGCAGAAGGCTGGAAAAAAGGCGGAACGACCGGTTGCAGATTTTACATTTGTGATTTCCATTTTCGTGCCTGCGCATGTGTAGCGCCATGATGCGTTTGTGGCGGAACTTCTTGCCACAAATAGGACATGCCACTTTAATCACAGAGCGCGAGCGTCCGTTAACAGAGTGCAAAGTTCCCAAGAGACCTTTTCTGAGCCTCAAATCGGTACACTCCATCTGATTTTGCTTGTGGTGTGAGAAAGCACCTAAAGACCAAAAACCTTTTCCGCACTGTTCACAATGATAAATCTTTGGGCCTAGCAGAGTTTTCTTTGGATTGTATTCTTTCTTACTGCCCGAAATAGCTTCCCTCTTTTGTGCAGAGCAGGTTTTCATGTGGTTAAACAAACTGGATGCATGCAGATAAGACGACATACAATCTGGGCACTGGAATTGTTTTCGTATAGGATGATGCAACTGGTGAGAGACTAAAGCAGACAAACAAGAGAAAATGTCACCACACTCATTGCAGGTAAAAGTTTTCTTTACCAACCCCTCAGCTTGATTCAACAAACCACTGCTTGAAGTTTGAGCATGGTGGGATTGTATGTGATTAAACTGTGCTTCATAGTTACTGGTTTCACATGCCATTGACTGACCTTGATGCTGCTGTCTTCTCTTACGGACTCCGTGCCACATTCTGTGAATGCGTAGCGATGAGGGGTTTGTAAACCAGCGGTAACAGTCTGAACAATTGAATCTTAGCTCCGCAGTTTGACTCTTGGCTCCACTCTCCATCAGTGTGCACTGCCCATTGGCTTGATCAAAGTCAACCTGAACTATTTTAAAGTTGGACTTTGACACAAGACTGCCAGGGGAAAGTTCAGAGTCAGCATCGTCTCGTATATCCTGATCCGATTCACACAGCAGCTCAAGATCAGGATTTGGGTCTTCGAGTGACGCTTCATCTTCAGACTCACTGTCACTAACTACTTGTACATTAAAGTCCCCAGGTTCATAGCTCTCCATATCTTCATCAGTCTCAAATGTGTGCGATTCGTCCACTGTACAAGTTGCAGGGAATTTTTCTGGTTGCGCCTTTCCTTCCAGAGAAGCACAAGAGGGCTCAGCCTTTTTCCAACAACCTTCGTGCATCTTGTCTTGATGCAGCAAAAATTTAGTCAGACTCCCCAGCTCTGTTTCCTGAGTCAGAGCCCCCAGCTCTTTTTCTTGAGTCAGAGCTGCCACCTCTCTTTCTTGAGTCAGAGCCCCCAGCTCTCTTTCTTGAGTCAGAGCCCCCAGCTCTCTTTCTTGAGTCAGAGCCCCCAGCTCTCTTTCTTGAGTCAGAGCCACCTGCTCTGTGTTGTTGAAAACAGTGTGCTGAAGTTGATGGGACTGAAGTGCTGAAGCCCTGGAAAACTTCAGTTCACAGTCTTTACATTCAAATGCCTTCTTCTGAACTTGACGCACTTGATGGAGAAAAGACTTGGCTGGGGTCTCATCACTGTGGGCCAAGCGCTGATGCCTGTTGTGGAACATCAGAGTCTTGAATACTTTTCCACATTCCTTACACTGGAAACTTTCTGTTGACGTATTGGTGGGATTATGGCGCCATCTCTGATGGCTAGAGAGGGCACGCTGATTACTGAAAGCCTTACTGCACTCAGTACAGTAAAATTCACTGCTGCTCTCCTTTGGTTTTTCTTGATCTTCTTCTGGAGTGCACTGGCTGTTATGGCTGAATCGCTGGTGTGTTTTTAGTCGTGACTTGGCAGAAAAGGCCTTACCACACAAACACTCAAACTGCTTTTCAGAAGCATTTTTTGTATTATCATTGGGTTTCGTTTCCACTACGATCTCCCCAATGTCTCCAGAGCTCCTGCTTTTTGACTTTACCAGGTTTTCTTCATGACAGCGTCTGTGGGCATCGAGAGCCGAAGCTCGAGAGTAATTTCTCCCACAAGACTCACACTGAAATGATTTCTTCTTTAAATGCTCCAGGTCATTAAAAACTGATGCAGAAGGTGATCTGTGTGAGCGCAGATGGTTAAGAAAGTGTCCAATCACAGCATAGGATTTCCCGCAATCTGGGCAAACACAGGTGTGTTGCTTTGTCAGTCCAGAATTATTTACAAAATCAGACTCCTTTGGAGAGGTCTGATTATGATTCTTCATATGAGAGCGCAGTTCATTTATATCAACAAACGAATGTGAACAAAAGGTACAAAAATAAGGTGCTTCATTGTCCTTTTCTGCGTCAGACTGCTTGTTTAAATACGTGTTTTGCTGAGGGTGTAGATGGCGATGCTCCAAGAAGGCTGCCTCTTCGCTGAAGGCTGCTCCACAATCTTGACAGCAGAAAACCCCAACCCCTAGGAAGAAAAAAACACAAAAAACGGGACAATAGGAGGTCAAAGAGACTCCTGTTTAAAAATAAAAAAGGGAAGTTAAAATAACATCAAAACACATGTTTAAACATGTCTTTATTTTAAACAAATTAGCCTTCCAAAATGACTACAGTATAACTAATTACATTGAAGGAAAAAAAAAAGAAAATTACAACTAGAAAAAAAAAAAAAAAAAAAAAACTAAATAAACAAAAAAATGTACAACTGAAGGACTAAAGAAGAACTCAAAGTAACTACATGTATTTAAGAATTAATTTATCTGCATTACTGCTTATAAGAATAAGAACTGTTGTTTGAAATGGGCAGAAGTCACCCAAAACGATCTGAATAACGTAGCAATTAATTACAAGATTTTTGTAAACAACAAATAGATTTTCTATAATACAAATGTAATTGTGCTACCAATCCATCTTTTTCTGTTGTTGTTGTTTTTATTTACCTTTTTTTTTTTTCCAGGTCAAGGGGAGCTAGTGCTTATCTCCAGCAGCCACTAAGAGTTCACTCTCTCACTCACACCTAGGGACAAGTTCAAGTTATCAATGAACCTAACTTGCATGTTTTTAGTCTGTGAGAGGAAACCAGAGAGCCCAGAGAAAATCCATGCATGTAAGAAGAGAACTAGCAAACTCCACACTGGAGGCGAACCTTTTTCCAACAACCTATGGTGGGAAGAGAGCCACCTGCATCATGAAGGACCCCACTCACCCAGCACACACACTTTTTGCCCCGCTCCCCACAGGAAGGAGGTTGAGGAGCATTAAGTGTAGAACCACTAGACTGAGGAACAGCTTCTGAAGATGTTAGACTCATGAACATCTAACCAGGAAAATCACTGTGATGCCACTTTAATTGGGATACATGACTATGCATGCTGCTGATCTCTTGCCTTTAAGCTGATGTATTCATACCAATTGGCTCACAACAAACTCATGTTCAGGCTGCTGCTTAATATATCATTATTTTACATTACAGTATTAGTGTTTAGCGTATATCTTAGATCCTTGTATACTCTTTCTTTTTATACTTTATATTCTTCTTTTTTGTTGTTGTTGTTGCTATTTTTGGATATAACTGGGATCTTGGGTACCGTACACAATTTCGTTCCACCTCATGTACCACATGTGATGTGAATGACAATAAAGAACCTTGAACCTTGAACTTTGGGTGATGGTGAACATGTTTAGATTTAAAAATCATTATAAATAGAAAAGAGCTAATTCTTTTATTTCCTTTTTCCATCAATCACTATTTGGCACAAGCTTAGCTGTGAAGTGCTGCAGGTCCATTTCTGAAACAAAACAAAAAAAAAAGTGGGAATGTCTCGTTTGATTCCTTCAGAACCGATCAACCCTCATAGGGCAATCTAAGACTGGCCTGTGTTTTAGACACTTTTGAGTGTCTGTGAATGGATGGAGGAAGATTTATTGTAAAATTAGGGGTAGTCCAAGACAGGCAAAGTAAGGTGTTTGGACGTGGCGTGAGAACATGATGATTTATGAAGGAAGCAGGACGGCTAATCAACAGCAATGTGGTCAAAGAGACAAGTCGGACTAAAGTACTCCCACAGATCCTGTCAAACACATGATGGATGTGTGTGGAAACAAGGACAAATCAAGTTGTTTACGCTCATCAGCTGCTGATGGTGTGCCTGCAGGGTACCACAGGCTCTTGTGGCTTCTCATACTGGTTCTCTGCTGGGCTGGAGGACGAGGCTGAAGAGGCTAAAAGGAAACTGTGTATGTTTGCATGACAGAGAGAAAAGCAGTTTATCGCTTTGTTTTGGCAAGTTCTCATGAACGGGCAGACGGAGAGCGGAAAAATAAGGAAGATTTTCCGGAGAAAAACTTTGAGCAATTTGAAAAATCCAGCCTGTAGCAGACAGATTGTCCAAATGCTCCAGAGCTGATCTCTAGATCTCAGAGGAGAGAGAACTTAAGGAATGATCTTTTATTATTTTTAGAATATGCTAGAAAGGAAATGACTAAATCAGAAAATATTTCTTAACTAGAAAAAGAACATTTTCGAAAAATCAATAAATAAAAAAAGTTGCCTGGATTCTGAAAAGTTACTGAAGAAGTTGAAGCTGATGTGTTAAAGTAAAAAAAAAAAAAAAAAACCTGAACATTAGCTAAAACAGCAAAATGCTAGCTAAAATACTAAAGAAACAAAAGGAGGATAAAATGTAGTAAAATACTAGATTAAACCTAAAAGATGCAAAGTGCTATAGCTAAAATCTGAAAGAAGAAAAAAAATGCTGGTTAAAAGTTAAAAGTTACAAAAGACTGGCTAAAACCTAAAGTAGCAAAAGCATGGCTGAATGAAGCAAAACAGTAGATAAAGGCTAAAAGTAGCAAAAGGCTTGCTAAAACATAAAAACATAGCAAGTTGGTAGCTTAAAAAAGAAAAAAAATACCACAAACAAAACAAATAAAACAAACTGTAAAGTAGCAGAACAGAAGCTAAAAACAAAAAGAAGACAGAAATAAAGCCAGTATGGTGAAGCAAAGAGAACTAACTTTTTTAAAGATGATATCTCAATGAATTTATGTGGGTATAAAAGTTTCTAAATTAAGTTAAATATTTTAAAAGCATAATCCAACAGCCAAAGCATCTCCTGAATAAGAAGAACATTAAACTGATAAATGTATGACTAAAATAGGACATAAGCAGAAGTGGTTAGCTTGCAATAAACACTAGTAAACAGGAAAACAATACTAAAAGAGCTGCTTCATCACTGTTAGCCTAGAAGGCCCTTCAGACCTGCAGAGTTGAACTTTTTTTGAAATGAGCTCCCTCTGCAGCAGATAAACACACCTGTACTGTCAAGCGGGGGGTTCTGGTGGCTCATTCCTGGACTCAAGCATGTGACCAGCACAGGTCTGACCAGCAAATAAAAACAAGATCTTAATGTTCACCTACAGAACAAAACTATGCTTGTGATGTCTGACCCTGGTTGGTTGGGTCTTGTCCTTTACCTTTGACATTAATATGTCTTGCTTTGTCACTTTTGGTCCTCTCCTTTGGATCCAGACTTGGCTTGCTCCTGCAAAGTGTCATGACCAACAGAATCAGACTTTAAAGGAGTCAAACAGCTTGTGTGAACACAAAGCAACAAACGTTCAAAACTGTTTTTTACAACTTAATGCCAGACTCCTGAAACTGCACAGGTGTTTCTTTTTTAATTGCATGTCATATTTCCACAGCAGCTTGAATTAAACCAGACTTCAGAATCCCTTTTATTCTATAAAGTTAAAGATGTCAGCATTATTATTAACATATCTCACGCAGGATTTTATCAAAAATTAGAATTTATTAAAAGTCTGCAGATAAGCCTCGAATAGTTTACGTCTGTTGAGCCACTTGTCATAAAACCAGATTAAAACTGGGTTTGACGCCTTCTTTCTTCAGTCATTTTGTGTACATGTGGAGCAAATTCAAAATGACTGCACTTTTAACATATATATATATATATACAGTATATATATATATATATATATATATATACTGTATATATACACATATATAAATAGTAGTCCCTCACTACTTCATGGTTTGTTTATCGCAGACTCACTCTATTGCGGTTTTGTTTAATTACTGTACATGTACATAATATCTATACAGTATTCCCCCCCAAAAAAAATTTAAGCACCTTCATGTTGTAGTTTTCTTTCATTAAGCATTCACTGTTTTACCAGTCTAAAGAACTGCATTACCCAGAAGCCATCAGTTCACTTCCCAGAAGTCAACACTGCTCTTCAGCCACTGCTTTCTGCAAATGGAGGGAAGGTTTTGCAACAAAGTCAGAAGTTATGTAAGGATACGCTCACAGGACTGGCAGGAAAGTTACAAATAAATCCAAAGCTGAACTCATCCTTCAAGTTGTATCTTCACTGCTGAGTACCTGGACTGCAGATGATCCAGAATCAGTGTGACTCGAATCCTGAGCTGCAGACAACAGATGGCTGCAGGTTTCAGTCAGGTTCTGGTCATGCGGTGCTTGTCCGGACCAGGCCAGAGGTGGTGGACTAAATCCTGGGCAGCAGCACGTACACATCAAGGTGGATGGAGCGGAGGGCTTGAGTCATGCTGTACCGGGACTTTTTTCATCTATCGGGTTGGACAAGAACAGAACTGGTCCTGTATTGCAGATCCTGGTAAGTAAAATTTTGTTGCTCCTGTACATATAAGTACTGTATATTGTTAAAATTAATAGGTTTAAGAGATTAGAGGACTGATTTGTGGACTTCACTGCTGCAGGACAGGTCTGCAGAAATGAACCGAGTCAGAACAAAACAGAGTTGGACCAGAACTAGAGCTGTTGCTGTTCTGCAGAGCTAGTAAGTACAATTTAGTAACATATGTTGTTAAAATGACAGGTTTAAGCATTTAGAACATTCCAAGGGTTTGGAAAGGGTTTCTAAAGCCTTAGTATAAAGTTTAAGGTATTTGAACTTGAACTTGGACTAGTACTGTACTCTACTTTGCAGTTTTCTTATATCACCCCCTTATAATAAACATTGAACCAGTCCGGCCCTTGGCTTGTAGCAATTTTTTTTTTGGCCCTCGGTGTATTTGACTTTGACACCCTTGCATTAGACTGAGGAACAACTTCTACCCTGAGGCTGTTAGACTCATGAATCTCTGACCAGGATAATCACTGAACGAAAAAAATAAATCACTGTAATGCCACTTTGGTGATATGTGCTGCTGATTATTCCATGCTGCTGATTATTCCATGCTGCTGATTATTCCATGCTGCTGTATTCATTGGCACTCACACAGACTCATGTTCGTGCTGCTGTTGTTCGGCGTGTTGTTTTGGACTATTAGTGTTTAGCTTATTTCTTAGTTTATATTTTAAATCCCTATTTACTGTTTCTTTTTATACTTTTGCAAAAGTTGGGTGTTACTGGGACCTTGTGCACACAATCTCTTTCCACCTCATGTACCACATGTGATGCAAATGACAATAAAACCTCATAGACTCCGCCATTCGCATATTTTTAATAATAAGGCCATACTAGGACTTCTTCTATTAGATTTGTTGGCATTTATAAAGAGAAAGTCCACAGGAGGATAGTCTTTTTGTTGTGAGAACTTATTTTTACTTTCAGTGCCTAAAGTCCAAACTAAAATTAGAAATAAATCTTTTCAGTTTTCTGCTCCATCTTCTTGGAACCAGTTGCAGAAATACATGCACCTAAAGGAGCTGCTGTCTCTAAATG
>JARVLU010001073.1:20370736-20386929 GCA_031762415.1 Simpsonichthys santanae | reverse complement strand
ATGACACCCAGACTCTTAACCTGATGGGAGGGAAAGATGGAAGAGTTATCAACCGGAATGGAGAAGCTATGAAGTTTTAGTATTGATTTAGTGCCAATTAAGATAAGTTCCGTTTTATTGCTATTTAGTTTAAGAAAGTTCAAAGTGAAAAGTTCAAAGTTAGTTTAGGTTCCCTTCTTGTCAGTTCAGTTTATTTATTAAGCACCAAGTTACAACAAAGTGTTCTCAGGGCACGGAACAGAAACATTCACGAACATAAAAAGTCAATTAGTAAAATGTATCTGTCTAAGGAAGCAGCAGATTGTGCTGAATATTCACTTTGTCTCAGTCTCTCATCCTGAGCAAGCACAAAGACAACAGTGGAAAAATTTCCTTTGAACAGGAAGAAACCTCCAGCAGAACCAGGCTCAGGAGTGCTCGATTGGCTGGAGTTTGAGAAGACAGGACAGGCAAACAGAATGACAGGTCCAGGTGTACTGTGGGAAGAAAAACAAAAAAACAAACAAACAAAAAACAACCACATGTTCAGGATTGAAAAAATAATTACAAATACAAAACAGGTAGAGTAAGTAAAGACAGCAACAGAGTGAAGAAATGTGGTCAGTTAGTCCTCCAGCAGTCTAAGCCTATAAAGTCAACCCTAACTATAGGATTTATCATAAAGGAAAGTCTTAAAACTGGATAATGTGTCAGCCTCACGTACAAAAACTGGAAGTTGGTTCCACAAGAGAGGAGCCTGATAACTGAAAGATATTCCTCCTTATAGAAGCATATAAAGAGTTTTGGTCCAATCACTGAACCCTGGGGAACTCCACGACTAACTTTGCTGTATGAAGAAGATTCATTATTTATATTTACAAACTGAGTCTATCAGATAAATGTTATATAAACCGAGCTGTTGCTGTAATTTCAATATCATATTCAAGCCTCTGTAGTAAAATATTGTGATCAACTGTATCAAATGCAGCACTGAGGTCTAACAGGACCAGTATAGACACAAGTCCAATGTCTGAGGCCATGAGAGTATCATTTGTGACTTTTACTAGTGCAGTTTCTGTGCTATGATGAGCTCTAAACCCTGACTGAAACTCTACAAACAAATTATTTATTTGTAGATGTTCACGCAACTGACCTGCAACAATTTTCTCTAGAATTTTGAGCTGAAAGTTACGTTAGATATAGATTTATAATTGACCAGAATTTCTGAATCAAGGTCAGACTTCTTAAATAAAGGTTTAATAACAGCAACCTTAAAGTGCTGTGGTACGTAACCATTCATTAAAGACAAATAAAGTAGATTCAAAATGTGGACATCAATTAGGGGAAACACCTCTTGAAACAGTCTGGTTGGGATGGGATCTAGCAGACATGTGGCTGGTTTGGATGAGGTTATTAATTTGGTCAATTCAGAGAGCTCAACAGGACAAAAACAGTCCAAACATAAATGGGTTCTAGTAACATTTCTAAAGCTGCACCATCCAACAGGGAATCAGTAGTAGAAAGGATGATGTGCTGGTGAAGATTCTCAGGACATGGTAAATTCAAAAAAGTTCAAGACAAAAACAACGGGACTTTATTTGTAACAGAAGATGTTTCGCTTGGGAAGGAAGGATGCTTGGAATTTTCTCTCTGTTTTAAATAATTTTATTTATAAATAATCTCATGAAGTCTTTACTGCCTAGTTGTAGGGATACATGGTTCAACAGAAATGGGATTTTTAATTTGTCTAGCAATAGTACTGAACAGAAACCTAGAATTATTTTTATTCTCATCCATTAAAGGAGTAATATAAAGTTCTAGCTTTACGGAGAGCTTTATTATATGTTAGCAGACTATCTTTTCAAGTTAAATAAAATTCTTCAATGTTAGTGGAGCACCATTTTCTCCCCTGGTTTCTAGATGCCTGCTTTAAAGTACGTAACTCAGAATTGAACTAAGGAGCCAGTTTCCGCTGATTGGTTCCTTACTTTTCCAGCGGAGCAATTTTATCAAGTGAATTTTGCAATTAAGTTGTAAAATTATCATCAAAATCAAGTCACTGTTCTCTGCAAGACAGAGGAAAATATTGATGGAAGAGAGTTTTTAAATTGGGTTACAGCATTTTCTGATAAGCACCTACTAAGATGAAATTTACTCTTTGACTGTGTAGTCATTTAATGTAAACTCAAAGGTAATTAAAAAATGGTCAGACACAGCAGGATTTTGATGGTGTGTTACTAAATCCTTAATCTCTATGCCATAAATCAGAACCATGTCAAGAGTGTGATGATGAGAATAAGTTGGTGTTCAGACATTTTGGGTAAAACCAACTGACTATTAAATTATTAACGGCTATGCTTAAGCTATCACTTTCTACATCTACATGAATATTGAAATCACCCATTATTATGACTTTATCAGTATTTAGTAGAAAGTCAGTTAAGAATTCTGAGAACTCTTACAAAAACTGCGAGTAAGTGCCTGATGGACGATATATAACAACTAGTAAAAGTTGCTTTTCTGATTTCTATTTTGGATGAGAAAGACTGAGGGACAGTAATTCAAAAGAATCAAAACTAATAATTGGTTTAGCACTAAACAATAATCCTGACTGAAAAATAGAAGCTACTCCTCCACCTCGACAGTTCTTCTAGGAACAATTGCTAATTGAAATAATTAGCAGGAGTGGATTAACTTATACTAACAAAATCCTCCTGTTGTAGCCAGGTTTCTGTCAGACAGAATAAATCAATATGATGATCAGTAATCAGTTCATTAACTAACAGGGATTTAGAGGAAAGAGATCTTATGTTCAATAATCCACATTTAATGATTGTATGATTTTACTCTGGTAAAGTAACTGTGTTTATTTTAATAAAGTTCATGCTCAATAATCCAGGTACCAAATCCAATAATTCTCAGTTGGGTCATCTGGACAGTTTCTTTTTTATAGAAACGTTTCACCCTACATCCGGAGGGCATCATCAGTCAGAGGAGTCTTTGTTTACATGAAGTAAAATAAAATTAGAAAGAAAATATTAAAACATGTTTTAAATTGCATTATTCTGCGTTTGGGCAGCTGTGGCTGAGTGCTTAGAGCAGTCGTCCTCCAATGCTAAGAGTTGGAGGTTTGATTCCAGCACCAGTCATATGCCAAAGAGTCCCTGGGCAAGACACTGAACCCCTCATTGCCTCTGATGTGTCCCCCATTGGTGTATGAATGTGATAAAGCATTCTTTAGACTGATCTGTTCAATTAGCTTTGTATAGATCTCGTAGAGTTCTGTATGAATGGGTAAATGAGGGCACAGATTGTAAAGCGCTTTGACTATCTTGATAAAATAAAGGTGCTATACAAGTAGTCCATTTACCATACTATGGTTCCCAAACATTTTTTTTTTTATCCATCAAGTTTTGGCTAAATTATTAATGACAATAAATCAATCAGTTTAATTTGACTTCTGTATATTTTCACACATAACCATTTGGGAAAACATGCTCCATTTTCTGAAAGTTCTAATGCAAATCCTGATTTAAGTTGTGTGAAATATTGTGCTACACAATGTTATACTCAAATGTAGGTTTTATTTGAGCCAATAAACATAATGGGGAAAACTGTTCAAGCTAAAACAGTGGGCCAGAAGTGGAAAGGGAGGCTTTTTATTTAAAGGTGAGTGCAAACAAGAGAAAATAATAAAGTTTTACAAATGAAATGTGTGCATTAACAAAATGTTTTGTATCAGAGGGAAGCATGGAATTAAATCATCTTTACAAAAATACATCCAAGCATTCAAGCGTGATTTACTCAATACATCTCAATATGAATTACATGTAGTATTTATGGTAGTAAGAGATGTGCACTGGAGTAAAACCTTCATGTTATTTAACCTGTTTTACATCCTTATTGTAAAAAAAATATTAGACAAAACACCACATAAATCCAAATGTTTATTACAAAGATCACTATTAAACAAGTGTCATCGTAAATCACGTAGTCGCTCCAAATCTTCACCAATCCTAGTGATCATTTGAGAATTTCAGTTTAAATTCTCAGACTTTTAAAATGAACTTTACATGTTACATTTTGTTTGCAGATGATTTGACCGTATGATCACGACAACTTTACCTGTGAGACATTTGGACCCATATAGACCTGCGAGTACCAGCAGAAATATACTTGTAATTTTTTTAAAGTTTAAACTGGAACAAATCTAATCAGTCCCTCCAAAAAGGAGATACAGGAAATTACACTATTAGAATATTGTTCAAAGACCTGCTCTTTTGTGGGGGGTGAGGTCATATTGTTTAATCTACCTTGAGCACAAACTAGGGCCTAGAATACCAAGACAGCAGACATGCAGACTGTACTTAAAAAGGCACACAGTATACTGTACATGAATAAACACAGTACAAATGGTTCAAGACATATGAACAAAACTATAAAAGTACTAATAACGAAATCTAAAACGTCAGAGGCAATAAATGAAATATAGAC
Organism: Simpsonichthys santanae; assembly: GCA_031762415.1. Classification (NCBI taxonomy): domain Eukaryota; kingdom Metazoa; phylum Chordata; class Actinopteri; order Cyprinodontiformes; family Rivulidae; genus Simpsonichthys; species Simpsonichthys santanae. Next base: position 20,382,456 of record JARVLU010001073.1, on the reverse strand, counting down.
TGTAGAACCTCATTTATGAACACCCCTAAAAGTATTCGCACAACTGAAATGTATTTCAAGACATTGAAACCAGTTTAATCACCCTTTGTTTCATACACACTGAGCAATCGTTTTAATAAAATGAAATATTCAAACCTCATGTTCCACTTTTTCTCTTAACGCCCACCCACTCAACTGGTACAGTTTCACAACAAAGAGTCAAATAAATGAGGCTCTACAGAACATCATTTATAAAAACATAACTAAGGTTTGTTACTAGAGTAGAAATGTCACATGTCTCCTTGTGTATGTTGCAAGTAATGCATCCGTAGATCCAGCTCACGAGGGAACGAGCACCCACATATCATGCACTGGAGAATACGTTCTGGGGTGAAAGACAAGCGGGAACCAAGTTTGTGAGATTCAGTGTGCGGGGCAAGCTGAGGTAGGGTCAGGGTCTGTGGCAAGTGGGGCCTTTCACTCATGACTGTCTGCGGCGTGAAAAACATATTTGGGTGCGGGTGTCTTGGAAGTCCACTAATTGCAACAGAATGGAGAGGGTGAGGGTTAGACAAAGCAAGAGGAGGTGGGAGTGGAGCGAGTGGAGGTGAGAAAAAAGGGGAAGGCTGGTTTATAATTATCTGAGTGCCCGTTACCATTGGCTGCTGCTGCAGCTCCTGCCCGCTGCCTGCTTTGAGCTGCGCTGACAGCAGTGTCTGAGGATTCACAGGATTATTTTGGAAGCCCCATACTGGAGATCCCATCCCCTGGCCAAAGCGATGCGGCTCGTATTGGATGGAGATGGGACCCTTCTGTGCGGCTGGCTGCATGTTGGCCCAGCCAGGAGACACCTGCTTTTGCTGCAGCTGAAAATCTTGGTTATTTACTAACTTCTCTGTGGAGTTTACAGTCTTTGGAATCCCTGGAGATGTTTGGATGTCCCACAAGGTATTGGTGATCCCGTGGGAAACTGGAGTTGAAATTTGCACTGCACTGCTTTGGTCTATCTGAGCTGAGGTGGATGCTAAGCCTGAAGCCCATGGCTGTTGCAGTTCACAGCCATTCCATGGCTTCTCTGGCTGAGTAACAGTCGAAGAAATACCTTGAGAACTACTCAGGTCCCACATCCTCTCGTCTTTCTTGGGAGGGGCGGACAGTTCCATTTGAGATGATGCTGGAGCGGTTTGCCATCTTGGCAGCTGCAGTTCTTGCACAAGCTTGTTTGGAGAACTCTGAGTAAGTGGAGCTGGTCGGATGCTCCACAGTGCTGCTCCGTCCATGTAGGAGGCCGGGACAGTGAAATTGTGCTGCACAGAGCTGGTGGAAGCAAGCGCTGGAGATGTGGGCGTGCTACTCCACGTAAGAGGGTTTTGCAGCCTGGGCTGCACCATCTCGTTCCCAGCCGACTGGCTTAATTGTTTTGGCATGTGACAGTTGACAACAGAAGATATGCTCTCTTTAATGTGCGCGTCTGAGCTGTGAGCTGTCACTGGGCCCGGCTGATGTAACATGGGAACATCTGGCCAGCCTGAACTTCTCTGATGGTTCTGCTGAAGCTGCATGGAGCTATTAAACTGAGTATGTGGGGGCTGTGGAGCTCCATGTTGCTGCTGTGTAGATGGGACAGGCATCACCTCTCCCCCATCCACCTTCCACTGCTCTGGTTGAGCGTGTGGCTCAGATGGCCACGGCTCACTCTGCCTGTTTTGTAAATCCATGTGAGACTGGAGCATGGAGGACTGTGGGGCTTTTCCATGCAACTCTGCATCTCTCACTGGAGAGTGTGGATACAGAGGCTGCTGAGTACCCAGAGGGGAGCCTTCTAAAGGTTTGGACCAGCTCCACATAAACCTTCCCCCTCTCCTTCCTCTGCCCCTCATCCTAGCACTCGCAGGGAATGAAGTGCACTGGCTGTAAGTCTGCTTCTTGCGAGTGTGGATCTTCTGGTGAACTAGAAGGCTGCTGAACCAGGAAAAGGTTTTGTTACACTCGTTACAGCGATGAGGCCTCTCTCCAGTGTGTGTGTTCATGTGATCCCGAAGCAGATAGGCTAATCCGAAGCTCTTGTCGCACTGGTCACACTTGTGTGGTTTGTCTCCGTTATGTGACAACATATGTTGCTGCAGTTGGACTTCGTCGCTGTAGCCCTTGCGGCAGCTGGTGCAGCGAAACGGCTTTTCCTGGTGTAGCTTTTGATGTGTTCTCATGTTTTGCAGGAAAGCAAAGTCCTTCCCACAATCTGGACATTTATATGGCTTTGTGCCTGTGTGGATGACGAGATGTTGCTGCAAGTAGCTACCAAATCGAAAACCCTTGCCACACACTCTGCATACATATGGCTTGTCCTTGGAATGTATGCGCATGTGCAACTCTAATACTGAGCGGTGGCGGAAAGCTTTGTCACACTCTGAACACTTGTGCAATTTACCAGTTTCGCTCTTCCACGTCTCCTGCACATTATCACTGCTTGGAGTAAACTGCTGTTTTGGTTGTGCCATCATCCTTTCTAAATATTGTCTAGGTGACTTGTGGGCATTTAGCAGATGCATATTAAAACTAGTTTCATTCCGAAATACACTTGGACAGTTGGGGCAGATGTACCCTTTCTCCCAGTGCTTGCTTGTTTCTTTCGGAGATTGCGCCGTCCTCTCCAGCTTATCATACTCTGCCTCATGAATAAGCATGTGCGCTCTCAGGTTTGCTGCTAAACAGAAAGTTTGGGGACACAGAGGGCAGTTAAATGTGCGCTTTGGGTCCTCGATCTTGTGAGAGTTCTCATTCCTTGGTTCTTTTAAGGTTTCTTGTACGGACTCAGAGTCCTGTTTGTTGGACGGCTTGCTGAATGAGTTGATTTCACGCAACCTATGTTGACGGCAGTGCGCCTTCATATTCTGGGCAAAAGCAAACTTTTTGCCACATTCAGGGCAACGAAAGGGTTTCTGACCAGTGTGCAGATACTGATGTTGATGGAGGAGGCTGCTATATTTAAAACTCTTCCCACAGATGTTGCAACGGTGACAACGGCTTGTGTCTATGTGTTTGCGGCGATGGTCTTCCATGACAGAGTAGTGTTTGAAAGCCATGCCACACTCCGGGCATTCGTAGGGTTTAAGGGCAGAGTGGGATTTCAGATGGAAGCGCAGGGTCGCGACATTTGGGAAAGTTTGACTGCACTCTTGACATTTAAACAAGCACTCCTGGGAATGGGTCATCATGTGCCTTGTGACAGACACTTTAAATTGGAAATCTTGGCGGCACAAAGGACAGTGATAAGGCCTTTCCTCTGCATTGACACAGCTGTGGTTCCTCAGCTTCTTGACTGTAGTGAAAATCATCTGGCATTCTGCGCATTGGTATCTGCTTACATCCTCCATAGTTTGCACCTCCATCTTTGGGGTCACAAGTGCCTCCTCTTTCTCTTTGTGTTCATTTCTGTGTTTAATGAGGCTGTTTCGGTGCTGGAAGGTAAGGCCGCATTCTTTACAGATGAGGGGCGAGAATTCATCTTCGTGAGCATGAAAGTGGCGGTGAAGGTTGAACATCTCACGGCGTTTGAACCTCATTCCACAATCCTTGCACACCAAACAGAAATTTTTTTCTTTAGCTGTAGAGTCGGCCTCTTCGTTGTCTTCACCAGTCTCCTCCGCCAAGTCAACTTCACCCCCCTGACCCTTCGCTGGTGACTTCTCTCCTCTGTTCTCTTTGTCAGGAGAGCCTTCTTTGGCGGCGGCAGTCTTTTCTGCATTACCTACGACATGCTTGTCTTGTTTCACCTCTTCAGCAGTCTTAGCAGCTTTAGAGAAGTCTGGAGGAGAAAAACACACAATATTGATAACCTGACAAAGAATGTGTGAAATCACAATTTGAACAGGGGATACTTTTTTCTGCAAAAACACTGTGTGAATGCTGAGTGCTGAATGACTTTGCTGAAATTTATTGAAGCTGTAACTGAGTTGTTCAACAACCAGAACACTACAAATAGTTAAACAGACTGTAAAATTAGCTAATTAAACACTACAGCTAAAACGAGTGAATCTTTAGCCAAAAGTAAAACAGAGGGTAAGTTAGAAGTAGCAAAATTGTAGCCTAATTTAAGAGTAGCTAAATGTAGCTGAAAAGTAGCTAAAAGTGGTAGAATAGTAGCTAACACTACAAACAGCATAAAGACAAAAACAAAGTACCGGTAGCAAATTTAAAAAATAAAAAAGTTGAAAGATTTGAAAATCCACACACCCATCACTCTATTCATTATCTTTAGGGGTGCACCGATTTATCGGCCTTAATTTCCTTAATTTTGGGAAATTGGAGATCAGCCTATACTTGCATGAGAAACCAATTTTACAGATTTTTTTGTTTTGTTTTAACAACAATTGTCTGAACTTCATTTATATTTCAGAGCACTACCTGATGGCCAGTTAAAACAAGTTTGTATTGTTTCTAAGATATTGTTCAAGGGTATGTTTTTCAATAAAATAATATTGGAACCAGGATGTCATATTTTTTGAATGCTTATTTATGAAAAATTTGTGTTTTAAGTAATAGTCTTTAAGATAATGTAATTTTGTCTTGTGAAACTTTTCAGGCAGAGAAAATCAGGATTTTAGATTTATTTAATAAATCTCATGAAAAAACAAAGACCTAAGTTCAGAAACACATTCTGACAGCTGATAAGTCAAGAACGTTAACAGGAATGGGCTTTCTTGAAGAATAGACCAATTGTAAGTCGGTTTAACACAGAGACTTGTTTTTCACTTCAGAGCAGAGTTGTGTAGACGCACCTTCTGAGCAGACGTCACGAGAGAAAAAGATGAGACGGAGGAAAAGATGGAGTTTTACAGAACCCAGCACCTGACTGGCTGACCAGAACCAGAACCCGGCTGGCACTGATCAGATCCAGCCAGCTTCCCAGTGTGAACAACTGTGAGTAATCTATCCATCAGGTTCAGAGGGGAGATTACAGTCTTCATAGCCAAGATAACTCGGGAGATTTCTCAACTTACGAGCTGCCATATGCACGGACCTGCCTGGTATCCCCGGCGGCTGTTCAAACTGGACAACTCTCATGGTTTCATCTTGTTTGCTGGTGACCCTACATCACAGCAATTACATCAGCAAACTTAGAACATAAATCACTTTAGAAATATATTTTACAGACCACAAGGCAGGACCCTACAGGCAGAAGGTGGAACACCTGGAGAGTTGGTCCAGTTAACAACTTGTACCTTCACATCAATGTGAAGAAGACGAAGGAGATGGTCGTAGACTTCAGACGGAACAAACACCCCCCACCAGAATATATCCTATATTTATAAGAGGATCTGTGGTGGAAGTGGTCTCCAGCTACAAGTACTTGGGTGTGCACCTGAACTATCTTAACGTGCTTCTCGACCTGCCAAAACGTATGGTTGACATAGGTTGCACATGCGCAGTCAGGTCAGTTTTCCACAATCAGAATAAAATGATCACATTAAGTGTTTACATGCAAACCGTTCGGATTATGAATCGGCATAAACCACCCGTCTCATTCGGATTACAAATTCATTCAGACTGAGCTGGATCAGCTCAGAATAATCCGAATGGGGCGTTTACATGACGCATTTTAAGTCCGAATAGCCGTTTGATCCGATTACTAATGTCCATGTAAACATACATATTGTGTATTTGTTCTTCCTTCCTGTTCCTCTAAAACTCAGCCTGTCGAAGCAGATGGTCGCTTGTCCTGAGCCTGGTTCTGCTGAAGGTTTCCTCCTCATGAGGGAGTTTTTCCGTTTCCATTGTTGCCTTCATGCTCGCTCAAGACGATAATCTGCGATGAAGCTAGACTCGGTCTGCTCCTCAGATAAATAACGTTAACTTATTTGTATGTATATGAATGTTTCTGTTCAGTGTCCTTAGATGACTTCTGTTGTGACATGGCGTTATATAAATAAAATGAATTGAATTCATAAGCAATTAAAGAATTTCCTTTTAGGAGCTGGATTATACCTCCATTATACCTTTAAATTCTTAGGACACATAAAAAAAACCAACATTAAAATGCACCAAAACACAAGAAATTTAGCTTGTTTTTAAGGTTTTTTTAAGAACTGTGTCTAAAGTAATATTTGTGAGTTAAAAAAAACTTTGATTTGGTGTTAGGTGTATGACAAGTATGTCCTTCCTTTATTTAGTTTTGACCATTCACTGTCATGTAAACAGCCTTCATGGCATGGACGGTCATCAATTATACATCAGAGCAGAAGGGAGGTCATTTTCAACAGCAGAGGAAGTAAAAATAGGTCAGTTAATCTGCTCCTGATGCGTTCAACCAGAGGAAAACTGCAAGAACGCCTCTTTAGTTTTGAACTACTGTATTGTGAAAAATATTAAGACTTACAAAAAATATTAAACTTTTGACCATTCACAGTTCAAACTTATTTTTCTAAACATCTTGAGTAAAACAATCTAATTTATTTTATCACCTGCTGCCAACAAGCAAAACCAGATAAATTGTTTGCCTATGCCTGTCTGTTAGCAAAATATCTCATAAACCAGTGGACTCTGAAAGTCATCACTGAATGCACATCTACCAATGATCAACTTCTGGAGCCAGATCACACAAGATAACACACAAGTATTTCTAGTTTAGCAAAAATTTTTGTTCATATCTTACATCTTTTTACTGTTTTTCTTTACTATTTGTATTTTTGTTGGATGTAACTGGGATCCTGTGTACATAGTTTCATTCCACCTCAAGTACCATATGTGATGTGAATGACAATAAAGGCACCTTGACCTTGATAAGGCAACTTATGAAATATGCTGGTGAAGATTCTCAGTCGTCCAGGACATGATAAAGTAAAAAAAAAGGTTCAATACAGAATCCAGTAAAAGTCCAGTTGCTTCTGTATTGAACCTTTTTTTTTTTACTTTAACATATGAAATATTCCAGACAGCTATAATCCAATCGTTCCTCCTCAGAACAAGGTCTTAGTTTAAAACGCTGGCAGCAAAAGTGGCGGGCGATATTCAGTTCAATTCAGACTGAGCAAATTAGTCCAGCTCCTCAAACTGAAAAAGTCTTTCAGATGAAACATTTCTACAATTTTACTTTTTGAACCCATTCAGAGGACCTGACTTAACTTTTTTAGGTTTTTAGGTCAACTCAGTTTATTTATAAAGCACCAAGTCACAACAGAAGTCGTCTCAGGGCGCTGAACAGAAACATTCACATACCGGTACTTAAAAAGTTAATAACATTATTTATCTGAGGAGCAGACTGCTTTGAGTCTAACTTCATCGTGGACTCTCATCTTGAGCAAAGCATGAAGGCGACAGTGGAAAGGAAAAACTCCCTTGTGAAGAAGAAACCTTTAACAGAACCAGGCTCAGGACAAGTGGCCATTAGGAATGCGCGATATATACGGTACACGGTAGAAACTATAGAGATTTAGTCTACGATAGAGATGTCTTACAGGCTAACTGCAGTAATGCTGCGTCTGATGTAAAATCAGAGTTGTCTGATTTAACCGTTGGGTTTTTTTGTGTTGAAAATTGTGTGTCAGTCTTACAGACAGAAACTGGAAGTTTGTTTCACAAGAGAGGAGCCTGATCACTGAAAGATCTTCCTCCCATTCTGCTCTTGGAAACTCTAGGAACCACAAGTAAACCTGCAGTCTGAGAGCCAAGTGCTGTTAAGAAAATATGGAACAATAAGATCTGTAACATAAGATGGAGCTAGGTTGTTGAGTGCTTTGTAGGTTAGAAGTAGGATTTCGAATTCAATTCTGGATTTGACAGGGAGCCAGTGAAGAGAAGCTAAAACTGGAAATATATGATCTCTCTATGAATCTCTATATGAACTCTGGCAGCAGCATTTTGGATCAACTGAAGACGTTTTAAAGAAGTATGTGGACACCCAGATAACAAACCACTGCAATAGTCCAGTCAAAACGTGACAAATGCATGAACCAGTTTTTCTGCATCATTTTTAGATGTTTCTAATTTTAGTGATATTACGCAGGTGCATTCCTCCAAGTGCTAGGCTTCTTTACTAATGGTACAGAACTACAAAACGTTTTGTTTGTTTGTTTACATCTTGCGAGTCTGTGAATGAACATGATGCACACGGGAGACATTACATTGAAAAGTGTTGGGAGGATCGTAAAACTCGGGGAGTTTACTGATTGTTTTAGTTTGTCTTCACGCCCTGGAGGAAACAACCCGACCCCAGCGGGCACAGCTCGTACCCTGCGGAGAGCTGCCTCCACTGCGTGACGTTGGAAAAGGTTAACAACGTAAATGCATGTGTTTCAAAGTGCGAGGGGCCAAGACGCTTCGTGCTGTCACGATGATAATCACTAAGCAGCAGCGCGCGCGTTAGCTCGCGAGCTAACTGGTAAAAATACACACCGCGTTTGTTTTCCTCCGTCTTGGCCCTTTCGTCGTCGTCCTCTTCAGTCCCTGACCAGTCATAAGCCCGCTGCCGGATGCCAGGGCCCTCGGCCATCTTTTCGGCCGCGGTCGGGTCCTCTGGTGAGGCGCATGTCGTTTTGTCTGCTCCTCTGGCGGCGGCAGCCTCGGCTCTCCGCTCCCCGTCCGGGCTGCCCGCGGTTCCATCGTCCTCCCTCCCGACGCTGCACCCCGACTCCGCCGCCTCGCCCTTCTCCCCAGATGTTCCCACCTCCACCGTGGGGGTTTTCTCTCTGTTCGGAGACTTCGATGGGTCTACAGCGGCCATGTTTCACACATGCAACCACCCCCCCCACCTCTCCCCTCCAGTCCAAAGCAACACTAGGATCGTGCGATGCGAGCCAGGATATGCGTTTCCGGTCGGAACCTTCAAAATAAAACGTCTCCAATTGACAACCAGATGTGAATTCATTATTGACGAAAACACGATCTGAAGCTTTAAATTATACATTTCCAGTTTACTACTGTTGTGGTGATATTGTTCTACACACTTAACTCTTTCTTTACAACTTCAGTTAACCGTAAGAAAACTTTTAAACTTAATTATGCGCTGTGACAAACTGACTTATTTGTGCAGTCCATTGTTTTTTTTTTTATTAGGTTTAGTTACATTTCATCAGAACAGTACCTATCTACAAAATATAACTTGTGCAAAACTACATATATGATGGCCATATGATTCTTTGCAGCTATGCACAAACATCCATAATACTGCATGCAAGATCATCAGTAGCCCCTTTTAAAATCCACAATAAATACAAATTTAAATCTGAATCATACTGTAAAGTTCACATGTGGCATTTTCAACATCTTCAAAAACTTTAAATTTGTTAAAATATAGCATTTTTGTCCAACACAGCTTGACTTTAGAGTCCAATCAAAACTTGGACGTGTTTTTGTCTGAAACCACTAAATCACAAAAAATGAAGAGGTGATTCAATTTTCAGGGGATCAGGGTGTAGATGCCCAAAGAGGCAACAATTCTGTTTAAATATCACTCAACATTTTCTCTTACTCTTTGTTTCTATTCAGTGAGAGCATAAAAATGCTCCCCCAAGTTAAAAAAAAAAAAAAAAAAAAAGCACAAGTACTGTATACATTAGCAGGTAACTACAATGGCTGCAAAACTACATTATATGGCAACAACTGCAAATTACACATACTTTCTGGGCAAAATAGTTAGTCAGGAGAGATGGGTCGAACTGTTAAGAGCATCAAGGAAATGTGCATAACGAGCAACAGCAACTGCAGTCTGACATTTTTCTGAGCACGGAAAATTTCACGAGTGAAACTGTCACTCCATTTTTCCAGATGTTTTCTGTAAAGTCTTTTAGCACGAGTATGCACACGTTAATGAGAAATGAAGGTATTATTAAGGCCACCCTATTGTCTTGTGTCAACTTATCCAAGCTGCTTCAGTCCTTCCAGATTTACAAACCTATTACAAAATGGGTTACAGATGTGAAGTGAGATAACTAACCGTAACTATTAATCATTACTGCAAATGAAAAGAGCATTGTTACATGTCACATTTTTTTTTTTTTTTAAAACATCAAATACGCGTTGTGTAACGTTCTTAAATACATTCTCAGCGTCGTCTTCTGCGCCTGTGGTCCAAAGCTCTCCCTCGCCGTGGCTTCTGGACACTTCCGTTTGTGCCCACGATTGGATCAGAAGGAAAAGTGCCGTGTATACCTGGGGATGAAGGTGCCACCGCTGCAGCAGAGTGATTATTTAAATGCTGGGTGGCGTGTGGCTGTTGTAGTTGTGTCTGGTGCTGCTGTGCCTGTTGGTGTGCGACATGTGAGTGCTGCGGTGTTTCAGCCAGCTGCTGCGGTTCTAAAGGCTGGAGCTGCTGTAAGTGCTGTTGAGGTGTTTGGGCCGAGTGCACTTGTTGCGCACGATGTTGCTGAGGCTGTGGTTGGTGCTGGGCTTCGAGCACTCCCAGAAGCCTTTGCAGAAGGACATTGTTTTGTTGCAGGCTGAGAGCTAACGCCTCTTGTGACGCAACGAGGGTTCTCATGTCCTGCGTGAAACCTTCGCCAAATTCCTGGAGGCTCTTTTCCACCCGATTTCCCAGCTGAATGGCAGCTTCCCCTAACCCTCGGAGCTCATCCTCAAGCCAGGAGCTACGTGGGGGGGCTTCCAGAGGACCCTGCTGTGCTCCGAGTGATGTCTGGGGACTGCTGGGCTGAGGGCTGCCATTGAGGAAAGGAGCACTGTAGAGAGGAGAAGGAGGCAGCCATCGTTCAGACGGAGGGGGCGGTCCTATTCCCAGACCCAGTCCTAATCCCAGTTTGTCGTCCATGCTGTTGTCTACTGGGTCACACTCTGGTTCTCCCATGTCACGCTCATGATTGTCCTCTTCTTTCTCCAAACAGTCTCTTTCTGATCCCTCCACTCCTACACCTAGAGGAAGAGGACAAAATCAAGGCAGGTGTAAGCTGTGGGCTCATAGATCGACAAAAAACATGACTTCTAAAATACTTGTGTTTTTACCTGCATCTGAGTCAGGGAAGCAAGGGAAGCTGGGCTTTGGCCGGATGCTTTGCTTCTGCCTTGCTTGCTGAAGCCTGGGGCTTGGCTGGGAGGAACATCCGAGCATCGAGGCTGCCCTGCTGGATGGTAGATAACAGCTGCGATGACGAGCGTCCGCCAGCCTGCCTCCGTTTCGCCTCTTCAAGTCGTCCCAGCGTTTCTTCACCTCTCGAAGAGTGCGCGGCACTCTGGACACGGCGTTGACTCTTTCCAGGATTCCGGCCCAGATTCGCTCTCTTTCTCGTCGCCGGAGTCTCCCAGCAGGACCGAAGAGTTCACCCTCGCACCGAGTGACTTCAGACACCAACACTTCCAGCTCTGCTCCGCTGAAACGACTCTTCCGCTTGCCTGCGCTGCCAGCAGCCAGTGCAGCTGACATGGCTCTGTCTGAGAACAGAAAGGTGAACAGATAGCCGGGATGAACTAAGACTTTACTTTGTTAAAGCAAAACATATTCAGTTACACTTTTTTCCCCTTGGCTTTCCTTAAATTACACACATTACAGTGTAAAAGTCTTGAGCTGACCTTTTTAATGGATTGTTTTATATTTTGCTTCTAATGCAAACAACCTTCTTGTAACCTTTTAACACTGCCTTGATCAGTAATAGTTCTACAGGCTTCCGTAAGCAGACGACTTGCTGAGAGTAAAAAAATCTTCACCTGCAAAACAACTCTGACAGGGAGTAGAGATCCAAGCAGCAAACTAGTGGCAGGTGAACAAAAACATCCAAAAAGGTTAGTAGTGGAAGCAA